>OU426989.1:148714350-149271762 GCA_911387755.1 Chrysotoxum bicinctum
ATTTCAATTTTTTTTAAAAAATCATGGACTAAACACTTGTCTACAAAAATCATAATTTTTTCAAAGTTCACCAATCCCATCAAGCCATACATCAAACGAGAGGTCTGTTCGATACCTATATACGCATGCAAGCCAAAACGATCTGCGTGCTCTGGTTACCGAAATATAGCCGCCCAAAGTCATTTCAATGATTTTCGACCTCTAGCTACCGAACAAATTTTTTGGGTGGCGATATTTCCGAAACGTGGTCTTGTAGGAGGTTGCGGTTTTAAAAATCCCTGGTCAACTTTTCCAGAGCTATCCACGGGTGAAAACCGGAAGGTTCTGCGAGGTCTGGTTGCCTAAACATGGCTATCCAAAGTGATTATACTGAAAATTGACCCAAATCTAAAAAAGTCATCGGATGCGGATGGGAATATTTCCGCAGCCAAGGCTCACAAGAGCTTATAGTCTTCAGAACCGAAAAGAGAATTAACAGACCTTTCCATGGATGTGCCAATCTCGAAAAAAAATATTTCAATTTTTTTAAAAAAAATCATGGACTAAACACTTGTCTACAAAAATCATAATTTTTTCAAAGTTCACCAATCCCATCAAGCCATACATCAAACGAGAGGTCTGTTCGATACCTATATACGCATGCAAGCCAAAACGATCTGCGTGCTCTGGTTACCGAAATATAGCCGCCCAAAGTCATTTCAATGATTTTCGACCTCTAGCTACCGAACAAATTTTTTGGGTGGCGATATTTCCGAAACGTGGTCTTGTAGGAGGTTGCGGTTTTAAAAATCCCTGGTCAACTTTTCCAGAGCTATCCACGGGTGAAAACCGGAAGGTTCTGCGAGGTCTGGTTGCCTAAAAATGGCCATCCAAAGTGATTATACTGAAAATTGACCCAAATCTAAAAAAGTCATCGGATGCGGATGGGAATATTTCCGCAGCCAAGGCTCACAAGAGCTTATAGTCTTCAGAACCGAAAAGAGAATTAACAGACCTTTCCATGGATGTGCCAATCTCGAAAAAAAATATTTCAATTTTTTTAAAAAAAATCATGGACTAAACACTTGTCTACAAAAATCATAATTTTTTCAAAGTTCACCAATCCCATCAAGACATACATCAAACGAGAGGTCTGTTCGATACCTATATACGCATGCAAGCCAAAACGATCTGCGTGCTCTGGTTACCGAAATATAGCCGCCCAAAGTCATTTCAATGATTTTCGACCTCTAGCTACCGAACAATTTTTTTGGGTGGCGATATTTCCGAAACGTGGTCTTGTAGGAGGTTGCGGTTTTAAAAATCCCTGGTCAACTTTTCCAGAGCTATCCACGGGTGAAAACCGGAAGGTTCTGCGAGGTCTGGTTGCCTAAATATGGCCATCCAAAGTGATTATACTGAAAATTGACCCAAATCTAAAAAAGTCATCGGATGCGGATGGGAATATTTCCGCAGCCAAGGCTAACAAGAGCTTGTACTCTTCAGAACCGAAAAGAGAATTAACAGACCTTTCCATGGATGTGCCAATCTCGAAAAAAAATATTTCAAATTTTTTTTAAAAAATCATGGACTAAACACTTGTCTACAAAAATCATAATTTTTTCAAAGTTCACCAATCCCATCAAGACATACATCAAACGAGAGGTCTGTT
This sequence comes from Chrysotoxum bicinctum, assembly GCA_911387755.1. Lineage (NCBI taxonomy): Eukaryota > Metazoa > Arthropoda > Insecta > Diptera > Syrphidae > Chrysotoxum > Chrysotoxum bicinctum. The sequence continues at coordinate 148,716,002 of OU426989.1, forward strand.
CGATACCTATATACGCATGCAAGCCAAAACGATCTGCGTGCTCTGGTTACCGAAATATAGCCGCCCAAAGTCATTTCAATGATTTTCGACCTCTAGCTACCGAACAATTTTTTTGGGTGGCGATATTTCCGAAACGTGGTCTTGTAGGAGGTTGCGGTTTTAAAAATCCCTGGTCAACTTTTCCAGAGCTATCCACGGGTGAAAACCGGAAGGTTCTGCGAGGTCTGGTTGCCTAAACATGGCCATCCAAAGTGATTATACTGAAAATTGACCCAAATCTAAAAAAGTCATCGGATGCGGATGGGAATATTTCCGCAGCCAAGGCTCACAAGAGCTTATAGTCTTCAGAACCGAAAAGAGAATTAACAGACCTTTCCATGGATGTGCCAATCTCGAAAAAAAATATTTCAATTTTTTTAAAAAAAATCATGGACTAAACACTTGTCTACAAAAATCATAATTTTTTCAAAGTTCACCAATCCCATCAAGACATACATCAAACGAGAGGTCTGTTCGATACCTATATACGCATGCAAGCCAAAACGATCTGCGTGCTCTGGTTACCGAAATATAGCCGCCCAAAGTCATTTCAATGATTTTCGACCTCTAGCTACCGAACAATTTTTTTGGGTGGCGATATTTCCGAAACGTGGTCTTGTAGGAGGTTGCGGTTTTAAAAATCCCTGGTCAACTTTTCCAGAGCTATCCACGGGTGAAAACCGGAAGGTTCTGCGAGGTCTGGTTGCCTAAATATGGCCATCCAAAGTGATTATACTGAAAATTGACCCAAATCTAAAAAAGTCATCGGATGCGGATGGGAATATTTCCGCAGCCAAGGCTAACAAGAGCTTGTACTCTTCAGAACCGAAAAGAGAATTAACAGACCTTTCCATGGATGTGCCAATCTCGAAAAAAAATATTTCAAATTTTTTTTAAAAAATCATGGACTAAACACTTGTCTACAAAAATCATAATTTTTTCAAAGTTCACCAATCCCATCAAGACATACATCAAACGAGAGGTCTGTTCGATACCTATATACGCATGCAAGCCAAAACGATCTGCGTGCTCTGGTTACCGAAATATAGCCGTCCAAAGTCATTTCACTTATTTCAATGATTTTCGACCTCTAGCTACCGAACAATTTTTTTGGGTGGCGATATTTCCGAAACGTAGTCTTGTAGGAGTTTGCGGTTTTAAAAATCCTGGTCAACTTTTCCAGAGCTATCCACGGGTGAAAACCGGAAGGTTCTGCGAGGTCTGGTTGCCTAAATATGGCCATCCAAAGTGATTATACTGAAAATTGACCCAAATCTAAAAAAGTCATCGGATGCGGATGGGAATATTTCCGCAGCCAAGGCTCACAAGAGCTTGTAGTCTTCAGAACCGAAAAGAGAATTAACAGACCTTTCCATGGATGTGCCAATCTCGAAAAAAAATATTTCAATTTTTTTTAAAAAATCATGGACTAAACACTTGTCTACAAAAATCATAATTTTTTCAAAGTTCACCAATCCCATCAAGACATACATCAAACGAGAGGTCTGTTCGATACCTATATACGCATGCAAGCCAAAACGATCTGCGTGCTCTGGTTACCGAAATATAGCCGTCCAAAGTCATTTCACTTATTTCAATGATTTTCGACCTCTAGCTACCGAACAATTTTTTTGGGTGGCGATATTTCCGAAACGTAGTCTTGTAGGAGTTTGCGGTTTTAAAAATCCTGGTCAACTTTTCCAGAGCTATCCACGGGTGAAAACCGGAAGGTTCTGCGAGGTCTGGTTGCCTAAATATGGCCATCCAAAGTGATTATACTGAAAATTGACCCAAATCTAAAAAAGTCATCGGATGCGGATGGGAATATTTCCGCAGCCAAGGCTCACAAGAGCTTGTACTCTTCAGAACCGAAAAGAGAATTAACAGACCTTTCCATGGATGTGCCAATCTCGAAAAAAAATATTTCAATTTTTTTTAAAAAATCATGGACTAAACACTTGTCTACAAAAATCATAATTTTTTCAAAGTTCACCAATCCCATCAAGACATACATCAAACGAGAGGTCTGTTCGATACCTATATACGCATGCAAGCCAAAACGATCTGCGTGCTCTGGTTACCGAAATATAGCCGCCCAAAGTCATTTCAATGATTTTCGACCTCTAGCTACCGAACAATTTTTTTGGGTGGCGATATTTCCGAAACGTGGTCTTGTAGGAGGTTGCGGTTTTAAAAATCCCTGGTCAACTTTTCCAGAGCTATCCACGGGTGAAAACCGGAAGGTTCTGCGAGGTCTGGTTGCCTAAATATGGCCATCCAAAGTGATTATACTGAAAATTGACCCAAATCTAAAAAAGTCATCGGATGCGGATGGGAATATTTCCGCAGCCAAGGCTCACAAGAGCTTGTAGTCTTCAGAACCGAAAAGAGAATTAACAGACCTTTCCATGGATGTGCCAATCTCGAAAAAAAATATTTCAATTTTTTTTAAAAAATCATGGACTAAACACTTGTCTACAAAAATCATAATTTTTTCAAAGTTCACCAATCCCATCAAGACATACATCAAACGAGAGGTCTGTTCGATACCTATATACGCATGCAAGCCAAAACGATCTGCGTGCTCTGGTTACCGAAATATAGCCGTCCAAAGTCATTTCACTTATTTCAATGATTTTCGACCTCTAGCTACCGAACAATTTTTTTGGGTGGCGATATTTCCGAAACGTAGTCTTGTAGGAGTTTGCGGTTTTAAAAATCCTGGTCAACTTTTCCAGAGCTATCCACGGGTGAAAACCGGAAGGTTCTGCGAGGTCTGGTTGCCTAAATATGGCCATCCAAAGTGATTATACTGAAAATTGACCCAAATCTAAAAAAGTCATCGGATGCGGATGGGAATATTTCCGCAGCCAAGGCTCACAAGAGCTTGTAGTCTTCAGAACCGAAAAGAGAATTAACAGACCTTTCCATGGATGTGCCAATCTCGAAAAAAAATATTTCAATTTTTTTTAAAAAATCATGGACTAAACACTTGTCTACAAAAATCATAATTTTTTCAAAGTTCACCAATCCCATCAAGACATACATCAAACGAGAGGTCTGTTCGATACCTATATACGCATGCAAGCCAAAACGATCTGCGTGCTCTGGTTACCGAAATATAGCCGTCCAAAGTCATTTCACTTATTTCAATGATTTTCGACCTCTAGCTACCGAACAATTTTTTTGGGTGGCGATATTTCCGAAACGTGGTCTTGTAGGAGGTTGCGGTTTTAAAAATCCCTGGTCAACTTTTCCAGAGCTATCCACGGGTGAAAACCGGAAGGTTCTGCGAGGTCTGGTTGCCTAAATATGGCCATCCAAAGTGATTATACTGAAAATTGACCCAAATCTAAAAAAGTCATCGGATGCGGATGGGAATATTTCCGCAGCCAAGGCTCACAAGAGCTTGTAGTCTTCAGAACCGAAAAGAGAATTAACAGACCTTTCCATGGATGTGCCAATCTCGAAAAAAAATATTTCAATTTTTTTTAAAAAATCATGGACTAAACACTTGTCTACAAAAATCATAATTTTTTCAAAGTTCACCAATCCCATCAAGACATACATCAAACGAGAGGTCTGTTCGATACCTATATACGCATGCAAGCCAAAACGATCTGCGTGCTCTGGTTACCGAAATATAGCCGTCCAAAGTCATTTCACTTATTTCAATGATTTTCGACCTCTAGCTACCGAACAATTTTTTTGGGTGGCGATATTTCCGAAACGTAGTCTTGTAGGAGTTTGCGGTTTTAAAAATCCTGGTCAACTTTTCCAGAGCTATCCACGGGTGAAAACCGGAAGGTTCTGCGAGGTCTGGTTGCCTAAATATGGCCATCCAAAGTGATTATACTGAAAATTGACCCAAATCTAAAAAAGTCATCGGATGCGGATGGGAATATTTCCGCAGCCAAGGCTCACAAGAGCTTGTAGTCTTCAGAACCGAAAAGAGAATTAACAGACCTTTCCATGGATGTGCCAATCTCGAAAAAAAATATTTCAATTTTTTTTAAAAAATCATGGACTAAACACTTGTCTACAAAAATCATAATTTTTTCAAAGTTCACCAATCCCATCAAGACATACATCAAACGAGAGGTCTGTTCGATACCTATATACGCATGCAAGCCAAAACGATCTGCGTGCTCTGGTTACCGAAATATAGCCGCCCAAAGTCATTTCAATGATTTTCGACCTCTAGCTACCGAACAATTTTTTTGGGTGGCGATATTTCCGAAACGTGGTCTTGTAGGAGGTTGCGGTTTTAAAAATCCCTGGTCAACTTTTCCAGAGCTATCCACGGGTGAAAACCGGAAGGTTCTGCGAGGTCTGGTTGCCTAAATATGGCCATCCAAAGTGATTATACTGAAAATTGACCCAAATCTAAAAAAGTCATCGGATGCGGATGGGAATATTTCCGCAGCCAAGGCTCACAAGAGCTTGTAGTCTTCAGAACCGAAAAGAGAATTAACAGACCTTTCCATGGATGTGCCAATCTCGAAAAAAAATATTTCAATTTTTTTTAAAAAATCATGGACTAAACACTTGTCTACAAAAATCATAATTTTTTCAAAGTTCACCAATCCCATCAAGACATACATCAAACGAGAGGTCTGTTCGATACCTATATACGCATGCAAGCCAAAACGATCTGCGTGCTCTGGTTACCGAAATATAGCCGTCCAAAGTCATTTCACTTATTTCAATGATTTTCGACCTCTAGCTACCGAACAATTTTTTTGGGTGGCGATATTTCCGAAACGTAGTCTTGTAGGAGTTTGCGGTTTTAAAAATCCTGGTCAACTTTTCCAGAGCTATCCACGGGTGAAAACCGGAAGGTTCTGCGAGGTCTGGTTGCCTAAATATGGCCATCCAAAGTGATTATACTGAAAATTGACCCAAATCTAAAAAAGTCATCGGATGCGGATGGGAATATTTCCGCAGCCAAGGCTCACAAGAGCTTGTAGTCTTCAGAACCGAAAAGAGAATTAACAGACCTTTCCATGGATGTGCCAATCTCGAAAAAAAATATTTCAATTTTTTTTAAAAAATCATGGACTAAACACTTGTCTACAAAAATCATAATTTTTTCAAAGTTCACCAATCCCATCAAGACATACATCAAACGAGAGGTCTGTTCGATACCTATATACGCATGCAAGCCAAAACGATCTGCGTGCTCTGGTTACCGAAATATAGCCGCCCAAAGTCATTTCAATGATTTTCGACCTCTAGCTACCGAACAATTTTTTTGGGTGGCGATATTTCCGAAACGTGGTCTTGTAGGAGGTTGCGGTTTTAAAAATCCCTGGTCAACTTTTCCAGAGCTATCCACGGGTGAAAACCGGAAGGTTCTGCGAGGTCTGGTTGCCTAAATATGGCCATCCAAAGTGATTATACTGAAAATTGACCCAAATCTAAAAAAGTCATCGGATGCGGATGGGAATATTTCCGCAGCCAAGGCTCACAAGAGCTTGTAGTCTTCAGAACCGAAAAGAGAATTAACAGACCTTTCCATGGATGTGCCAATCTCGAAAAAAAATATTTCAATTTTTTTTAAAAAATCATGGACTAAACACTTGTCTACAAAAATCATAATTTTTTCAAAGTTCACCAATCCCATCAAGACATACATCAAACGAGAGGTCTGTTCGATACCTATATACGCATGCAAGCCAAAACGATCTGCGTGCTCTGGTTACCGAAATATAGCCGTCCAAAGTCATTTCACTTATTTCAATGATTTTCGACCTCTAGCTACCGAACAATTTTTTTGGGTGGCGATATTTCCGAAACGTGGTCTTGTAGGAGGTTGCGGTTTTAAAAATCCCTGGTCAACTTTTCCAGAGCTATCCACGGGTGAAAACCGGAAGGTTCTGCGAGGTCTGGTTGCCTAAATATGGCCATCCAAAGTGATTATACTGAAAATTGACCCAAATCTAAAAAAGTCATCGGATGCGGATGGCAATATTTCCGCAGCCAAGGCTCACAAGAGCTTGTAGTCTTCAGAACCGAAAAGAGAATTAACAGACCTTTCCATGGATGTGCCAATCTCGAAAAAAAATATTTCAATTTTTTTTAAAAAATCATGGACTAAACACTTGTCTACAAAAATCATAATTTTTTCAAAGTTCACCAATCCCATCAAGCCATACATCAAACGAGAGGTCTGTTCGATACCTATATACGCATGCAAGCCAAAACGATCTGCGTGCTCTGGTTACCGAAATATAGCCGCCCAAAGTCATTTCAATGATTTTCGACCTCTAGCTACCGAACAATTTTTTTGGGTGGCGATATTTCCGAAACGTTGTCTTGTAGGAGGTTGCGGTTTTAAAAATCCCTGGTCAACTTTTCCAGAGCTATCCACGGGTGAAAACCGGAAGGTTCTGCGAGGTCTGGTTGCCTAAATATGGCCATCCAAAGTGATTATACTGAAAATTGACCCAAATCTAAAAAAGTCATCGGATGCGGATGGCAATATTTCCGCAGCCAAGGCTCACAAGAGCTTGTAGTCTTCAGAACCGAAAAGAGAATTAACAGACCTTTCCATGGATGTGCCAATCTCGAAAAAAAATATTTCAATTTTTTTTAAAAAATCATGGACTAAACACTTGTCTACAAAAATCATAATTTTTTCAAAGTTCACCAATCCCATCAAGCCATACATCAAACGAGAGGTCTGTTCGATACCTATATACGCATGCAAGCCAAAACGATCTGCGTGCTCTGGTTACCGAAATATAGCCATCCAAAGTCATTTCACTTAATTCAATGATTTTCGACCTCTAGCTACCGAACAATTTTTTTGGGTGGCGATATTTCCGAAACGTGGTCTTGTAGGAGGTTGCGGTTTTAAAAATCCCTGGTCAACTTTTCCAGAGCTATCCACGGGTGAAAACCGGAAGGTTCTGCGAGGTCTGGTTGCCTAAACATGGCCATCCAAAGTGATTATACTGAAAATTGACCCAAATCTAAAAAAGTCATCGGATGCGGATGGGAATATTTCCGCAGCCAAGGCTCACAAGAGCTTATAGTCTTCAGAACCGAAAAGAGAATTAACAGACCTTTCCATGGATGTGCCAATCTCGAAAAAAAATATTTCAATTTTTTTAAAAAAAATCATGGACTAAACACTTGTCTACAAAAATCATAATTTTTTCAAAGTTCACCAATCCCATCAAGACATACATCAAACGAGAGGTCTGTTCGATACCTATATACGCATGCAAGCCAAAACGATCTGCGTGCTCTGGTTACCGAAATATAGCCGCCCAAAGTCATTTCAATGATTTTCGACCTCTAGCTACCGAACAATTTTTTTGGGTGGCGATATTTCCGAAACGTGGTCTTGTAGGAGGTTGCGGTTTTAAAAATCCCTGGTCAACTTTTCCAGAGCTATCCACGGGTGAAAACCGGAAGGTTCTGCGAGGTCTGGTTGCCTAAATATGGCCATCCAAAGTGATTATACTGAAAATTGACCCAAATCTAAAAAAGTCATCGGATGCGGATGGGAATATTTCCGCAGCCAAGGCTCACAAGAGCTTGTAGTCTTCAGAACCGAAAAGAGAATTAACAGACCTTTCCATGGATGTGCCAATCTCGAAAAAAAATATTTCAATTTTTGAAGTAAAACTTCTTTTCCGGCGTTGGGGGTGAAAAAATTTCTATGCAGCTGTCAGTGACATGTCAAACCGTCACGCCATCCGTCAAAGACAGCGACATGTTTTTAGCATGTGCAAAGTAAAACATGAAGTTGGATACGATTTAGAATTTACATATTTCAAATGGCTGCATTCAAAGATAAACATATAACTATAGGTTCAGACGCGCAATGGCTATGCAACCGAATAATTATTGACAAGCATATTGCAATCCAAATAAATTTTACCAACACCTAACCCTCGCATACAAAGTACTGGCCAAAAAGTTGGGTATATCCACTACCATTTGTATTCTTGCTGTCATAGACGGCATGCCATATGACCATCAGGTTGCCTGAAAGTTTTGAAATTATACTTTTTAATAATATTTATTCGCTTAATCGCACACGCCACCAACATTTGTTTTGGTATTTATAAATTTGAACGTCACCCGACTAATCAATCAAATACTTTAATAATTAATTTTAATAATTAATTTTCTTAAAATTATCAGCAAATTTTGATTTAAAACTAATAATTGTTATAGTATTTATGTAAATTCAACTACCCGACAGACGACGTTGGTCAATGTCGTAAGTTTTGCATTTTTAACTTCAAAAGAAACTTAAAATCTTATTTAAAAATGTTAACTTCTAGATATTAAGTTGGAAATAAAAAACATTTTACTACTACTACTAATTAATTTTACAAGAGTGCCGCTATCAGTGTACTTGCTTTCCAAGTTGCCTGGATACTGAATTAATGCCAGGTGACTACTAAGTTGCTCGGGTTTGTACGGGTTAGTAAGAAATGCTTGTGTACATTACAAGATTACAACATGCTTGCCAATACTTGCACGTGCAGCCCTAGGGTAATACAAACAAAGCGAGGCAATTTGCTTGTCAAGTGGCATGGGAGTTTTGTACTTTTCTTCTCGATTTCATTTAAGGCTAGGCGCGCACATTCAATTTTTTGAAGTAAAACTTCTTTTCCGGCGTTGGTGGTAAGAAATTCTCTATGCAGCTATCAGTGACATGTCAAAACGTTACGTTATCCGTCAAAGACAGCGACATGTTTTTAGAATACAAAATGTTTGTTCGTAGGTTATAATCTTACAGAAGCTTTGCTTGAGGAAAAAGAAGTTTTACTTCAACCGCGCGTACGTCAGTACACACAATCTTTTTTTTTTTTAAAAAATCATGGACTAAACACTTGTCTACAAAAATCATAATTTTTTCAAAGTTCACCAATCCCATCAAGACATACATCAAACGAGAGGTCTGTTCGATACCTATATACGCATGCAAGCCAAAACGATCTGCGTGCTCTGGTTACCGAAATATAGCCGTCCAAAGTCATTTCACTTATTTCAATGATTTTCGACCTCTAGCTACCGAACAATTTTTTTGGGTGGCGATATTTCCGAAACGTAGTCTTGTAGGAGTTTGCGGTTTTAAAAATCCTGGTCAACTTTTCCAGAGCTATCCACGGGTGAAAACCGGAAGGTTCTGCGAGGTCTGGTTGCCTAAATATGGCCATCCAAAGTGATTATACTGAAAATTGACCCAAATCTAAAAAAGTCATCGGATGCGGATGGGAATATTTCCGCAGCCAAGGCTCACAAGAGCTTGTAGTCTTCAGAACCGAAAAGAGAATTAACAGACCTTTCCATGGATGTGCCAATCTCGAAAAAAAATATTTCAATTTTTTTTAAAAAATCATGGACTAAACACTTGTCTACAAAAATCATAATTTTTTCAAAGTTCACCAATCCCATCAAGACATACATCAAACGAGAGGTCTGTTCGATACCTATATACGCATGCAAGCCAAAACGATCTGCGTGCTCTGGTTACCGAAATATAGCCGTCCAAAGTCATTTCACTTATTTCAATGATTTTCGACCTCTAGCTACCGAACAATTTTTTTGGGTGGCGATATTTCCGAAACGTGGTCTTGTAGGAGGTTGCGGTTTTAAAAATCCCTGGTCAACTTTTCCAGAGCTATCCACGGGTGAAAACCGGAAGGTTCTGCGAGGTCTGGTTGCCTAAATATGGCCATCCAAAGTGATTATACTGAAAATTGACCCAAATCTAAAAAAGTCATCGGATGCGGATGGGAATATTTCCGCAGCCAAGGCTCACAAGAGCTTGTACTCTTCAGAACCGAAAAGAGAATTAACAGACCTTTCCATGGATGTGCCAATCTCGAAAAAAAATATTTCAATTTTTTTTAAAAAATCATGGACCACTTGTCTACAAAAATCATAATTTTTTCAAAGTTCACCAATCCCATCAAGACATACATCAAACGAGAGGTCTGTTCGATACCTATATACGCATGCAAGCCAAAACGATCTGCGTGCTCTGGTTACCGAAATATAGCCGTCCAAAGTCATTTCACTTATTTCAATGATTTTCGACCTCTAGCTACCGAACAATTTTTTTGGGTGGCGATATTTCCGAAACGTGGTCTTGTAGGAGGTTGCGGTTTTAAAAATCCCTGGTCAACTTTTCCAGAGCTATCCACGGGTGAAAACCGGAAGGTTCTGCGAGGTCTGGTTGCCTAAATATGGCCATCCAAAGTGATTATACTGAAAATTGACCCAAATCTAAAAAAGTCATCGGATGCGGATGGGAATATTTCCGCAGCCAAGGCTCACAAGAGCTTGTAGTCTTCAGGACCGAAAAGAGAATTAACAGACCTTTCCATGGATGTGCCAATCTCGAAAAAAAATATTTCAATTTTTTTTAAAAAATCATGGACTAAACACTTGTCTACAAAAATCATAATTTTTTCAAAGTTCACCAATCCCATCAAGACATACATCAAACGAGAGGTCTGTTCGATACCTATATACGCATGCAAGCCAAAACGATCTGCGTGCTCTGGTTACCGAAATATAGCCGCCCAAAGTCATTTCACTTATTTCAATGATTTTCGACCTCTAGCTACCGAACAATTTTTTTGGGTGGCGATATTTCCGAAACGTGGTCTTGTAGGAGGTTGCGGTTTTAAAAATCCCTGGTCAACTTTTCCAGAGCTATCCACGGGTGAAAACCGGAAGGTTCTGCGAGGTCTGGTTGCCTAAATATGGCCATCCAAAGTGATTATACTGAAAATTGACCCAAATCTAAAAAAGTCATCGGATGCGGATGGGAATATTTCCGCAGCCAAGGCTCACAAGAGCTTGTAGTCTTCAGAACCGAAAAGAGAATTAACAGACCTTTCCATGGATGTGCCAATCTCGAAAAAAAATATTTCAATTTTTACTTGCGATATAGGTACTATAGGGCAAGTTCTGCATTTGGAAAAAAATCGAACTCGAGATTTTGATCAAAGTTGACATTACGATGATAGCGAAGACGAAAAAAGTGGGTCCGACAATTCCGTCTGTCTGTCTGTATGTCTGTATGTCTGTATGTCTGTATGTCTGTATGTCTGTATGTCTGTATGTCTGTATGTCTGTATGTCTGTATGTCTGTACCTCGAACTACAGCCTAAACTACCGGAGGTATTTTCTTCAAACTTGGTAGTTAAGGGTCTTCGGTGATTCCCTAGAGGAAAAATTGAAATTTTTTTTTTAGCTCCAAAACTAAGGGTACCCCCCATACACCCGTAATGCAAAATCTTATTTATCTCGAAAACGGCTCTAACGATTTTGATAAAAAAAATTAAGTGTGATATTATGGACATGGACTATATTTTGGTGAAAAAAAATTTTGGGGGGAAATGTTATTAGGGGTACCTGTCATAGAACGGTTTTTTTGATTTTCGAATTTCTCACCAACGGCTCTAACGATTTTAACCAAAATTTTTATGCAGGAGCTGCTTTGCATTTTAAAAAATATAAACTAAAAATTTTTTCGAAAAAATAGTTTTTGGATTTTTAAAAAAATAACACAATTTTTTTTTTGAAAATTCAATATCTTGAAAACCGATACACGATTAAATTTTTAAATTACGATTTAAAATGTATTTTATTAAATACTAACAATTTGCATATCAATTTTTTTTATAAAAATTTTAAGTAAAATTTAGTACACAAAAAACATGTTTCGGTGTGTCTGTATGTCTGTACCTCTCACTACAGCCTAAACCACTGGACCTATTTCTTTCAATCTCGGTAGTTAAGAGTCTTCGGTGATTCCCTAGAGGAAAAATTGAAATTTTTTTTTTAGCTCCAAAACTAAGGGTACCCCCCATACACCCGTAATGCAAAATCTTATTTATCTCGAAAACGGCTCTAACGATTTTGATAAAAAAAATTAAGTGTGATATTATGGACATGGACTATATTTTGGTGAAAAAAAATTTTGGGGGGAAATGTTATTAGGGGTACCTGTCATAGAACGGTTTTTTTGATTTTCGAATTTCTCACCAACGGCTCTAACGATTTTAACCAAAATTTTTATGCAGGAGCTGCTTTGCATTTTAAAACATATAAACTAAAAATTTTTTTCGAAAAAATAGTTTTTGGATTTTTAAAAAAATAATAAAATTTTTTTTTTGAAATTTCAATATCTTGAAAACCGATACACGATTAAATTTTTAAATTACGTTTTAAAATGTATTTTATTAAATACTAACAATTTGCATATCAATTTTTTTTATAAAAATTTTAAGGAAAATTTAGTACACAAAAAACATGTTTCAGTGTGTCTGTATGTCTGTACCTCTCACTACAGCCTAAACCACTGGACCTATTTCTTTCAATCTCGGTAGTTAAGAGTCTTCGGTGATTCCCTAGAGGAAAAATTGAAATTTTTTTTTTAGCTCCAAAACTAAGGGTACCCCCCATACACCCGTAATGCAAAATCTTATTTATCTCGAAAACGGCTCTAACGATTTTGATAAAAAAAATTAAGTGTAATATTATGGACATGGACTACATTTTGGTCAAACAAAATTTTGGGGAAAAATGTTATTAGGGGTACCTGCCATAGACCCGTTTTTTTGATTTTCGACTTTCTTATTAACGGCTCTAAGGATTTTAACCCAACATTTTTAGCAGGAGTCCCCTTAAGTTAAAAATAATATTGTATATAAAAATATTTGAAAAAATATTTATTGGGTTTAAAAAAAAAAAAAAAAATTTTAAATCAATATATTCAAAACCTATGAACGATTATTTTTTGAAATTATTTCCTAAAACCAATATTATTAAATACTTAAAATTCGCATCCCACATTTTTTTCTTGAAAAATTTTAGAGAAATTTCTTATATAAAAAGTTTATTTAATAATAAAACGATTTTTTAAGCTTTATTTGCATAAATTCATACTTTTCCGGAAACCAGACGGCAATTTTATGCATTTGCACATTATTATCTCATTAAATCCATATTTTATATTTATAAGATGTATCTTAAATTCCAAAGTACTTTTACATAAGAGCAAGTTCGTGCGATCCAGTCGTGCATTTTATTTTTTAAAAATCATGGACTAAACACTTGTCTACAAAAATCATAATTTTTTCAAAGTTCACCAATCCCATCAAGACATACATCAAACGAGAGGTCTGTTCGATACCTATATACGCATGCAAGCCAAAACGATCTGCGTGCTCTGGTTACCGAAATATAGCCGTCCAAAGTCATTTCACTTATTTCAATGATTTTCGACCTCTAGCTACCGAACAATTTTTTTGGGTGGCGATATTTCCGAAACGTAGTCTTGTAGGAGTTTGCGGTTTTAAAAATCCTGGTCAACTTTTCCAGAGCTATCCACGGGTGAAAACCGGAAGGTTCTGCGAGGTCTGGTTTCCTAAATATGGCCATCCAAAGTGATTATACTGAAAATTGACCCAAATCTAAAAAAGTCATCGGATGCGGATGGGAATATTTCCGCAGCCAAGGCTCACAAGAGCTTGTACTCTTCAGAACCGAAAAGAGAATTAACAGACCTTTCCATGGATGTGCCAATCTCGAAAAAAAATATTTCAAATTTTTTTAAAAAAATCATGGACTAAACACTTGTCTAAAAAATCATAATTTTTTCAAAGTTCACCAATCCCATCAAGACATACATCAAACGAGAGGTCTGTTCGATACCTATATACGCATGCAAGCCAAAACGATCTGCGTGCTCTGGTTACCGAAATATAGCCGTCCAAAGTCATTTCACTTATTTCAATGATTTTCGACCTCTAGCTACCGAACAATTTTTTTGGGTGGCGATATTTCCGAAACGTGGTCTTGTAGGAGGTTGCGGTTTTAAAAATCCCTGGTCAACTTTTCCAGAGCTATCCACGGGTGAAAACCGGAAGGTTCTGCGAGGTCTGGTTGCCTAAATATGGCCATCCAAAGTGATTATACTGAAAATTGACCCAAATCTAAAAAAGTCATCGGATGCGGATGGGAATATTTCCGCAGCCAAGGCTCACAAGAGCTTGTAGTCTTCAGAACCGAAAAGAGAATTAACAGACCTTTCCATGGATGTGCCAATCTCGAAAAAAAATATTTCAAATTTTTTTTAAAAAATCATGTACTAAACACTTGTCTACAAAAATCATAATTTTTTCAAAGTTCACCAATCCCATCAAGACATACATCAAACGAGAGGTCTGTTCGATACCTATATACGCATGCAAGCCAAAACGATCTGCGTGCTCTGGTTACCGAAATATAGCCGTCCAAAGTCATTTCACTTATTTCAATGATTTTCGACCTCTAGCTACCGAACAATTTTTTTGGGTGGCGATATTTCCGAAACGTAGTCTTGTAGGAGTTTGCGGTTTTAAAAATCCTGGTCAACTTTTCCAGAGCTATCCACGGGTGAAAACCGGAAGGTTCTGCGAGGTCTGGTTGCCTAAATATGGCCATCCAAAGTGATTATACTGAAAATTGACCCAAATCTAAAAAAGTCATCGGATGCGGATGGCAATATTTCCGCAGCCAAGGCTCACAAGAGCTTGTAGTCTTCAGAACCGAAAAGAGAATTAACAGACCTTTCCATGGATGTGCCAATCTCGAAAAAAAATATTTCAATTTTTTTTAAAAAATCATGGACTAAACACTTGTCTACAAAAATCATAATTTTTTCAAAGTTCACCAATCCCATCAAGACATACATCAAACGAGAGGTCTGTTCGATACCTATATACGCATGCAAGCCAAAACGATCTGCGTGCTCTGGTTACCGAAATATAGCCGTCCAAAGTCATTTCACTTATTTCAATGATTTTCGACCTCTAGCTACCGAACAATTTTTTTGGGTGGCGATATTTCCGAAACGTAGTCTTGTAGGAGTTTGCGGTTTTAAAAATCCTGGTCAACTTTTCCAGAGCTATCCACGGGTGAAAACCGGAAGGTTCTGCGAGGTCTGGTTGCCTAAATATGGCCATCCAAAGTGATTATACTGAAAATTGACCCAAATCTAAAAAAGTCATCGGATGCGGATGGGAATATTTCCGCAGCCAAGGCTCACAAGAGCTTGTACTCTTCAGAACCGAAAAGAGAATTAACAGACCTTTCCATGGATGTGCCAATCTCGAAAAAAAATATTTCAAATTTTTTTTAAAAAATCATGGACTAAACACTTGTCTACAAAAATCATAATTTTTTCAAAGTTCACCAATCCCATCAAGACATACATCAAACGAGAGGTCTGTTCGATACCTATATACGCATGCAAGCCAAAACGATCTGCGTGCTCTGGTTACCGAAATATAGCCGTCCAAAGTTATTTCACTTATTTCAATGATTTTCGACCTCTAGCTACCGAACAATTTTTTTGGGTGGCGATATTTCCGAAACGTGGTCTTGTAGGAGGTTGCGGTTTTAAAAATCCCTGGTCAACTTTTCCAGAGCTATCCACGGGTGAAAACCGGAAGGTTCTGCGAGGTCTGGTTGCCTAAATATGGCCATCCAAAGTGATTATACTGAAAATTGACCCAAATCTAAAAAAGTCATCGGATGCGGATGGGAATATTTCCGCAGCCAAGGCTAACAAGAGCTTGTACTCTTCAGAACCGAAAAGAGAATTAACAGACCTTTCCATGGATGTGCCAATCTCGAAAAAAAAATATTTCAAATTTTTTTTAAAAAATCATGGACTAAACACTTGTCTACAAAAATCATAATTTTTTCAAAGTTCACCAATCCCATCAAGACATACATCAAACGAGAGGTCTGTTCGATACCTATTTACGCATGCAAGCCAAAACGATCTGCGTGCTCTGGTTACCGAAATATAGCCGTCCAAAGTTATTTCACTTATTTCAATGATTTTCGACCTCTAGCTACCGAACAATTTTTTTGGGTGGCGATATTTCCGAAACGTGGTCTTGTAGGAGGTTGCGGTTTTAAAAATCCCTGGTCAACTTTTCCAGAGCTATCCACGGGTGAAAACCGGAAGGTTCTGCGAGGTCTGGTTGCCTAAATATGGCCATCCAAAGTGATTATACTGAAAATTGACCCAAATCTAAAAAAGTCATCGGATGCGGATGGGAATATTTCCGCAGCCAAGGCTCACAAGAGCTTGTAGTCTTCAGAACCGAAAAGAGAATTAACAGACCTTTCCATGGATGTGCCAATCTCGAAAAAAAATATTTCAATTTTTTTTTTAAAGTCATGGACTAAACACTTGTCTACAAAAATCATAATTTTTTCAAAGTTCACCAATCCCATCAAGACATACATCAAACGAGAGGTCTGTTCGATACCTATATACGCATGCAAGCCAAAACGATCTGCGTGCTCTGGTTACCGAAATATAGCCGTCCAAAGTCATTTCACTTATTTCAATGATTTTCGACCTCTAGCTACCGAACAATTTTTTTGGGTGGCGATATTTCCGAAACGTGGTCTTGTAGGAGGTTGCGGTTTTAAAAATCCCTGGTCAACTTTTCCAGAGCTATCCACGGGTGAAAACCGGAAGGTTCTGCGAGGTCTGGTTGCCTAAATATGGCCATCCAAAGTGATTATACTGAAAATTGACCCAAATCTAAAAAAGTCATCGGATGCGGATGGGAATATTTCCGCAGCCAAGGCTCACAAGAGCTTGTAGTCTTCAGAACCGAAAAGAGAATTAACAGACCTTTCCATGGATGTGCCAATCTCGAAAAAAAATATTTCAATTTTTTTTAAAAAATCATGGACTAAACACTTGTCTACAAAAATCATAATTTTTTCAAAGTTCACCAATCCCATCAAGACATACATCAAACGAGAGGTCTGTTCGATACCTATATACGCATGCAAGCCAAAACGATCTGCGTGCTCTGGTTACCGAAATATAGCCGTCCAAAGTTATTTCACTTATTTCAATGATTTTCGACCTCTAGCTACCGAACAATTTTTTTGGGTGGCGATATTTCCGAAACGTGGTCTTGTAGGAGGTTGCGGTTTTAAAAATCCCTGGTCAACTTTTCCAGAGCTATCCACGGGTGAAAACCGGAAGGTTCTGCGAGGTCTGGTTGCCTAAATATGGCCATCCAAAGTGATTATACTGAAAATTGACCCAAATCTAAAAAAGTCATCGGATGCGGATGGGAATATTTCCGCAGCCAAGGCTCACAAGAGCTTGTAGTCTTCAGAACCGAAAAGAGAATTAACAGACCTTTCCATGGATGTGCCAATCTCGAAAAAAAATATTTCAATTTTTTTTTTAAAATCATGGACTAAACACTTGTCTACAAAAATCATAATTTTTTCAAAGTTCACCAATCCCATCAAGACATACATCAAACGAGAGGTCTGTTCGATACCTATATACGCATGCAAGCCAAAACGATCTGCGTGCTCTGGTTACCGAAATATAGCCGTCCAAAGTCATTTCACTTATTTCAATGATTTTCGACCTCTAGCTACCGAACAATTTTTTTGGGTGGCGATATTTCCGAAACGTGGTCTTGTAGGAGGTTGCGGTTTTAAAAATCCCTGGTCAACTTTTCCAGAGCTATCCACGGGTGAAAACCGGAAGGTTCTGCGAGGTCTGGTTGCCTAAATATGGCCATCCAAAGTGATTATACTGAAAATTGACCCAAATCTAAAAAAGTCATCGGATGCGGATGGGAATATTTCCGCAGCCAAGGCTCACAAGAGCTTGTAGTCTTCAGAACCGAAAAGAGAATTAACAGACCTTTCCATGGATGTGCCAATCTCGAAAAAAAATATTTCAATTTTTTTTAAAAAATCATGGACTAAACACTTGTCTACAAAAATCATAATTTTTTCAAAGTTCACCAATCCCATCAAGACATACATCAAACGAGAGGTCTGTTCGATACCTATATACGCATGCAAGCCAAAACGATCTGCGTGCTCTGGTTACCGAAATATAGCCGTCCAAAGTTATTTCACTTATTTCAATGATTTTCGACCTCTAGCTACCGAACAATTTTTTTGGGTGGCGATATTTCCGAAACGTGGTCTTGTAGGAGGTTGCGGTTTTAAAAATCCCTGGTCAACTTTTCCAGAGCTATCCACGGGTGAAAACCGGAAGGTTCTGCGAGGTCTGGTTGCCTAAATATGGCCATCCAAAGTGATTATACTGAAAATTGACCCAAATCTAAAAAAGTCATCGGATGCGGATGGGAATATTTCCGCAGCCAAGGCTCACAAGAGCTTGTAGTCTTCAGAACCGAAAAGAGAATTAACAGACCTTTCCATGGATGTGCCAATCTCGAAAAAAAATATTTCAATTTTTTTTTTAAAATCATGGACTAAACACTTGTCTACAAAAATCATAATTTTTTCAAAGTTCACCAATCCCATCAAGACATACATCAAACGAGAGGTCTGTTCGATACCTATATACGCATGCAAGCCAAAACGATCTGCGTGCTCTGGTTACCGAAATATAGCCGTCCAAAGTCATTTCACTTATTTCAATGATTTTCGACCTCTAGCTACCGAACAATTTTTTTGGGTGGCGATATTTCCGAAACGTGGTCTTGTAGGAGGTTGCGGTTTTAAAAATCCCTGGTCAACTTTTCCAGAGCTATCCACGGGTGAAAACCGGAAGGTTCTGCGAGGTCTGGTTGCCTAAATATGGCCATCCAAAGTGATTATACTGAAAATTGACCCAAATCTAAAAAAGTCATCGGATGCGGATGGGAATATTTCCGCAGCCAAGGCTCACAAGAGCTTGTAGTCTTCAGAACCGAAAAGAGAATTAACAGACCTTTCCATGGATGTGCCAATCTCGAAAAAAAATATTTCAATTTTTTTTTTAAAATCATGGACTAAACACTTGTCTACAAAAATCATAATTTTTTCAAAGTTCACCAATCCCATCAAGACATACATCAAACGAGAGGTCTGTTCGATACCTATATACGCATGCAAGCCAAAACGATCTGCGTGCTCTGGTTACCGAAATATAGTCGTCCAAAGTCATTTCACTTATTTCAATGATTTTCGACCTCTAGCTACCGAACAATTTTTTTGGGTGGCGATATTTCCGAAACGTGGTCTTGTAGGAGGTTGCGGTTTTAAAAATCCCTGGTCAACTTTTCCAGAGCTATCCACGGGTGAAAACCGGAAGGTTCTGCGAGGTCTGGTTGCCTAAATATGGCCATCCAAAGTGATTATACTGAAAATTGACCCAAATCTAAAAAAGTCATCGGATGCGGATGGGAATATTTCCGCAGCCAAGGCTCACAAGAGCTTGTAGTCTTCAGAACCGAAAAGAGAATTAACAGACCTTTCCATGGATGTGCCAATCTCGAAAAAAAATATTTCAATTTTTTTTTTAAAATCATGGACTAAACACTTGTCTACAAAAATCATAATTTTTTCAAAGTTCACCAATCCCATCAAGACATACATCAAACGAGAGGTCTGTTCGATACCTATATACGCATGCAAGCCAAAACGATCTGCGTGCTCTGGTTACCGAAATATAGCCGTCCAAAGTCATTTCACTTATTTCAATGATTTTCGACCTCTAGCTACCGAACAATTTTTTTGGGTGGCGATATTTCCGAAACGTGGTCTTGTAGGAGGTTGCGGTTTTAAAAATCCCTGGTCAACTTTTCCAGAGCTATCCACGGGTGAAAACCGGAAGGTTCTGCGAGGTCTGGTTGCCTAAATATGGCCATCCAAAGTGATTATACTGAAAATTCACCCAAATCTAAAAAAGTCATCGGATGCGGATGGGAATATTTCCGCAGCCAAGGCTCACAAGAGCTTGTAGTCTTCAGAACCGAAAAGAGAATTAACAGACCTTTCCATGGATGTGCCAATCTCGAAAAAAAATATTTCAATTTTTTTTAAAAAATCATGGACTAAACACTTGTCTACAAAAATCATAATTTTTTCAAAGTTCACCAATCCCATCAAGACATACATCAAACGAGAGGTCTGTTCGATACCTATATACGCATGCAAGCCAAAACGATCTGCGTGCTCTGGTTACCGAAATATAGCCGTCCAAAGTCATTTCACTTATTTCAATGATTTTCGACCTCTAGCTACCGAACAATTTTTTTGGGTGGCGATATTTCCGAAACGTAGTCTTGTAGGAGTTTGCGGTTTTAAAAATCCTGGTCAACTTTTCCAGAGCTATCCACGGGTGAAAACCGGAAGGTTCTGCGAGGTCTGGTTGCCTAAATATGACCATCCAAAGTGATTATACTGAAAATTGACCCAAATCTAAAAAAGTCATCGGATGCGGATGGGAATATTTCCGCAGCCAAGGCTCACAAGAGCTTGTAGTCTTCAGAACCGAAAAGAGAATTAACAGACCTTTCCATGGATGTGCCAATCTCGAAAAAAAATATTTCAATTTTTTTTAAAAAATCATGGACTAAACACTTGTCTACAAAAATCATAATTTTTTCAAAGTTCACCAATCCCATCAAGACATACATCAAACGAGAGGTCTGTTCGATACCTATATACGCATGCAAGCCAAAACGATCTGCGTGCTCTGGTTACCGAAATATAGCCGTCCAAAGTCATTTCACTTATTTCAATGATTTTCGACCTCTAGCTACCGAACAATTTTTTTGGGTGGCGATATTTCCGAAACGTAGTCTTGTAGGAGTTTGCGGTTTTAAAAATCCTGGTCAACTTTTCCAGAGCTATCCACGGGTGAAAACCGGAAGGTTCTGCGAGGTCTGGTTGCCTAAATATGGCCATCCAAAGTGATTATACTGAAAATTGACCCAAATCTAAAAAAGTCATCGGATGCGGATGGGAATATTTCCGCAGCCAAGGCTCACAAGAGCTTGTACTCTTCAGAACCGAAAAGAGAATTAACAGACCTTTCCATGGATGTGCCAATCTCGAAAAAAAAATATTTCAAATTTTTTTTAAAAAATCATGGACTAAACACTTGTCTAAAAAATCATAATTTTTTCAAAGTTCACCAATCCCATCAAGACATACATCAAACGAGAGGTCTGTTCGATACCTATATACGCATGCAAGCCAAAACGATCTGCGTGCTCTGGTTACCGAAATATAGCCGTCCAAAGTTATTTCACTTATTTCAATGATTTTCGACCTCTAGCTACCGAACAATTTTTTTGGGTGGCGATATTTCCGAAACGTGGTCTTGTAGGAGGTTGCGGTTTTAAAAATCCCTGGTCAACTTTTCCAGAGCTATCCACGGGTGAAAACCGGAAGGTTCTGCGAGGTCTGGTTGCCTAAATATGGCCATCCAAAGTGATTATACTGAAAATTGACCCAAATCTAAAAAAGTCATCGGATGCGGATGGCAATATTTCCGCAGCCAAGGCTCACAAGAGCTTGTAGTCTTCAGAACCGAAAAGAGAATTAACAGACCTTTCCATGGATGTGCCAATCTCGAAAAAAAATATTTCAATTTTTTTTAAAAAATCATGGACTAAACACTTGTCTACAAAAATCATAATTTTTTCAAAGTTCACCAATCCCATCAAGACATACATCAAACGAGAGGTCTGTTCGATACCTATATACGCATGCAAGCCAAAACGATCTGCGTGCTCTGGTTACCGAAATATAGCCGTCCAAAGTCATTTCACTTATTTCAATGATTTTCGACCTCTAGCTACCGAACAATTTTTTTGGGTGGCGATATTTCCGAAACGTGGTCTTGTAGGAGGTTGCGGTTTTAAAAATCCCTGGTCAACTTTTCCAGAGCTATCCACGGGTGAAAACCGGAAGGTTCTGCGAGGTCTGGTTGCCTAAATATGGCCATCCAAAGTGATTATACTGAAAATTGACCCAAATCTAAAAAAGTCATCGGATGCGGATGGGAATATTTCCGCAGCCAAGGCTCACAAGAGCTTGTAGTCTTCAGAACCGAAAAGAGAATTAACAGACCTTTCCATGGATGTGCCAATCTCGAAAAAAAATATTTCAATTTTTTTTAAAAAATCATGGACTAAACACTTGTCTACAAAAATCATAATTTTTTCAAAGTTCACCAATCCCATCAAGCCATACATCAAACGAGAGGTCTGTTCGATACCTATATACGCATGCAAGCCAAAACGATCTGCGTGCTCTGGTTACCGAAATATAGCCGTCCAAAGTCATTTCACTTATTTCAATGATTTTCGACCTCTAGCTACCGAACAATTTTTTTGGGTGGCGATATTTTCGAAACGTGGTCTTGTAGGAGGTTGCGGTTTTAAAAATCCCTGGTCAACTTTTCCAGAGCTATCCACGGGTGAAAACCGGAAGGTTCTGCGAGGTCTGGTTGCCTAAATATGGCCATCCAAAGTGATTATACTGAAAATTGACCCAAATCTAAAAAAGTCATCGGATGCGGATGGCAATATTTCCGCAGCCAAGGCTAACAAGAGCTTGTACTCTTCAGAACCGAAAAGAGAATTAACAGACCTTTCCATGGATGTGCCAATCTCGAAAAAAAATATTTCAATTTTTAAAAAAAAAATCATGGACTAAACACTTGTCTACAAAAATCATAATTTTTTCAAAGTTCACCAATCCCATCAAGACATACATCAAACGAGAGGTCTGTTCGATACCTATATACGCATGCAAGCCAAAACGATCTGCGTGCTCTGGTTACCGAAATATAGCCGCCCAAAGTCATTTCAATGATTTTCGACCTCTAGCTACCGAACAATTTTTTTGGGTGGCGATATTTCAGAAACGTGGTCTTGTAGGAGGTTGCGGTTTTAAAAATCCCTGGTCAACTTTTCCAGAGCTATCCACGGGTGAAAACCGGAAGGTTCTGCGAGGTCTGGTTGCCTAAATATGGCCATCCAAAGTGATTATACTGAAAATTGACCCAAATCTAAAAAAGTCATCGGATGCGGATGGCAATATTTCCGCAGCCAAGGCTCACAAGAGCTTGTAGTCTTCAGAACCGAAAAGAGAATTAACAGACCTTTCCATGGATGTGCCAATCTCGAAAAAAAATATTTCAATTTTTTTTAAAAAATCATGGACTAAACACTTGTCTACAAAAATCATAATTTTTTCAAAGTTCACCAATCCCATCAAGCCATACATCAAACGAGAGGTCTGTTCGATACCTATATACGCATGCAAGCCAAAACGATCTGCGTGCTCTGGTTACCGAAATATAGCCGTCCAAAGTCATTTCACTTATTTCAATGATTTTCGACCTCTAGCTACCGAACAATTTTTTTGGGTGGCGATATTTTCGAAACGTGGTCTTGTAGGAGGTTGCGGTTTTAAAAATCCCTGGTCAACTTTTCCAGAGCTATCCACGGGTGAAAACCGGAAGGTTCTGCGAGGTCTGGTTGCCTAAATATGGCCATCCAAAGTGATTATACTGAAAATTGACCCAAATCTAAAAAAGTCATCGGATGCGGATGGCAATATTTCCGCAGCCAAGGCTCACAAGAGCTTGTACTCTTCAGAACCGAAAAGAGAATTAACAGACCTTTCCATGAATGTGCCAATCTCGAAAAAAAATATTTCAATTTTTAAAAAAAAAATCATGGACTAAACACTTGTCTACAAAAATCATAATTTTTTCAAAGTTCACCAATCCCATCAAGACATACATCAAACGAGAGGTCTGTTCGATACCTATATACGCATGCAAGCCAAAACGATCTGCGTGCTCTGGTTACCGAAATATAGCCGCCCAAAGTCATTTCAATGATTTTCGACCTCTAGCTACCGAACAATTTTTTTGGGTGGCGATATTTCAGAAACGTGGTCTTGTAGGAGGTTGCGGTTTTAAAAATCCCTGGTCAACTTTTCCAGAGCTATCCACGGGTGAAAACCGGAAGGTTCTGCGAGGTCTGGTTGCCTAAATATGGCCATCCAAAGTGATTATACTGAAAATTGACCCAAATCTAAAAAAGTCATCGGATGCGGATGGCAATATTTCCGCAGCCAAGGCTCACAAGAGCTTGTACTCTTCAGAACCGAAAAGGGAATTAACAGACCTTTCCATGAATGTGCCAATCTCGAAAAAAAATATTTCAATTTTTTAAAAAAAAATCATGGACTAAACACTTGTCTACAAAAATCATAATTTTTTCAAAGTTCACCAATCCCATCAAGACATACATCAAACGAGAGGTCTGTTCGATACCTATATACGCATGCAAGCCAAAACGATCTGCGTGCTCTGGTTACCGAAATATAGCCGTCCAAAGTCATTTCACTTATTTCAATGATTTTCGACCTCTAGCTACCGAACAATTTTTTTGGGTGGCGATATTTCCGAAACGTGGTCTTGTAGGAGGTTGCGGTTTTAAAAATCCCTGGTCAACTTTTCCAGAGCTATCCACGGGTGAAAACCGGAAGGTTCTGCGAGGTCTGGTTGCCTAAATATGGCCATCCAAAGTGATTATACTGAAAATTGACCCAAATCTAAAAAAGTCATCAGATGCGGATGGGAATATTTCCGCAGCCAAGGCTCACAAGAGCTTGTAGTCTTCAGAACCGAAAAGAGAATTAACAGACCTTTCCATGGATGTGCCAATCTCGAAAAAAAATATTTCAATTTTTTTTTTTTAAATCATGGACTAAACACTTGTCTACAAAAATCATAATTTTTTCAAAGTTCACCAATCCCATCAAGACATACATCAAACGAGAGGTCTGTTCGATACCTATGTAAGGTGTAATCTTCCCACAACTGAGATGTAGCCCAAAACTTGAATAAGAAGAGATAGAGAAAGAAGAAAATGAAATTATCATCATGACAGATTATCGCATGGTCACGATGACTTTAATTAGGTTATAAAAAGAATAAAGAACAAAAAGTATAGAATAATTAAATGAATTTTGTAAAATAAAAGAAAGTTATATAATTTGTAATTGGAGAAAAGGCATATTTAACAATAGACATTTAATGTCGTTTCTCTTTATTACAGGTAAAATAATTGTTAATATTTGTAAGATTAATAAAATTTAAGAAAATCTCTTTATTACAGGAGAAACTCAATAGTGTCTTTATTTTTGTGCCATTTTAAACAAATTTATTGAATTATCTTATAAAACGACATTATCGTCTTAACTACCTAATTCAAAAAGATGGAAAAATTGTGTTTTCAATTTGTAGTCAAAGCTGCAGACGACACTAAGTCAAACTGTATTTTCCTAACCACAATTTCTACTCCTGAGGGCAAAGAGTATATCATGCCAGATCAATACCAGCAATTGAAGTTTCACACTGAGTTGACAAAAACCCCAATTTATACAAAAATAAAAAACTCGCTTCAAAGAAGACACCAAATGAGGAAGGTGTGGATAACTCTTACAAAAGAATTAAGCGGCATATATTTGGACGAGGATAATGTCCAATTCAAAGATTACCTTTTGGAGGAGACGATACAAACCGCACAGCCTACTGCAACTGGAATTACTGAGGATGTACTGCAAAAGATCTTAACAACACTCGATAAGGAAAAAAGTGAAAAAAATAAACCACTTAACTCAAAAAAATTAGCAGAGAGGTTTGTCTTAGACAAATTCGGAGGTAAGAATGCTGATGTTATACAATGGATAAATACTTTTGAAAGTGAATGTGATAGATTTGAAATAAAAAAAGACATGGACAAAATTGAAACTCTTAGGCTATTCTTAGAGAGCTCATGTTTAGACTGGCATAGTTCAATGCTTATAAAGTTTACATTAGACTCGAAATGGAAAGACTGGCGAGATAGCTTTTGTGAGACCTATGCAAATAAAGGTTGGTCTTCAGTGAAGCATGCCATTACTTTTAGGTATGTGAATGGTGCATTATTGGACTATGCATTAAAGAAAGAAAGATTCTTATTAGAACTAAACAAGGCCATGGATAAACGTACTTTGCTCGATTTGATCGTGGTAGGATTGCCAGAATTCATAACAGACAGGATTAATAGAGACATTTTAAAAAATACAGAAGACCTCTTCACTGAATTAAGAAGCCTGGAGCACTTAATAAGGAGACGCACCATAAAAGAGAAAAAAAATAGTAGCTATAGCGTGAAAGAACAAACAGAAAGGAAAAAACCTTGTGAAATCTGCGAAAAACTACACAAGAAAAACCGCTTCCACCCTGAATCCTCATGTTGGTTTAAAACAAAAAATAATCTAGACAACAAAAATGGTACACTAAAATGTATAAATAATTCAGAGTTGGAGTGTGAATTAATGGATGAAGTTCCAAAAAACTAGATCTTCCACCATTGATTAAAGTAAAAGTATTACTCAATGACACAATAGAAGTAAATGGAATTTACGACCCAGGATCGAATGTATCCTTGATAAATTCTAAATTGCTAAAATTGAATAAAAATGAGATAAGTACTAATGGAATCGCGAATTTAAAAACAATCAATGGTGTGAGAAAAACAGATGGTTTAATTTCCATAAAAATTAAAATTTTTAAAATAGAAAAAATAATATATGTTTTTGTAATAAACAGTGAAAATTTCAATTATGATTTTTTAATCGGCTTAGATTGTATACAAAAATTCAAATTAAGCCAAAATGAAAAATTGGAAATAAAACAAACATCTGATATAATCGATGAAAAAGAATACGAAAAGAATGCAATTGAAAAATATAGAACAAATTATACGATAAACTTTAATGAGCATGTGATTGAAGAAAATTTTAAAATATCTGTAAACCATTTAAAATATGAAGAGAAGATTGAAATTGAGAATTTAATTGAAATGTATAAACCGATTTTTGCAAAAGACAAATATGATATAGGAACAGTAAACAATTATGAAGCTCACGTTGACCTATTAATTGATAAATATCCAAGTAAAAGACCTTACCGATGTACAATTGAAGACAAAAAAGAAATAGAACAACAAATCTCAAAACTATTAGAAAAAAATTTAATTGAAGAATCATATAGCCCTTTTGCTGCCCCAGTAACATTGGCATATAAGCGAGATGAAAATAAGAGATCCAGGTTATGCATTGATTTTCGTGATTTAAATAAAATTGTAGTTCCTCAATCACAACCATTCCCATTGATTGAAGATCTTATGGAAAAAACAAGAAACTGCAAATACTTCTCCACACTTGACATAAACTCAGCATTTTGGTCAATTCCCTTAAAAATCGAAGATAGAAGGAAAACCGCGTTCGTGACTCAAGAAGGACATTACCAATGGACTTGTCTGCCCTTTGGACTGAAAACCTCGCCAGCGATTTTTCAAAGGATACTAAGCAATATTATAAGAAAGAACAAACTCTCAGACTTTACAGTCAATTATATTGATGATATTCTAATTTTTTCTAAAACGTTTGCTGAACACATAGAACACCTTAAACAATTATTAGAAGCAATATTGAGAGAAGGATTTAGACTCAAATTTTCAAAGTGTACTTTTGCAGCAGACTCAGTAAGGTACTTAGGTCATATAATAAATAATAATTCGATAAGACCAATAAAAGATAATTTAATATCAATAAGGAATTTACCTATACCGAAAACAAGAAAAAATGTGAGACAGTTTTTAGGAAAAATTAATTTTTACAATAAATATGTAAAACACAATGCAATTATTTTAGATCCACTGCATAATTTATTAAGAAAAAATCAAGAATTTACTTGGACGAGAGATTGTCAAGATTCGTTTGACAAAATTAAAAATCTACTTTGTTGTCAACCAGTGTTGGGCATATTTGATCCAGAATTACCTATATATATATATACAGATGCTAGTTTAAAGGGAATAGGAGCAATTTTTAAACAGCCACAAATAGATGGAGAAGAAAAACCTATAGCATACTTTTCAAAAAAATTAAACGAAACCCAAAAGAAAAAAAAGGCGATTTACTTAGAATGCATGGCCATAAAAGAAGCTGTGAAATATTGGCAGCATCGGCTTATAGGAAAGAAATTTACAGTTTTTTCGGACCATAAACCATTGGAAAATATGAACATTAAATCCCGAACAGATGATGAACTTGGAGAACTCACATATTATTTGTCGCAATACGACTTTGATATTAAATACTGTCCAGGAAAATACAATCAAGAAGCCGACTGTTTGAGTAGAAATCCGGTATTGCAACCCTACCAAAACGAAATAGAACAACTTAAAATTGTTAATCTAATAAAAATAGAAGACATTCTAAATGACCAAGAAGAAAATGAAATTTTAAAAAATGAAGAAAATATATTACAAAAAAATAAAATTTACTACAAAAAAATTAGCGGTAAAACAAAAATTGTGTTAACAGAAAAGTTCAGTATAGAATTTATCAAAATAGTCCACGAACATTATTGCCACATAGGTATAGAACAAATGAAAAAGAAAATTTGCCCTTTTTATACAGAAAGAAATTTGGTTTTGAACATACAAAAAGTATGCAGAAGCTGCGAAATATGCATTAAAAACAAATCGAGAGGTCAAAGTAAATACGGATTAATGTCGCACTTAGGACCAGCAAAAAAACCTTTCGAAATCATGTCAATACACTGAACCAAAAAGGTACATAATATCAATTAAAAATTTAATTGCGACAATGAACTTTTTAATTAAAACTCGTCCAATAAACTAGTTTCTTGCGACAATAAACGGCTGTTTATTGATTTCATTTTTCCATAATTTTTCAATAAACTGTTTATTGATTTTAAAAAACGTTTATTGATTTTTAAAAACGTTTATTGATTTTTAAAAATGTTTTTTGAAAGAGTTTATTGGCGCAATAAACCGTTTATTGCGGCAATAAATGGTTAATTGCTATAAACGGTTAATTAAAAAACTCAGTTTATTGGCGCAATAAACTCGTTTATTGTCGCAATAAACTCGTTTATTGTCGCAAGAAACTCAGTTTATTGGCACAATTAACCGTTTATTGTCGCAATAAACTCGTTTATTGTCGCAATAAACTCATTTATTGTCGCAATTAACTCAGTTTATTGGCACAATTAACCGTTTATTGTCGCAATAAACTCGTTTATTGTCGCAATAAACTCGTTTATTGTCGCAATTAACTCAGTTTATTGGCACAATTAACCGTTTATTGTCGCAATAAACTCGTTTATTGTCGCAATAAACTCGTTTATTGTCGCAAGAAACTCAGTTTATTGGCACAATTAACCGTTTATTGTCGCAATAAACTCATTTATTGTCGCAATTAACTCAGTTTATTGGCACAATTAACCGTTTATTGTCGCAATAAACTCGTTTATTGTCGCAATAAACTCATTTATTGTCGCAATTAACTCAGTTTATTGGCACAATTAACCGTTTATTGTCGCAATAAACTCGTTTATTGTCGCAATAAACTCGTTTATTGTCGCAATTAACTCAGTTTATTGGCACAATTAACCGTTTATTGTCGCAATAAACTCGTTTATTGTCGCAATAAACTCAGTTTATTGGCACAATTAACCGTTTATTGTCGCAATAAACTCGTTTATTGTCGCAATAAACTCAGTTTATTGGCACAATTAACCGTTTATTGTCGCAATAAACTCGTTTATTGTCGCAATTAACTCAGTTTATTGGCACAATTAACCGTTTATTGTCGCAATAAACTCATTTATTGTCGCAATTAACTCAGTTTATTGGCACAATTAACCGTTTATTGTCGCAATAAACTCATTTATTGTCGCAATTAACTCAGTTTATTGGCACAATTAACCGTTTATTGTCGCAATAAATTCATTAGTTAGCGCAATGCACTCAATTTATTGTCGCAATTGACTGTTTATTGCCACAATAATCGGTTTATTGTGGTAATAAATTCATTTATTAGCGCAGTAAACTCGTTTATTGCCGCAATTAACTAATCAATTGGCGCAAAGAACTCAGTTTATTGCCACAAATAACATATTGATAAAAATTTTAGTAAAAGATTAAAATTTCTATTCATTGATATAAGTATATGTACATATATAAATAATTAAATTATTGATATATATAAATAAATAAAATGTTTAATATATTTTTAAAATTTCTATAAATAATTTACTGTGGCAATACGTACATGTTAAATATACTTACATTTTATTTCCAACCTTTCCTGAAATTTTTAAGAATTTTAAGTTCAAAAATGAAACATTTTAGTTAAACGTTATAAGATATTTTATTAAACTATATCATTTATTATTATTATTATTATTATTTTTATTATTTATTACAATATAAACTAAATGTACATTTTAATATAAGCGATAAACAGCATTAGCTTTAAGCTGGACAAAAATTTAAATTACTTTGGAGCAAGTAAACTTTTCATACATGTATTTAAACGAATACAAACTATTCTTTATATCCTTTTTTATAAAAAGTTACAAAACTTGGAAAAGGAAGTCTTAAGTTAAAAATGAAAACTCTTGAATCAAATCCCACGTTGAGGACAACAGTGGCACTAACCAAAATACCTACAACCGTATTATGGTTGTAAATTATAAATTAATAGTTAATAAAAATTGAAATTCGATATTTTATAACCCAATTAAAAAAAGTTTTGGTCATTTAATCATGCTTACCCTTATGACAGAAAGAAAATTGACAAATATTGTCAGATAGTTGATAATTTCTTAAGGTACTAGTACGGTCTAGAACGCCAAAAATCGCACGATTTTTGGGAATTTTTTTTCTCGGAAACTTTATTAGGTACTAACATAATTCTTTTTTAAATAAAGAATACATGCGTCAAGAGTACAAAAATTTTTTTTAAGTTTTCGAATTTTGGCTGAATTATAG
This sequence comes from Chrysotoxum bicinctum, assembly GCA_911387755.1. NCBI lineage: Eukaryota > Metazoa > Arthropoda > Insecta > Diptera > Syrphidae > Chrysotoxum > Chrysotoxum bicinctum. The sequence goes on from OU426989.1 coordinate 148,746,748, forward strand.
AGGGTCCAACGTCGACTCATCAAAAAATACATTGTCCCATTGCGGACAGTTAATCTCCGGAGCTACTGAACCGATTTTCAAAAAACTTGTCGCAACTTGATTGTTTTTATGTTTTCTAAGACAATTTACCACAATTTGACCAAAAAGTTATGAACACAAAAAAAAAAATCGCGACCCAAAAATGGCCTAAAAAATAGCCAATTTTTTTTTTCAAAACTTGACATTTTTTTCGTTTTTTATTTTTTAAGCAAATTGTGGTAAATTGTCTTGCAAGAAATCTTTCTTTAAATACCCGATTTTGATTTTTTTGTTTCAGTACAGCCAATCCTTTCCACAATGGGACAATGTATTTTTTGATGAGTCGATGGTGGGCCCTCAATAATTCAGCCAAAATTCGAAAATTAAAAAAAAAAAAAATTTGTACTCTTGACGCATGTATTCATTATTTAAAAAAGAATTATGTTAGTACCTAATAAAGTTTCCAAGAAAAAAATTCCCAAAAATCGTGCGATTTTTGGCGTTCTAGACCGTACTGGAACCTTAAATAAAATTGAGTTTAAAAGTACCAAATTTCAGTATTTATCAAACATTTTCATAATTAACAACTGTAATAGCGGTGCTAGTTTTGAAATATCGCATGCCGAGAACCACAGTGACACTAACAAAAATTTACACTTTCGAGTTAATGAGTCAGATACTCGTCTAGTTTCCACACGAGGTTCGCTTATATCACCCATAACTCAAAACTAATTTTTTTTTAGTGCCACTGTTGTTCTGAACATGGGATTTGATTCAAGAGAATCTTTAAAAAATTTATTCTTTTATTGCACTCAGGAGGATATGTGCTTTTGTACAACATTTTTGTTTGTTCGGAAAATAGAGCGACTGCATAAAATTCCAAAAATTGGAACTTTGATTTGGGAATTCGAGGTTGAAAAGGAAAAAAGTTTTGAAACAGATGTCCACTGCTCGGATAAAACTAATGAATGGAAACTTCACTCCATCAAAATATAAAAAGATTTCCCTAAAGTTTATAACATCTTTACCCACCAAAATAATGAAGGGTTGCACATTGTCTCCTTTTTGTTGCAGGTACTGGATGTGGTCCTCAGCTACCTGAATTGATCCCGCCACAAAGATAAAAGATTCCTGCGAGTCCTTGATAGTTGGTTTTATCGATGTCTTCATTCCCTTGCGATCTTTTCGCACGAACTTATGTGTGGGTACTAAGTACCCGTGAAGTGCCCACAAGAGAGCAGCATCCCGACAGTCTGAAAATAAGAATGAAAACGTGGATATAAAATTTTGTTATAAAATTATGTAGTACTTAAATAAAACTAGTATAGTAGATATAAACTTTTGTAAAAGATAAGATAAATCGGGTCAATAAATGGGAGCCAATCTCGAATTTCGCTATATCGACCCTTTTCCTGCATTTTATCGTAAGGGATGTTTTAGAAAGAAAATAAATTATTGAATTTTGTTAGTACCAATTGAAGCCATCAAACCTGTTGTCATGTTGCAGCTAAAGCACTGTAAATATTCAATGCTGACTTTAGACATAAGTGGTTATATGGATCAGAACTAAAATTTTGTTTTCTTCTCATACTTTGTTTGTGTCGCTTACGATAATTTGGTGGAAAGGGTTCGATATTCATTGATGTATAAAGGAGAATGAATATGATATACATAGGTCTTTAAGTGTTACACCAATGTGATGCAACCCATAAAATTATGCCCATTCTCCTTTAGTACCTGTCATTTTTAATACGGAAATAAACTATTTTCGTTTTTAATAGGCAAAAATAAAATAACTACATAATATTCAACTTACTTTCTGGAATATTATCGGATGCTATCTTCTCCAGAACGCCCTTAATTGTTTTCTCCTTAACCCGATCTTCCGTTTTTAAAAATTCTCGTATCTTAGTAAAAACTTGTTCCCATCGATCAAGGAGAGAATTATGGCTTTTAAACATGTACGCAAAATCCATGTCCACCTTTAAGAAAACAAATTAAAATATTTATTCATTGAGTGTATTTTTAAGGCCAGCACTTTTTATGAAATGATTCTAAGAAGTTCCCAAAGTTGGAACTTGTATCAGAAAATTAAAAAAAAAACTTTTGAAAGAAGTATATATCTACTCAAGTTTGACTTACAAATCGAAAGCCAGAAGGAATTTTGTATTGGGGCCATTTCTTAAAAATGTCCGATGTTGTTGTAGAGTTTTTTATATCCGTGAGTCTCGATTTGGAACACGCTTTCCAGCACCTATCAAATTCCTCGGAACTAAGGTTGTCAAATCTTAGTGCTTGATAGCACGTTTCAGCATTTTCTTCTGGAACTGAAAACCATAAATATGTATAACTTATTAGTTTTTTTTTAAATAAATTAATAAAAATAATATTCAAGCTCCTGTTTCTCATCAAATTATATCAACTATTTCAGAAACCAATAGTTTCGCTTGATTGAAATTGGAAAATACTCATTGATTGTAAATTAGTTCAGAAGCTTAAAAAATGACTTCGTAAAGTTTAATCGGACTCACATATTGTTTAGAGTCGTTGATGTGTAATTGATGTAGATGATGAGGAACAGGCCCCAGGTTTCAAAAATAAAATGCACGAAAATGTAATCGACTAGCAATTTTACAAAGGAATGTTATAAGCGAAAATTGTTCAAAAGGATAAAATTAATAAGTATAAATTCTTTTCGTAGTATGAGACAAAAACAGAATGCTATGCAAATATGAATTTATCTAGGCAGTGGTTTCTTTAAATAAATAAGCTTTTATATACAAATTTTTTAAACCTTTTTCAAGAAAAAACTTGATTTTATTATTGTACGAATGAAAATTAAATTTCCAAACAAAAATATTGAGCTGTTTTTGAAATTTTCCACAAAAAAATATTCTTTTTTTTTTCAAAAATTCAAATTATATTTTTTTTAAGTTTCGAAATGCAATGTTTTTTATTTTTTTTTTTAACCAAACCTATAAAAAATTTCATTAAAATCCCTTATGTCGATAATAAGTCATTCAAAATTTTAAAAAAATGTTCTATGGTAGGTACAAGCTGTAATATCTTGATTTCAATTTTTTTTTTATTAAATTAAAGATCATAAAAATTAATGTAAAGAAAAAAAATTTATCAAAATTCTAGGCGCGCGCCGTTTTTTGAGCAAAATAATATTTTTGGAAACCATTTTTAACGTTTTTTAAAACTGTTTTTAAAAATCAAAAAAAAATATTTTGGAAAATTTTAATACACAAGTGTGTTTGACTTACTGGGGGCTTTAGCATAAAAAAAATTATCTAAATCGGTGGTACAGTTTTTAAGAAAATCAGAAACTAAAAACTAGTTCCATGGCGGGTACCCCCACTGACCATTTTTCTGAAATTTTTGTCAACCATTATCTAGCTTTAACTAAATTAATTTTTTTTGTATCTTTATTTTTAATATAATGTCGAACATTTTTGGAGAAAAAAATATTTATAAAATTTCGAAAAAAAATTGTATGACAGGTACCGTTATTTACGGTCTTAAAAAATGTGTGGGGGTAAGACATTTAAAGAAAATCGGCGTTTAGGCTGTAGTCAAACAGACAGAATTGCGAGACCCACTTTTTTAGTCTTCGGTATCATCGTAATGTCAACTTTGATCGAAATCTCGAGTTCGATTTTTTTACGAATGATAACTTGCCTTATAGTACCTATATGTAAGTCAAGTCGCAAGTAAAAATAAATCGACAAGTGATATTATGTAGGTAAATAAATAAATAAGACTTACCCATTTCGACTTCTGTGTCTGTGTCTACATCCACAGTTTTTTCACTCCTGGGCTTACTTGACGTTGGGGTATTCATTGTTTTTAAAATGAATTTCAAATTGCTATATTTATTGTAGATCTTCCCCCTCTTCCCAGACCTATAGTACTCCTGCAAAATATTGAATATTTACTTTAAAAATATTGCTTTAAAAAAAATTTTGTGTGGGACAAAAAAAACTCTTCTTTTCCACTTTGCAAAACGAACAAAACTTTGAACGACAAGTAGAATAGTATGGTTTTAAAAAAAATCGAGCTTTCGAGCCTCAAAATGTATATGAAGCAGGGTTGCGAATTTTTTAATTAAAAAAGTCCATGTCATAAGTCTGTAGATGACTTGTGAATTAAAAAAAAATTAAATTCAAAAGTTAGTTAGCGACTTATGATTCATAAAAAAAATAATTCACAACCTACTAAGTGACTTATAAATAAAAAAAAATGTATTCTTAAGCTACTTGGTAGATTGGAAATTTGTAAGCTTGTTTTGACTACATAAATTATTTAATTATTAACGAAACAAGTTTTCAAGCTCTTGGAGAATTGTGTGTGTTTTATTTTATCGATATTGCTTTTTATTCTATTGGGTTATAGGGACTGCAGAATCGGTTACTCACACACAATGCTCCAAAAGCTTGAAAACTGGTTTCATTAATAATTAAATAACCAATTGTCAAAACAAGCTTAACCCTGGATGGTTTTAATATGCTATTACAAGAAAAATCAACAAAAAATACCCCAAATAACAAAATAAGAAAAAAATGTGTTCATACAAAAATCACACAAAAGTTATCCTTCGTCGTTTCGACGAACATACCTTTAAAAACAAAACATTTTAATTGATCACAGGATACCATAAATTCGCTCACTGGTAGAGATCAACACCAACTGATGTTGTACAAAGATTGAATTAAAAGGGATGAATAGTTAAAAAGAAATTATACAAAATAAAAAGGGTGTTCGTCGATTCGACGAAGGATAACCATCCAGGGTTAATAATTTCCAATCTACAAACTAGGTTATGAATTAATTTTTTTAAATTCATAAGTCACTTAGTAGCAGGTTGTGAATTAATCTTTTTAATTCATAAGTCTTCTGATTTAATTTTTTTTTAATTCAAATGTCACCAATTATCTTGTGAATTGAATTTTTTTTTTAATTCAGAAGTAACCCAATAGCTTGTGAATTAAAGGTAAGCTTGAGCTAAAAAGTGACTTAAGCTTTTGCAACCCTGATATGAAGTAATGAGTTCTGATGTGATTTTGTTAAATATGTACGTAGTTAACTTCCCGAAGGAACACTTTCTCATATTTAAAAGTGGAAAAGAAGAGATTTTAAATTATTTCACCTCTTTGTAAGGTATTATACTCGTAATTTATTAATAAAAATATAATTAAAATTATATAAAATTGAATTGATTTCTTATAAAAAGGCTTACCAGTTTTTCACTAGGAAATCGTTCAATGATTTCCTTTTCCAATTTATAGCTACCACCTAGTTCAAGATGGATTTTATTCATGATGAAATACTGCGCTATAACACCAATCAACTGATTTCGTTGTTTTTCATTTAATTTTTTTGTTTCGGCATAGCTTTGGGCAATTGAAAGTGCATTTTCGTTGTTACTTAAAATCGTTGATAGTGTTACAGAGCAATTATTAGGATTCGGTGATGAAGTTCGCGATGCTGGTCTGGAAACAGGGTAGGGAGAAGATCTTGAGGATGAACTTGGACCATCGTCAAATAAACCGAAATGCGATCGGCTATAAAGAAAAAGCGACTGTCCAATAGATTCTCTCCATACTCTCAAATTGTTTTCAAATCTGATGAGAGTAGTGTACTTAAACGGCTTTAAAATTTGTGGCAAGTGGTGGCATTCAATTGTTTTCAGGACATTTATATCTACGTCTTCATCTTAAAAAAAAAAAAACATTGGTTAGTTAGTATGAGAAATTCGTATGAGAAAGGAGAATAGGCGGTTTCGTCCCATAGGTTTAACACATAGTGACCTATATAATATCAAGGTCTCGATGAATGAAGTAATTTAATAAACTTAAGAATAAAACGACACTTTTCCAGTGATGTACCTAGCTCATTATGTGTTACACCGATGGGACGAAGCCCATACAAAAGTGCCCATTAAAATGATATTTTTTCGTCATTGAAATTTGTCCGAATGCATTTGCTTTTAAAATTTGAATTGAATGTTCATATGTATTACTGTAGATATCAGTATTTTACATAAAATGAAGCTCCAATATGTGATGTTGCTGTGTGAAAAATATTGTACATACACATCTACAGTCGGTATGCTGCAAAAAGACTTCAAGTCCACTTTTTTGTTATTAGGATCCAGGTGCACCTGAATCTTTTTTGCACCACTATTTGGGTGTTTTGGACATTCAATGAATGGTTTTGATACAATAACTACAAAAGTAAATTAAATAGACATGGGATTTTTTTAAACGGCATAAAACATTGGGCCTTACCAATAATCAAATTTAGAGACGACTTTAATATTTGAGTGAAATGAACCAATATGTAATGAGCTCTATATAGTTAGCCATACATGTTGTAAACTTAATATTTAATTGGACTCTTAATTATGAACCATTTATTATACGGAACTAAAAAAATAAAATTTAACATGTATGGTCAGTTATATAGAGTCCATTAAATAATGGTTAATTTTGCTCAGATATTAAAGTCGTCTCTAAATTTGTTTATTGGTAAGGCCCAATGGGCTTTTGGGATATTTTTGCATCAAGTCGTAAAACAAAAAAATGAACTTGAGCTCTTTTTGCAACATACCGACGATGTTCACATCTGTGGTGTTTGGTATAAACATGATAAATCCTAAATTAGTTATTTTTCATTTAAGACTCTCAAATGTTTATTAAAATATAGTAAAACAGCTTTTGCAAGTATAAAACTAAATAATTAGTCACCTCTGAACGTATGTACGTCCAGTTTTCATGGATAAAATAATGAAAATATGGGCAGAAAGTATCAAAGTCGCAATAAGGATGGTAGTCTATTAATTACATTTTTTCAATGGAGTTATCATGTTTATACAAAATACAACAGATTATTACTAGACAAATCAAGTAAAATCACAAACCTTTAAAATGTTGGATGAGTTCCTCCTGATTCCAGCTTTTTAAGAGCGCCGAGAGTTCATCAACTTCTTTGGTTGAGTTGGATTGAAGATCCGAGAGAAGTTTTTGCAGTGCGTCATCCGATAACACCTCCACGCTGATGACACTCGATTCTTCCGTATTGCTGTGGACTGGGATCATCTCCTCGCTGTCAGCACACACGTTGATGACGCTCGCTTCTCCCGTATCGATGTGGACTGGGATCATCTCTTCGCTGCCAATACACTGCGATTCGCCGATGCTTTCATCTTCGTTGACCTTTTCTGATGGAATAATGTCGTCGGTGACGGTTTCGTCGTCGGTACTTAGGTAGTCCATTTCCAATTTATCTTGATTTATTCAAAGTCTATAATTTAATTTTTTCTAAAAATTCTCAAGACGAGATTAAAGTTCCTACTGATTTGACTAGGGGTTTCACATTGACTAACTTGCTAATCAAACAGACCAGCTGTGTGTGAACACTCCCTTGTTTGCGAAAAAGCTGTAGTATGAGATCGTATAAGAAATGCATATGTATTTGGTGTGGTGTATTGGGTGTGGTGTATTGGGTGTGGTGTGTCGTGTAATCTGTTTCTGTGGTTTATGTAAGAAAAATATTTTTATTTTTGAGTGTTAGCGTTGAAAATGAATTGAATATGAACATGATATATGAAGTGTTGCAGTGTAGATAGAGTGTATGCATAAATAATTTAAATGATGTAAAGCTAAGTGTACACGATTGGTAGATCTTACAATATTGTCAGATCTGTCAGTGAAAAACATGCTTACAATGTCTTACAACCGTGTAGTCTTACAATTAACTGTCAGAAAATTTGTCTGACAATTAATTGTTAGATCATTGTCTGACAATTAATTGTAAGAAATCTAACAATCATGTGTACGCTAGCTGACAATCGTGTAATCTTCCAATTAAATGTCAGAAAATGTATCTGACAATTAATTGTAAGACGGTAAATTGTAAGGTATTTGATAATCGTGTACACACACAATTTATTGTCAGGCCTGCCAATTTTTATTGTTGTCTGACGTTTCTGACAATGAAGAAATTATAAGATGTTCGTTTTTTAGCATCATACAATTTTTTCATTGTCAGAAAATTTGCAGCCAAGGTTTAATTGTCAGTTTCCATAACCAACAAAAACTGACAATTAATTGTGTGTGTACACGGTTGGTATAAAATCTACCAATCTCTTACAATTAATTGGTAGGTATTAAGCCGGCTATCTGAAAATGAATTGTCAGCCAACTTCTGACAATTAATTGTAAGAGATTGGTAGATTTTGTACCAACCGTGTACACACACAACTTATTTGTCAGCTCATTGGTAGATAATTGTCAGACATTGTAAGATCTTACAATATTGTAAGATCTACCAATCGTGTACACTTAGCTTAAATGTGTAACCAAACCCTATGTAACTAACGTGTAAACAGCCATTTAATGATCGTAAGAACAAAAATATTCTTTGACTCTTAAAATTGTTTTACCTTTTGCAGTTTTAATTAAATTAATTGGTGGACCAACAATATCATTCAATGGTATCAAAGAAAATTCACCTAACTTTTTTTCATCAATTTCATAAGATAGAATATGGGGATTGTACTGAACTTTATTAAGTTTTTGGCAAAAAAACAATACATTTGCTTTTTTAAAAAAAACTATATCTAATATTAAAAAAAATAACATATCATTCTTGAAACATGCTATGTAGAAGTTCGGCTTATATGTGTAACCTTCGAGTTTCGCTTTTGAATAAAATTCTATGTCGGATGTAGGTACTCTTAACATTCCAGATACAATGCTACTAAAATTACTATCTATCTTGTGTTTATCATTTATTTCAAAGCAATTTAATTCATTTTCGCTGTTATGAAATTTATATGCAGTCTTAAGTTGGTATTTTTTTGCTAATGTCAAACAAACATTTTTCCGCGACGTAATAGCATGTGAATACAATTTGAAATTTTTATGCTTTGCTTCAAACTTAAAACACCACATGTTTCTAATTGGCCCCGATTTTTTGATAATATAAGGGTAATGCGTTAGATTATGATGCTTTGGTTTAAGTGTATCTTTAAAGAGACGAACATAGTCTACATGGTGCATACGAATTTTCTCTTCTAACATCGAAATGATATTATCATTAATTTCAAAAAGAAGCAAGTAGTCTATTATTTCAATAAAATTAAGAATAAATTTCCAAGCCTCGTCATCATCGGGTACAAGGTCCTCAATCATTATAGGAAAGAATGAAATAAAAGTCATCATTTCTCGGGCTGTCATTTTAAGATGTTTACTTTGTATATGATTTAACTTTATTTCCCCTGACATATGATCAATTTCGATTGGTCCGTACTCAAAACATTGCTTTCTTAAGTTTAGAGTTTGCAAGGAAAAATAACTTGCTGTAAATATAAAATATTCTATGACATGACAAATATCATAGTGACATATTCCTTCAAATACGTCGTGCATGAGGTCAACACAATAATTTTCGGCAACATGGAAAGATGGAATTTGATTAAGGTGAGATTCTATTTGTATTCCTGTTTCGGAAGAGTTAGAGACAAGAATATCGTTTCTGTAATTTAAACGGTCCCTAAGTAAATCAACTTTTTGAAATGATAATGATTGAGCTTCTGATTTTTTAACTTTGCAAAACCTACAGTAAGAGTTGCTAGAAAAAGATTTGTTAAAACCTAAAAAAGAATTCAAACCTAAATTATCGCCTAAAATAATACCTAAAATAAAATGAACTTGCACTGAAACATTGGTTTTTAATCTGATTTTGATTCCGTCAACTTCGATGCTTTGCAGCTCTCGTACTAAGGTTTGAAAACATGCATTGTTTCCAAAAAATTTAATGTCTGAAGATTTTAAAATACCCGCTAAAAACACATTATCTAATTTGGACTCTTTCCAAGGGAGACAAGGAAATGAGTAGTAAACAGCACACATTGAGTGAACACCAGCATGTGAACTCAAAGGATTGTTGATTTCAAAATCATCGGTGTATAAAAAATATGGGACAAGAATTTTTTCAGGATACATTTTAACTTTTGCCCTCCAAAGTTCACCTTGAATAAAATTTGACTTATTTTCGTTAGAAATGTTTAATTTTTCCATATAGCGAAGTGTTTTATCTAAGGTATCACCTTTCTCGAAAAATTGCTTAAATTGAAATTTTAAAGGCATTAAAATAGCTTTAACTTCTTTAGCGTCATATGTAAGACTTCCATTTTTAAAAACTCTTTGAACTTCGTTGTTTAAAGAAAAAGATTGCAGGTCTTCTATTAGGTTTTGTTTTTTTAACCATTCAAATAACATATAGTCTGTATTGCAATACGTGAAAGGATTGCGACAATTCGATATTAAACTCGACATCTCGTTTTGAACTTCAATAGTACATTGTTTTGAAATTTTGTCGGAAAACGATGTAAACAAATCAAGTATTGGACTCAAAATATACTTTTTTACAAGTTCTTGAATTTCAGATATGTTTTTTCTTGAAAAGCTGTTATTGTCATGCAATCTCAAAACAAACCGAATCGCAGAATCGTAGACATCCTTGAGACCATCTTCTATATTTGTCTTTTCCCTAACATTAGGTGCCAACATTTCTATGTCATCGCTAAACAAGGATGTCTTACGATCATTTTTATTAAAAAATCTTTCTTCATCATTTAGAAGTATCCCAGAATTAGAATTATTTTCACCAGAAACATTATGTTCAGCACATTCAACCCCGGAGCTCTGAATATGTTTACGGCTTAAATGCTTTTTATAGCTGCTTAAATTCTGAAATGACTGCGTACAAAAATTTTCCCTACATCGAAAAGTGCTAAAAGAGCTTAAATAATGTACTTGTTTTAAGTGTTGTATGAGTGTGTTTATAGCATTAAATTTAGCCTTGCAAATAAAACAAATCATTTTTGTAATAAATTAAAATGACTTCTTGCTTAACTTGACTTTAATTTTGTAGTTTTTTGTATCGAACCTAAAACTGATCAAACAATATTGCTTTGAACTTCTGATCTATCGAAAATCCTAAGAAAGAATTATAGAGAAAAAAGGAATAATTTAAAGAATGAAAGACTGTTGACTTAAAAAAATCTACGAATCATTTAGACTGTCAATTTTCGGAATTTAAAAATAATGCAGCATTCAAGTAACACATTAGAGTTTTGTTTAATTTGTTTAATGGGTGCTATCGCGAATAAAATTTCTCACGGATTTTTTCCCATCGTCGATTACTGGAAACGTGAATTATGGTTGCAGTTTCTCTTATAATGTAATGACATCAAAAATGAATATTTCGTGGCAGCGGGACTGTCATTTTGATGAACCAAATTTGAGACTACAAGAAGCAGTTAAAAATTGTGAACATTTCCAATTTTAGAAGATGGGAGAAATTCCGTGGGAAATTTTATTCACGATAGCCCCGAATATGTACATACATATATTAATAAAATAACTCACCTTGTCTATTCTTTCGATATTTAGTTTTCTATAATTTTTCAAAATTATATCTTTGAGTTTTATTGTTTATCTAACAGCTGGACTTGTACTTGTAGTTCGCGTACAATATGAAAATAAAAAGAAGAAAAAAACAAAAAGTTAACAAAAAATTAAAAACAATAAGGACCGACTTTTCTTACGTCAGATAAAAATGTCTGATAGAACAAGCAAACATGGGTTAGTAAAAACGTGTTCAAACGTGTTAAAATTGAAAAATAGAAAATGCACAAATGTTTGTTTATTTTTATTTGTCAGATAGTTAACTGGAGATGAAAAAATCGGATCTAAATCTGCATCAATAAATAGTTTATTTCGGCAAATAATGGTTTATTGTGACAATAAATGGTTTATTGTGGCAATAAATGGTTTATTGTGACAATAAATGGTTTATTGTGACAATAAATGGTTTATTGTGACAATAAATGGTTTATTGTGACAATAAATGGTTTATTGTGACAATAAATGGTTTATTGTGACAATTAATGGTTTATTGTGACAATAAATGGTTTATTGTGACAACAAAAAGTTTATTGCGCCAATAAACAGTTTATTGCGACAAGCAACAGTTTATTGCGCCAATAAACAGTTTATTGCGACAAGAAACAGTTTATTGCGCCAATAAACAGTTTATTGCGACAATAAACTGTTTGTTGGGACAATAAATAGTTTATTGAAAGTTAACTGTTTTTTGATATGGCAATCTGTTTATTGTGCGAATTAATTGTTTGTTTATTAAAAGTTAAGTGCTTTTTGGTCAACCATTTTAAAATGGGAAATTATTATTAAAATATTCCCAATAAACCATTTTCTGACCAAAAGAAATTCAAATGCGGCAATAATTAGCGAAATCAATTTTATTGTTCAACGCTTTTTTTCAGTGCAAGGAAAAATGCAATACTTACTTATATGGAATTGAAATTAACCACTCGCACAAGATTTTTTTGTAACTTTTTGAATGTATTATATTTTATATTTTAATATTTCTACTACAAACTTATTAATTGTTTTATTTTTAACACAACACTTGGTATACTCTGTTATAAATTAATAGATATGACGTTTACTCACGAAACACACGATCACGACAAGAACAAGGAATAGACTGAATCGTCCCACAATTCTTATTGTGCGTTTGGGTTAGCTAAGACAATAAATGGTTGTTTGCGACAATAAAAAGTTTATTGCGCCAATAAACAGTTTATTGCGACAAGAAACAGTTAATTGCGCCAATAAACAGTTTATTGCGACAATAAACTGTTTGTTGGGACAATAAATAGTTTATTGAAAGTTAACTGTTTTTTGATATGGCAATCTGGATTATCAATTAATAGTTTATTGCGACAAGAAACAGTTAATTGTGCCAATAAACAGTTTATTGCGACAATAAACTGTTTGTTGGGACAATAAATAGTTTATTGAAAGTTAACTGTTTTTTGATATGGCAATCTGGATTATCAATTAATAGTTTATTGCGACAAGAAACAGTTTATTGCGCCAATAAACAGTTTATTGCGACAATAAACTGTTTGTTGGGACAATAAATAGTTTATTGAAAGTTAACTGTTTTTTGATATGGCAGTCTGGATTATCAATTAATAGTTTATTGCGACAATAAACTGTTTGTTGGGACAATAAATAGTTTATTGAAAGTTAACTGTTTTTTGATATGGCAGTCTGGATTATCAATTAATAGTTTATTGCGACAATAAACTGTTTGTTGGGACAATAAATAGTTTATTGAAAGTTAACTGTTTTTTGATATGGCAGTCTGGATTATCAATTAATAGTTTATTGCGACAATAAACTGTTTGTTGGGACAATAAATAGTTTATTGAAAGTTAACTGTTTTTTGATATGGTAGTCTGGATTATCAATTAATAGTTTATTGCGACAATAAACTGTTTGTTGGGACAATAAATAGTTTATTGAAAGTTAACTGTTTTTTTGAAATAGAAATATCAATAAATAGTTTATTGTGACAATAAAAGGTTTATTGTGACAATAAATGGTTAGTTGAAAGTTAACTGTATTTTTAAATGGCAGTTTGGATTATCAATAACTAGTTTATTGCGACAATAAAAGGTTTATTGTGACAATAAATGGTTAGTTGAAAGTTAACTGTTTTTTGAAATGGCAGTTTGGATTATCAATTAAAAGTTTATTGTGACAATAAAAGGTTTTTGAAAATGGAAATATCAAGAAATAGTTTATTGCGACAGTAAAAGGTTTATTGAAATGCTAATTCGGATTTTTTGTGAACTTAAAAATAAATATAGAAAATAACTTCTAATTTTAAACATTTTATTTCAAGATCAGATCTTTCAAATAAAAGTTAAATAGAATAAGAAACCAAATACAATTAGGTAGATTAGATTTTGGAAATTGTTAATATTGGTCAATTATTTTATGCAAAAAGAAATCGATTCAAATTTTGAACTCGTTTACTATGGAAATAAACTGTTAATTATATATAAAATTACAACTGGGGCTTAGAAAATAATATTAAATTGTAATAACTTATTTATCGTCACAATAAACGATTTTTAATGCTTAATTCAATTAAAAAGTTTATTGGGACAATGTATGAGTTTATTGCGGTACTAAATAGCTTATTATTTTCCGATTTCGAATTCAATAAACTCAAATTAATTGTCACAATAAAAAGTTTATTGATTACGGAAATCTGAAATCAATAAAAGTTTATTGTGACAATAAAAACTTCATTGCGACAATGAAAAGTAAGTCAATAAACGGTTTTAAGAATTTTTATGACGATTTTTATTTTCAGTGTAGACACTGTTGGTGGCTTCGGAGGGTCAAGGTCAACAAAGAAATATCTACACCTATTAATCGATCACTTTACAAGATACGCCTACATAGTAACTTCGAAAACTCAGAGTGCTAATGATTTTATAAAACTTATGGAAAAAGTCACAGAAAACAATGAAATTGGCATGATTTTGACTGACCAGTACCCTGGCATAAACTCTAAAGAATTCAAAGACTTCCTGAAAGAGAAAGAAATACCAATTGTATTTACAGCAGTTAATGCAGCATTCTCAAATGGGCTTAACGAAAGATTAAACCAAACTTTGGTAAATAAAATAAGATGCAAAATAAATAAAAATAAAACAAAAATTGCATGGACAACAGTTGCACAAGAATGCACAAAAAGATACAATGAAACAGAACACACAGTCACTGGCTTTACACCTAAATACCTTCTAGAAGGTGAAAATACTGCAATTTTACCAAAAGAATTAAAACAGAAAAAAACATATAACGATCTATTAAAAGACAGAGAGCTGGCTCTTCAAAACACAGTAAAATCACATAGATATAACAAGAAATTATTTGATAAAAACAGGACATCGTGGGATTTCAAAGTGGGAGACATGGTATTCGTGGAAAATGGCAACAAACTAAACAGAAAAAAGTTAGATGAACTAAAAATCGGCCCCTACAAAATTTTGAAGAAAATATCCAATTCAATATACCAAATTGACACCGGACACAAAAAATCGGAATCAAACCTTTTTCACATAACGAAACTAGTTCCCGCAATTTAGGCAGAAAAAGCTAATGACGTTAACACTGATTTAGTGTATTAATAATAAAAATAAAAATTTAGTAAACAAAATTTTTAACCGGGGAGGGGAGATGTAAGGTGTAATCTTCCCACAACTGAGATGTAGCCCAAAACTTGAATAAGAAGAGATAGAGAAAGAAGAAAATGAAATTATCATCATGACAGATTATCGCATGGTCACGATGACTTTAATTAGGTTATAAAAAGAATAAAGAACAAAGTATAGAATAATTAAATGAATTTTGTAAAATAAAAGAAAGCTATATAATTTGTAATTGGAGAAAAGGCATATTTAACAATAGACATTTAATGTCGTTTCTCTTTATTACAGGTAAAATAATTGTTAATATTTGTAAGATTAATAAAATTTAAGAAAATCTCTTTATTACAGGAGAAACTCAATAGTGTCTTTATTTTTGTGCCATTTTAAACAAATTTATTGAATTATCTTATACCTATATACGCATGCAAGCCAAAACGATCTGCGTGCTCTGGTTACCGAAATATAGCCGCCCAAAGTCATTTCAATGATTTTCGACCTCTAGCTACCGAACAATTTTTTTGGGTGGCGATATTTCAGAAACGTGGTCTTGTAGGAGGTTGCGGTTTTAAAAATCCCTGGTCAACTTTTCCAGAGCTATCCACGGGTGAAAACCGGAAGGTTCTGCGAGGTCTGGTTGCCTAAATATGGCCATCCAAAGTGATTATACTGAAAATTGACCCAAATCTAAAAAGTCATCGGATGCGGATGGCAATATTTCCGCAGCCAAGGCTCACAAGAGCTTGTAGTCTTCAGAACCGAAAAGAGAATTAACAGACCTTTCCATGGATGTGCCAATCTCGAAAAAAAATATTTCAATTTTTTTTAAAAAATCATGGACTAAACACTTGTCTACAAAAATCATAATTTTTTCAAAGTTCACCAATCCCATCAAGACATACATCAAACGAGAGGTCTGTTCGATACCTATATACGCATGCAAGCCAAAACGATCTGCGTGCTCTGGTTACCGAAATATAGCCGTCCAAAGTCATTTCACTTATTTCAATGATTTTCGACCTCTAGCTACCGAACAATTTTTTTGGGTGGCGATATTTCCGAAACGTGGTCTTGTAGGAGGTTGCGGTTTTAAAAATCCCTGGTCAACTTTTCCAGAGCTATCCACGGGTGAAAACCGGAAGGTTCTGCGAGGTCTGGTTGCCTAAATATGGCCATCCAAAGTGATTATACTGAAAATTGACCCAAATCTAAAAAAGTCATCGGATGCGGATGGCAATATTTCCGCAGCCAAGGCTCACAAGAGCTTGTAGTCTTCAAAACCGAAAAGAGAATTAACAGACCTTTCCATGGATGTGCCAATCTCGAAAAAAAATATTTCAATTTTTTTTAAAAAATCATGGACTAAACACTTGTCTACAAAAATCATAATTTTTTCAAAGTTCACCAATCCCATCAAGCCATACATCAAACGAGAGGTCTGTTCGATACCTATATACGCATGCAAGCCAAAACGATCTGCGTGCTCTGGTTACCGAAATATAGCCGTCCAAAGTCATTTCACTTATTTCAATGATTTTCGACCTCTAGCTACCGAACAATTTTTTTGGGTGGCGATATTTCCGAAACGTGGTCTTGTAGGAGGTTGCGGTTTTAAAAATCCCTGGTCAACTTTTCCAGAGCTATCCACGGGTGAAAACCGGAAGGTTCTGCGAGGTCTGGTTGCCTAAATATGGCCATCCAAAGTGATTATACTGAAAATTGACCCAAATCTAAAAAAGTCATCGGATGCGGATGGGAATATTTCCGCAGCCAAGGCTCACAAGAGCTTGTAGTCTTCAGAACCGAAAAGAGAATTAACAGACCTTTCCATGGATGTGCCAATCTCGAAAAAAAATATTTCAATTTTTTTTAAAAAATCATGGACTAAACACTTGTCTACAAAAATCATAATTTTTTCAAAGTTCACCAATCCCATCAAGACATACATCAAACGAGAGGTCTGTTCGATACCTATATACGCATGCAAGCCAAAACGATCTGCGTGCTCTGGTTACCGAAATATAGCCGCCCAAAGTCATTTCACTTATTTCAATGATTTTCGACCTCTAGCTACCGAACAATTTTTTTGGGTGGCGATATTTCAGAAACGTGGTCTTGTAGGAGGTTGCGGTTTTAAAAATCCCTGGTCAACTTTTCCAGAGCTATCCACGGGTGAAAACCGGAAGGTTCTGCGAGGTCTGGTTGCCTAAATATGGCCATCCAAAGTGATTATACTGAAAATTGACCCAAATCTAAAAAAGTCATCGGATGCGGATGGGAATATTTCCGCAGCCAAGGCTCACAAGAGCTTGTAGTCTTCAGAACCGAAAAGAGAATTAACAGACCTTTCCATGGATGTGCCAATCTCGAAAAAAAATATTTCAATTTTTAAAAAAAAAATCATGGACTAAACACTTGTCTACAAAAATCATAATTTTTTCAAAGTTCACCAATCCCATCAAGACATACATCAAACGAGAGGTCTGTTCGATCTTCGATACCTATATACGCATGCAAGCCAAAACGATCTGCGTGCTCTGGTTACCGAAATATAGCCGCCCAAAGTCATTTCAATGATTTTCGACCTCTAGCTACCGAACAATTTTTTTGGGTGGCGATATTTCAGAAACGTGGTCTTGTAGGAGGTTGCGGTTTTAAAAATCCCTGGTCAACTTTTCCAGAGCTATCCACGGGTGAAAACCGGAAGGTTCTGCGAGGTCTGGTTGCCTAAATATGGCCATCCAAAGTGATTATACTGAAAATTGACCCAAATCTAAAAAAGTCATCGGATGCGGATGGCAATATTTCCGCAGCCAAGGCTCACAAGAGCTTGTACTCTTCAGAACCGAAAAGAGAATTAACAGACCTTTCCATGAATGTGCCAATCTCGAAAAAAAATATTTCAATTTTTTTAAAAAAAATCATGGACTAAACACTTGTCTACAAAAATCATAATTTTTTCAAAGTTCACCAATCCCATCAAGACATACATCAAACGAGAGGTCTGTTCGATACCTATATACGCATGCAAGCCAAAACGATCTGCGTGCTCTGGTTACCGAAATATAGCCGCCCAAAGTCATTTCAATGATTTTCGACCTCTAGCTACCGAACAATTTTTTTGGGTGGCGATATTTCCGAAACGTGGTCTTGTAGGAGGTTGCGGTTTTAAAAATCCCTGGTCAACTTTTCCAGAGCTATCCACGGGTGAAAACCGGAAGGTTCTGCGAGGTCTGGTTGCCTAAATATGGCCATCCAAAGTGATTATACTGAAAATTGACCCAAATCTAAAAAAGTCATCGGATGCGGATGGCAATATTTCCGCAGCCAAGGCTCACAAGAGCTTGTAGTCTTCAGAACCGAAAAGAGAATTAACAGACCTTTCCATGGATGTGCCAATCTCGAAAAAAAATATTTCAATTTTTTTTAAAAAATCATGGACTAAACACTTGTCTACAAAAATCATAATTTTTTCAAAGTTCACCAATCCCATCAAGACATACATCAAACGAGAGGTCTGTTCGATACCTATATACGCATGCAAGCCAAAACGATCTGCGTGCTCTGGTTACCGAAATATAGCCGCCCAAAGTCATTTCAATGATTTTCGACCTCTAGCTACCGAACAATTTTTTTGGGTGGCGATATTTCCGAAACGTGGTCTTGTAGGAGGTTGCGGTTTTAAAAATCCCTGGTCAACTTTTCCAGAGCTATCCACGGGTGAAAACCGGAAGGTTCTGCGAGGTCTGGTTGCC
This sequence comes from Chrysotoxum bicinctum, assembly GCA_911387755.1. NCBI lineage: Eukaryota > Metazoa > Arthropoda > Insecta > Diptera > Syrphidae > Chrysotoxum > Chrysotoxum bicinctum. Next base: position 148,765,630 of record OU426989.1, read on the forward strand.
TAAATATGGCCATCCAAAGTGATTATACTGAAAATTGACCCAAATCTAAAAAAGTCATCGGATGCGGATGGGAATATTTCCGCAGCCAAGGCTCACAAGAGCTTGTAGTCTTCAGAACCGAAAAGAGAATTAACAGACCTTTCCATGGATGTGCCAATCTCGAAAAAAAATATTTCAATTTTTTTTAAAAAATCATGGACTAAACACTTGTCTACAAAAATCATAATTTTTTCAAAGTTCACCAATCCCATCAAGCCATACATCAAACGAGAGGTCTGTTCGATACCTATATACGCATGCAAGCCAAAACGATCTGCGTGCTCTGGTTACCGAAATATAGCCGTCCAAAGTCATTTCACTTATTTCAATGATTTTCGACCTCTAGCTACCGAACAATTATTTTGGGTGGCGATATTTCCGAAACGTGGTCTTGTAGGAGGTTGCGGTTTTAAAAATCCCTGGTCAACTTTTCCAGAGCTATCCACGGGTGAAAACCGGAAGGTTCTGCGAGGTCTGGTTGCCTAAATATGGCCATCCAAAGTGATTATACTGAAAATTGACCCAAATCTAAAAAGTCATCGGATGCGGATGGCAATATTTCCGCAGCCAAGGCTCACAAGAGCTTGTAGTCTTCAGAACCGAAAAGAGAATTAACAGACCTTTCCATGGATGTGCCAATCTCGAAAAAAAATATTTCAATTTTTTTTAAAAAATCATGGACTAAACACTTGTCTACAAAAATCATAATTTTTTCAAAGTTCACCAATCCCATCAAGACATACATCAAACGAGAGGTCTGTTCGATACCTATATACGCATGCAAGCCAAAACGATCTGCGTGCTCTGGTTACCGAAATATAGCCGTCCAAAGTCATTTCACTTATTTCAATGATTTTCGACCTCTAGCTACCGAACAATTTTTTTGGGTGGCGATATTTCCGAAACGTGGTCTTGTAGGAGGTTGCGGTTTTAAAAATCCCTGGTCAACTTTTCCAGAGCTATCCACGGGTGAAAACCGGAAGGTTCTGCGAGGTCTGGTTGCCTAAATATGGCCATCCAAAGTGATTATACTGAAAATTGACCCAAATCTAAAAAAGTCATCGGATGCGGATGGCAATATTTCCGCAGCCAAGGCTCACAAGAGCTTGTACTCTTCAGAACCGAAAAGAGAATTAACAGACCTTTCCATGAATGTGCCAATCTCGAAAAAAAATATTTCAATTTTTAAAAAAAAAATCATGGACTAAACACTTGTCTACAAAAATCATAATTTTTTCAAAGTTCACCAATCCCATCAAGACATACATCAAACGAGAGGTCTGTTCGATACCTATATACGCATGCAAGCCAAAACGATCTGCGTGCTCTGGTTACCGAAATATAGCCGCCCAAAGTCATTTCACTTATTTCAATGATTTTCGACCTCTAGCTACCGAACAATTTTTTTGGGTGGCGATATTTCCGAAACGTGGTCTTGTAGGAGGTTGCGGTTTTAAAAATCCCTGGTCAACTTTTCCAGAGCTATCCACGGGTGAAAACCGGAAGGTTCTGCGAGGTCTGGTTGCCTAAATATGGCCATCCAAAGTGATTATACTGAAAATTGACCCAAATCTAAAAAAGTCATCGGATGCGGATGGGAATATTTCCGCAGCCAAGGCTCACAAGAGCTTGTAGTCTTCAGAACCGAAAAGAGAATTAACAGACCTTTCCATGGATGTGCCAATCTCGAAAAAAAATATTTCAATTTTTTTTAAAAAATCATGGACTAAACACTTGTCTACAAAAATCATAATTTTTTCAAAGTTCACCAATCCCATCAAGCCATACATCAAACGAGAGGTCTGTTCGATACCTATATACGCATGCAAGCCAAAACGATCTGCGTGCTCTGGTTACCGAAATATAGCCGTCCAAAGTCATTTCACTTATTTCAATGATTTTCGACCTCTAGCTACCGAACAATTATTTTGGGTGGCGATATTTCCGAAACGTGGTCTTGTAGGAGGTTGCGGTTTTAAAAATCCCTGGTCAACTTTTCCAGAGCTATCCACGGGTGAAAACCGGAAGGTTCTGCGAGGTCTGGTTGCCTAAATATGGCCATCCAAAGTGATTATACTGAAAATTGACCCAAATCTAAAAAGTCATCGGATGCGGATGGCAATATTTCCGCAGCCAAGGCTCACAAGAGCTTGTAGTCTTCAGAACCGAAAAGAGAATTAACAGACCTTTCCATGGATGTGCCAATCTCGAAAAAAAATATTTCAATTTTTTTTAAAAAATCATGGACTAAACACTTGTCTACAAAAATCATAATTTTTTCAAAGTTCACCAATCCCATCAAGACATACATCAAACGAGAGGTCTGTTCGATACCTATATACGCATGCAAGCCAAAACGATCTGCGTGCTCTGGTTACCGAAATATAGCCGTCCAAAGTCATTTCACTTATTTCAATGATTTTCGACCTCTAGCTACCGAACAATTTTTTTGGGTGGCGATATTTCCGAAACGTGGTCTTGTAGGAGGTTGCGGTTTTAAAAATCCCTGGTCAACTTTTCCAGAGCTATCCACGGGTGAAAACCGGAAGGTTCTGCGAGGTCTGGTTGCCTAAATATGGCCATCCAAAGTGATTATACTGAAAATTGACCCAAATCTAAAAAAGTCATCGGATGCGGATGGCAATATTTCCGCAGCCAAGGCTCACAAGAGCTTGTACTCTTCAGAACCGAAAAGAGAATTAACAGACCTTTCCATGAATGTGCCAATCTCGAAAAAAAATATTTCAATTTTTAAAAAAAAAATCATGGACTAAACACTTGTCTACAAAAATCATAATTTTTTCAAAGTTCACCAATCCCATCAAGACATACATCAAACGAGAGGTCTGTTCGATACCTATATACGCATGCAAGCCAAAACGATCTGCGTGCTCTGGTTACCGAAATATAGCCGCCCAAAGTCATTTCACTTATTTCAATGATTTTCGACCTCTAGCTACCGAACAATTTTTTTGGGTGGCGATATTTCCGAAACGTGGTCTTGTAGGAGGTTGCGGTTTTAAAAATCCCTGGTCAACTTTTCCAGAGCTATCCACGGGTGAAAACCGGAAGGTTCTGCGAGGTCTGGTTGCCTAAATATGGCCATCCAAAGTGATTATACTGAAAATTGACCCAAATCTAAAAAAGTCATCGGATGCGGATGGGAATATTTCCGCAGCCAAGGCTCACAAGAGCTTGTAGTCTTCAGAACCGAAAAGAGAATTAACAGACCTTTCCATGGATGTGCCAATCTCGAAAAAAAATATTTCAATTTTTAAAAAAAAAATCATGGACTAAACACTTGTCTACAAAAATCATAATTTTTTCAAAGTTCACCAATCCCATCAAGACATACATCAAACGAGAGGTCTGTTCGATCTTCGATACCTATATACGCATGCAAGCCAAAACGATCTGCGTGCTCTGGTTACCGAAATATAGCCGCCCAAAGTCATTTCAATGATTTTCGACCTCTAGCTACCGAACAATTTTTTTGGGTGGCGATATTTCAGAAACGTGGTCTTGTAGGAGGTTGCGGTTTTAAAAATCCCTGGTCAACTTTTCCAGAGCTATCCACGGGTGAAAACCGGAAGGTTCTGCGAGGTCTGGTTGCCTAAATATGGCCATCCAAAGTGATTATACTGAAAATTGACCCAAATCTAAAAAAGTCATCGGATGCGGATGGCAATATTTCCGCAGCCAAGGCTCACAAGAGCTTGTACTCTTCAGAACCGAAAAGAGAATTAACAGACCTTTCCATGAATGTGCCAATCTCGAAAAAAAATATTTCAATTTTTTTAAAAAAAATCATGGACTAAACACTTGTCTACAAAAATCATAATTTTTTCAAAGTTCACCAATCCCATCAAGACATACATCAAACGAGAGGTCTGTTCGATACCTATATACGCATGCAAGCCAAAACGATCTGCGTGCTCTGGTTACCGAAATATAGCCGTCCAAAGTCATTTCACTTATTTCAATGATTTTCGACCTCTAGCTACCGAACAATTATTTTGGGTGGCGATATTTCCGAAACGTGGTCTTGTAGGAGGTTGCGGTTTTAAAAATCCCTGGTCAACTTTTCCAGAGCTATCCACGGGTGAAAACCGGAAGGTTCTGCGAGGTCTGGTTGCCTAAATATGGCCATCCAAAGTGATTATACTGAAAATTGACCCAAATCTAAAAAGTCATCGGATGCGGATGGCAATATTTCCGCAGCCAAGGCTCACAAGAGCTTGTAGTCTTCAGAACCGAAAAGAGAATTAACAGACCTTTCCATGGATGTGCCAATCTCGAAAAAAAATATTTCAATTTTTTTTAAAAAATCATGGACTAAACACTTGTCTACAAAAATCATAATTTTTTCAAAGTTCACCAATCCCATCAAGACATACATCAAACGAGAGGTCTGTTCGATACCTATATACGCATGCAAGCCAAAACGATCTGCGTGCTCTGGTTACCGAAATATAGCCGTCCAAAGTCATTTCACTTATTTCAATGATTTTCGACCTCTAGCTACCGAACAATTTTTTTGGGTGGCGATATTTCCGAAACGTGGTCTTGTAGGAGGTTGCGGTTTTAAAAATCCCTGGTCAACTTTTCCAGAGCTATCCACGGGTGAAAACCGGAAGGTTCTGCGAGGTCTGGTTGCCTAAATATGGCCATCCAAAGTGATTATACTGAAAATTGACCCAAATCTAAAAAAGTCATCGGATGCGGATGGCAATATTTCCGCAGCCAAGGCTCACAAGAGCTTGTACTCTTCAGAACCGAAAAGAGAATTAACAGACCTTTCCATGAATGTGCCAATCTCGAAAAAAAATATTTCAATTTTTAAAAAAAAAATCATGGACTAAACACTTGTCTACAAAAATCATAATTTTTTCAAAGTTCACCAATCCCATCAAGACATACATCAAACGAGAGGTCTGTTCGATACCTATATACGCATGCAAGCCAAAACGATCTGCGTGCTCTGGTTACCGAAATATAGCCGCCCAAAGTCATTTCACTTATTTCAATGATTTTCGACCTCTAGCTACCGAACAATTTTTTTGGGTGGCGATATTTCCGAAACGTGGTCTTGTAGGAGGTTGCGGTTTTAAAAATCCCTGGTCAACTTTTCCAGAGCTATCCACGGGTGAAAACCGGAAGGTTCTGCGAGGTCTGGTTGCCTAAATATGGCCATCCAAAGTGATTATACTGAAAATTGACCCAAATCTAAAAAAGTCATCGGATGCGGATGGGAATATTTCCGCAGCCAAGGCTCACAAGAGCTTGTAGTCTTCAGAACCGAAAAGAGAATTAACAGACCTTTCCATGGATGTGCCAATCTCGAAAAAAAATATTTCAATTTTTTTTAAAAAATCATGGACTAAACACTTGTCTACAAAAATCATAATTTTTTCAAAGTTCACCAATCCCATCAAGCCATACATCAAACGAGAGGTCTGTTCGATACCTATATACGCATGCAAGCCAAAACGATCTGCGTGCTCTGGTTACCGAAATATAGCCGTCCAAAGTCATTTCACTTATTTCAATGATTTTCGACCTCTAGCTACCGAACAATTTTTTTGGGTGGCGATATTTCCGAAACGTGGTCTTGTAGGAGGTTGCGGTTTTAAAAATCCCTGGTCAACTTTTCCAGAGCTATCCACGGGTGAAAACCGGAAGGTTCTGCGAGGTCTGGTTGCCTAAATATGGCCATCCAAAGTGATTATACTGAAAATTGACCCAAATCTAAAAAAGTCATCGGATGCGGATGGGAATATTTCCGCAGCCAAGGCTCACAAGAGCTTGTAGTCTTCAGAACCGAAAAGAGAATTAACAGACCTTTCCATGGATGTGCCAATCTCGAAAAAAAATATTTCAATTTTTTTTAAAAAATCATGGACTAAACACTTGTCTACAAAAATCATAATTTTTTCAAAGTTCACCAATCCCATCAAGCCATACATCAAACGAGAGGTCTGTTCGATACCTATATACGCATGCAAGCCAAAACGATCTGCGTGCTCTGGTTACCGAAATATAGCCGTCCAAAGTCATTTCACTTATTTCAATGATTTTCGACCTCTAGCTACCGAACAATTTTTTTGGGTGGCGATATTTCCGAAACGTGGTCTTGTAGGAGGTTGCGGTTTTAAAAATCCCTGGTCAACTTTTCCAGAGCTATCCACGGGTGAAAACCGGAAGGTTCTGCGAGGTCTGGTTGCCTAAATATGGCCATCCAAAGTGATTATACTGAAAATTGACCCAAATCTAAAAAAGTCATCGGATGCGGATGGGAATATTTCCGCAGCCAAGGCTCACAAGAGCTTGTAGTCTTCAGAACCGAAAAGAGAATTAACAGACCTTTCCATGGATGTGCCAATCTCGAAAAAAAATATTTCAATTTTTTTTAAAAAATCATGGACTAAACACTTGTCTACAAAAATCATAATTTTTTCAAAGTTCACCAATCCCATCAAGACATACATCAAACGAGAGGTCTGTTCGATACCTATATACGCATGCAAGCCAAAACGATCTGCGTGCTCTGGTTACCGAAATATAGCCGCCCAAAGTCATTTCAATGATTTTCGACCTCTAGCTACCGAACAATTTTTTTGGGTGGCGATATTTCCGAAACGTGGTCTTGTAGGAGGTTGCGGTTTTAAAAATCCCTGGTCAACTTTTCCAGAGCTATCCACGGGTGAAAACCGGAAGGTTCTGCGAGGTCTGGTTGCCTAAATATGGCCATCCAAAGTGATTATACTGAAAATTGACCCAAATCTAAAAAATTCATCGGATGCGGATGGGAATATTTCCGCAGCCAAGGCTCACAAGAGCTTGTAGTCTTCAGAACCGAAAAGAGAATTAACAGACCTTTCCATGGATGTGCCAATCTCGAAAAAAAATATTTCAATTTTTTTTAAAAAATCATGGACTAAACACTTGTCTACAAAAATCATAATTTTTTCAAAGTTCACCAATCCCATCAAGACATACATCAAACGAGAGGTCTGTTCGATACCTATATACGCATGCAAGCCAAAACGATCTGCGTGCTCTGGTTACCGAAATATAGCCGTCCAAAGTCATTTCACTTATTTCAATGATTTTCGACCTCTAGCTACCGAACAATTTTTTTGGGTGGCGATATTTCCGAAACGTGGTCTTGTAGGAGGTTGCGGTTTTAAAAATCCCTGGTCAACTTTTCCAGAGCTATCCACGGGTGAAAACCGGAAGGTTCTGCGAGGTCTGGTTGCCTAAATATGGCCATCCAAAGTGATTATACTGAAAATTGACCCAAATCTAAAAAAGTCATCGGATGCGGATGGGAATATTTCCGCAGCCAAGGCTCACAAGAGCTTGTAGTCTTCAGAACCGAAAAGAGAATTAACAGACCTTTCCATGGATGTGCCAATCTCGAAAAAAAATATTTCAATTTTTTTTAAAAAATCATGGACTAAACACTTGTCTACAAAAATCATAATTTTTTCAAAGTTCACCAATCCCATCAAGCCATACATCAAACGAGAGGTCTGTTCGATACCTATATACGCATGCAAGCCAAAACGATCTGCGTGCTCTGGTTACCGAAATATAGCCGTCCAAAGTCATTTCACTTATTTCAATGATTTTCGACCTCTAGCTACCGAACAATTTTTTTGGGTGGCGATATTTCCGAAACGTGGTCTTGTAGGAGGTTGCGGTTTTAAAAATCCCTGGTCAACTTTTCCAGAGCTATCCACGGGTGAAAACCGGAAGGTTCTGCGAGGTCTGGTTGCCTAAATATGGCCATCCAAAGTGATTATACTGAAAATTGACCCAAATCTAAAAAAGTCATCGGATGCGGATGGGAATATTTCCGCAGCCAAGGCTCACAAGAGCTTGTAGTCTTCAGAACCGAAAAGAGAATTAACAGACCTTTCCATGGATGTGCCAATCTCGAAAAAAAATATTTCAATTTTTTTTAAAAAATCATGGACTAAACACTTGTCTACAAAAATCATAATTTTTTCAAAGTTCACCAATCCCATCAAGCCATACATCAAACGAGAGGTCTGTTCGATACCTATATACGCATGCAAGCCAAAACGATCTGCGTGCTCTGGTTACCGAAATATAGCCGTCCAAAGTCATTTCACTTATTTCAATGATTTTCGACCTCTAGCTACCGAACAATTTTTTTGGGTGGCGATATTTCCGAAACGTGGTCTTGTAGGAGGTTGCGGTTTTAAAAATCCCTGGTCAACTTTTCCAGAGCTATCCACGGGTGAAAACCGGAAGGTTCTGCGAGGTCTGGTTGCCTAAATATGGCCATCCAAAGTGATTATACTGAAAATTGACCCAAATCTAAAAAAGTCATCGGATGCGGATGGGAATATTTCCGCAGCCAAGGCTCACAAGAGCTTGTAGTCTTCAGAACCGAAAAGAGAATTAACAGACCTTTCCATGGATGTGCCAATCTCGAAAAAAAATATTTCAATTTTTTTTAAAAAATCATGGACTAAACACTTGTCTACAAAAATCATAATTTTTTCAAAGTTCACCAATCCCATCAAGACATACATCAAACGAGAGGTCTGTTCGATACCTATATACGCATGCAAGCCAAAACGATCTGCGTGCTCTGGTTACCGAAATATAGCCGCCCAAAGTCATTTCAATGATTTTCGACCTCTAGCTACCGAACAATTTTTTTGGGTGGCGATATTTCCGAAACGTGGTCTTGTAGGAGGTTGCGGTTTTAAAAATCCCTGGTCAACTTTTCCAGAGCTATCCACGGGTGAAAACCGGAAGGTTCTGCGAGGTCTGGTTGCCTAAATATGGCCATCCAAAGTGATTATACTGAAAATTGACCCAAATCTAAAAAATTCATCGGATGCGGATGGGAATATTTCCGCAGCCAAGGCTCACAAGAGCTTGTAGTCTTCAGAACCGAAAAGAGAATTAACAGACCTTTCCATGGATGTGCCAATCTCGAAAAAAAATATTTCAATTTTTTTTAAAAAATCATGGACTAAACACTTGTCTACAAAAATCATAATTTTTTCAAAGTTCACCAATCCCATCAAGACATACATCAAACGAGAGGTCTGTTCGATACCTATATACGCATGCAAGCCAAAACGATCTGCGTGCTCTGGTTACCGAAATATAGCCGTCCAAAGTCATTTCACTTATTTCAATGATTTTCGACCTCTAGCTACCGAACAATTTTTTTGGGTGGCGATATTTCCGAAACGTGGTCTTGTAGGAGGTTGCGGTTTTAAAAATCCCTGGTCAACTTTTCCAGAGCTATCCACGGGTGAAAACCGGAAGGTTCTGCGAGGTCTGGTTGCCTAAATATGGCCATCCAAAGTGATTATACTGAAAATTGACCCAAATCTAAAAAATTCATCGGATGCGGATGGGAATATTTCCGCAGCCAAGGCTCACAAGAGCTTGTAGTCTTCAGAACCGAAAAGAGAATTAACAGACCTTTCCATGGATGTGCCAATCTCGAAAAAAAATATTTCAATTTTTTTTAAAAAATCATGGACTAAACACTTGTCTACAAAAATCATAATTTTTTCAAAGTTCACCAATCCCATCAAGCCATACATCAAACGAGAGGTCTGTTCGATACCTATATACGCATGCAAGCCAAAACGGTCTGCGTGCTCTGGTTACCGAAATATAGCCGTCCAAAGTCATTTCACTTATTTCAATGATTTTCGACCTCTAGCTACCGAACAATTTTTTTGGGTGGCGATATTTTCGAAACGTGGTCTTGTAGGAGGTTGCGGTTTTAAAAATCCCTGGTCAACTTTTTCAGAGCTATCCACGGGTGAAAACCGGAAGGTTCTGCGAGGTCTGGTTGCCTAAATATGGCCATCCAAAGTGATTATACTGAAAATTGACCCAAATCTAAAAAAGTCATCGGATGCGGATGGGAATATTTCCGCAGCCAAGGCTCACAAGAGCTTGTACTCTTCAGAACCGAAAAGAGAATTAACAGACCTTTCCATGGATGTGCCAATCTCGAAAAAAATATTTCAATTTTTTTAAAAAATCATGGACTAAACACTTGTCTACAAAAATCATAATTTTTTCAAAGTTCACCAATCCCATCAAGACATACATCAAACGAGAGGTCTGTTCGATACCTATATACGCATGCAAGCCAAAACGATCTGCGTGCTCTGGTTACCGAAATATAGCCGCCCAAAGTCATTTCAATGATTTTCGACCTCTAGCTACCGAACAATTTTTTTGGGTGGCGATATTTCCGAAACGTGGTCTGGTAGGAGGTTGCGGTTTTAAAAATCCCTGGTCAACTTTTCCAGAGCTATCCACGGGTGAAAACCGGAAGGTTCTGCGAGGTCTGGTTGCCTAAATATGGCCATCCAAAGTGATTATACTGAATTTTGACCCAAATCTAAAAAAGTCATCGGATGCGGATGGGAATATTTCCGCAGCCAAGGCTCACAAGAGCTTGTACTCTTCAGAACCGAAAAGAGAATTAACAGACCTTTCCATGGATGTGCCAATCTCGAAAAAAAAATATTTAAATTTTTTTTAAAAAATCATGGACTAAACACTTGTCTACAAAAATCATAATTTTTTCAAAGTTCACCAATCCCATCGAGACATACATCAAACGAAAGGTCTGTTCGATACCTATATACGCATGCAAGCCAAAACGATCTGCATGCTCTGGTTACCGAAATATAGCCGCCCAAAGTCATTTCAATGATTTTCGACCTCTAGCTACCGAACAATTTTTTTGGGTGGCGATATTTCCGAAACGTGGTCTTGTAGGAGGTTGCCTTTTATAAAAATCCCTGGTCAACTTTTCCAGAGCTATCCACGGGTGAAAACCGGAAGGTTCTGCGAGGTCTGGTTGCCTAAATATGGCCATCCAAAGTGATTATACTGAATTTTGACCCAAATCTAAAAAAGTCATCGGATGCGGATGGGAATATTTCCGCAGCCAAGGCTCACAAGAGCTTGTACTCTTCAGAACCGAAAAGAGAATTAACAGACCTTTCCATGGATGTGCCAATCTCGAAAAACAAATATTTCAATTTTTTTTAAAAAATCATGGACCACTTGTCTACAAAAATCATAATTTTTTCAAAGTTCACCAATCCCGTCGAGACATACATCAAACGACAAGTCCGTTCGATACCTATATACGCATGCAAGCCAAAACGATCTGCGTGCTCTGGTTACCGAAATATAGCTGCCCAAAGTCATTTCAATGATTTTCGACCTCTAGCTACCGAACAATTTTTTTGGGTGGCGATATTTCCGAAACGTGGTCTTGTAGGAGGTTGCGGTTTTAAAAATCCCTGGTCAACCTTTCCAGAGCTATCCACGGGTGAAAACCGGAAGGTTCTGCGATGTATGGTTGCCTAAATATGGCCATCCAAAGTGATTATACTGAATTTTGACCCAAATCTAAAAAAGTCGTCGGATGCGGATGGGAATATTTCCGCAGCCAAGGCTCACAAGAGCTTGTACTTTTCAGAACCGAAAAGAGAATTAACAGACCTTTCCATGGATGTGCCAATCTCGAAAAAAAAATATTTCAATTTTTTTTAAAAAATCATGGACCACTTGTCTACAAAAATCATAATTTTTTCAAAGTTCACCAATCCCATCGAGACATACATCAAACGACAAGTCCGTTCGATACCTATATACGCATGCAAGCCAAAACGATCTGCGTGCTCTGGTTACCGAAATATAGCCGCCCAAAGTCATTTCAATGATTTTCGACCTCTAGCTACCGAACAATTTTTTTGGGTGGCGATATTTCCGAAACGTGGTCTTGTAGGAGGTTGCGGTTTTAAAAATCCCTGGTCAACTTTTCCAGAGCTATCCACGGGTGAAAACCGGAAGGTTCTGCGAGGTCTGGTTGCCTAAATATGGCCATCCAAAGTGATTATACTGAAAATTGACCCAAATCTAAAAAAGTCATCGGATGCGGATGGGAATATTTCCGCAGCCAAGGCTCACAAGAGCTTGTACTCTTCAGAACCGAAAAGAGAATTAACAGACCTTTCCATGAATGTGCCAATTTCGAAAAAAAATATTTCAATTTTTTAAAAAAAAATCATGGACTAAACACTTGTCTACAAAAATCATAATTTTTTCAAAGTTCACCAATCCCATCAAGACATACATCAAACGAGAGGTATGTTCGATACCTATATACGCATGCAAGCCAAAACGATCTGCGTGCTCTGGTTACCGAAATATAGCCGCCCAAAGTCATTTCACTTATTTCAATGATTTTCGACCTCTAGCTACCGAACAATTTTTTTGGGTGGCGATATTTCCGAAACGTGGTCTTGTAGGAGGTTGCGGTTTTAAAAATCCCTGGTCAACTTTTCCAGAGCTATCCACGGGTGAAAACCGGAAGGTTCTGCGAGGTCTGGTTGCCTAAATATGGCCATCCAAAGTGAGTATACTGAAAATTGACCCAAATCTAAAAAAGTCATCGGATGCGGATGGGAATATTTCCGCAGCCAAGGCTCACAAGAGCTTGTACTCTTCAGAACCGAAAAGAGAATTAACAGACCTTTCCATGGATGTGCCAATCTCGAAAAAAAATATTTCAATTTTTTTTAAAAAATCATGGACTAAACACTTGTCTACAAAAATCATAATTTTTTCAAAGTTCACCAATCCCATCAAGACATACATCAAACGAGAGGTCTGTTCGATACCTATATACGCATGCAAGCCAAAACGATCTGCGTGCTCTGGTTACCGAAATATAGCCGCCCAAAGTCATTTCAATGATTTTCGACCTCTAGCTACCGAACAATTTTTTTGGGTGGCGATATTTCCGAAACGTGGTCTTGTAGGAGGTTGCGGTTTTAAAAATCCCCGGTCAACTTTTCCAGAGCTATCCACGGGTGAAAACCGGAAGGTTCTGCGAGGTCTGGTTGCCTAAATATGGCCATCCAAAGTGATTATACTGAAAATTGACCCAAATCTAAAAAAGTCATCGGATGCGGATGGGAATATTTCCGCAGCCAAGGCTCACAAGAGCTTGTAGTCTTCAGAACCGAAAAGAGAATTAACAGACCTTTCCATGGATGTGCCAATCTCGAAAAAAAATATTTCAATTTTTTTTTTAAAAATCATGGACTAAACACTTGTCTACAAAAATCATAATTTTTTCAAAGTTCACCAATCCCATCAAGACATACATCAAACGAGAGGTCTGTTCGATACCTATATACGCATGCAAGCCAAAACGATCTGCGTGCTCTGGTTACCGAAATATAGCCGCCCAAAGTCATTTCAATGATTTTCGACCTCTAGCTACCGAACAATTTTTATGGGTGGCGATATTTCCGAAACGTGGTCTTGTAGGAGGTTGCGGTTTTAAAAATCCCTGGTCAACTTTTCCAGAGCTATCCACGGGTGAAAACCGGAAGGTTCTGCGAGGTCTGGTTGCCTAAACATGGCCATCCAAAGTGATTATACTGAAAATTGACCCAAATCTAAAAAAGTCATCGGATGCGGATGGGAATATTTCCGCAGCCAAGGCTCACAAGAGCTTGTAGTCTTCAGAACCGAAAAGAGAATTAACAGACCTTTCCATGGATGTGCCAATCTCGAAAAAAAATATTTCAATTTTTTTTAAAAAATCATGGACTAAACACTTGTCTACAAAAATCATAATTTTTTTAAAGTTCACCAATCCCATCAAGCCATACATCAAACGAGAGGTCTGTTCGATACCTGTATACGCATGCAAGCCAAAACGATCTGCGTGCTCTGGTTACCGAAATATAGCCGTCCAAAGTCATTTCACTTATTTCAATGATTTTCGACCTCTAGCTACCGAACAATTTTTTTGGGTGGCGATATTTCCGAAACGTGGTCTTGTAGGAGGTTGCGGTTTTAAAAATCCCTGGTCAACTTTTCCAGAGCTATCCACGGGTGAAAACCGGAAGGTTCTGCGAGGTCTGGTTGCCTAAATATGGCCATCCAAAGTGATTATACTGAAAATTGACCCAAATCTAAAAAAGTCATCGGATGCGGATGGGAATATTTCCGCAGCCAAGGCTCACAAGAGCTTGTACTCTTCAGAACCGAAAAGAGAATTAACAGACCTTTCCATGAATGTGCCAATTTCGAAAAAAAATATTTCAATTTTTTAAAAAAAAATCATGGACTAAACACTTTCTACAAAAATCATAATTTTTTCAAAGTTCACCAATCCCATCAAGACATACATCAAACGAGAGGTATGTTCGATACCTATATACGCATGCAAGCCAAAACGATCTGCGTGCTCTGGTTACCGAAATATAGCCGCCCAAAGTCATTTCAATGATTTTCGACCTCTAGCTACCGAACAATTTTTTTGGGTGGCGATATTTCCGAAACGTGGTCTTGTAGGAGGTTGCCTTTTATAAAAATCCCTGGTCAACTTTTCCAGAGCTATCCACGGGTGAAAACCGGAAGGTTCTGCGAGGTCTGGTTGCCTAAATATGGCCATCCAAAGTGATTATACTGAAAATTGACCCAAATCTAAAAAAGTCATCGGATGCGGATGGCAATATTTCCGCAGCCAAGGCTCACAAGAGCTTGTACTCTTCAGAACCGAAAAGAGAATTAACAGACCTTTCTATGGATGTGCCAATCTCGAAAAAAAATATTTCAAATTTTTTTTTAAAAATCATGGACTAAACACTTGTCTACAAAAATCATAATTTTTTCAAAGTTCACCAATCCCATCAAGACATACATCAAACGAGAGGTCTGTTCGATACCTATATACGCATGCAAGCCAAAACGATCTGCGTGCTCTGGTTACCGAAATATAGCCGTCCAAAGTCATTTCACTTATTTCAATGATTTTCGACCTCTAGCTACCGAACAATTTTTTGGGTGGCGATATTTCCGAAACGTGGTCTTGTAGGAGGTTGCGGTTTTAAAAATCCCTGGTCAACTTTTCCAGAGCTATCCACGGGTGAAAACCGGAAGGTTCTGCGAGGTCTGGTTGCCTAGATATGGCCATCCAAAGTGATTATACTGAAAATTGACCCAAATCTAAAAAAGTCATCGGATGCGGATGGGAATATTTCCGCAGCCAAGGCTCACAAGAGCTTGTACTCTTCAGAACCGAAAAGAGAATTAACAGACCTTTCCATGGATGTGCCAATCTCGAAAAAAAATATTTCAAATTTTTTTTAAAAAATCATGGACTAAACACTTGTCTACAAAAATCATAATTTTTTCAAAGTTCTCCAATCCCATCAAGACATACATCAAACGAGAGGTCTGTTCGATACCTATATACGCATGCAAGCCAAAACGATCTGCGTGCTCTGGTTACCGAAATATAGCCGTCCAAAGTCATTTCACTTTTTCAATGATTTTCGACCTCTAGCTACCGAACAATTTTTTTGGGTGGCGATATTTCCGAAACGTGGTCTTGTAGGAGGTTGCGGTTTTAAAAATCCCTGGTCAACTTTTCCAGAGCTATCCACGGGTGAAAACCGGAAGGTTCTGCGAGGTCTGGTTGCCTAAATATGGCCATCCAAAGTGATTATACTGAAAATTGACCCAAATCTAAAAAAGTCATCGGATGCGGATGGGAATATTTCCGCAGCCAAGGCTCACAAGAGCTTGTAGTCTTCAGAACCGAAAAGAGAATTAACAGACCTTTCCATGGATGTGCCAATCTCGAAAAAAAATATTTCAATTTTTTTTAAAAAATCATGGACTAAACACTTGTCTACAAAAATCATAATTTTTTCAAAGTTCACCAATCCCATCAAGACATACATCAAACGAGAGGTCTGTTCGATACCTATATACGCATGCAAGCCAAAACGATCTGCGTGCTCTGGTTACCGAAATATAGCCGCCCAAAGTCATTTCAATGATTTTCGACCTCTAGCTACCGAACAATTTTTTTGGGTGGCGATATTTCCGAAACGTGGTCTTGTAGGAGGTTGCGGTTTTAAAAATCCCTGGTCAACTTTTCCAGAGCTATCCACGGGTGAAAACCGGAAGGTTCTGCGAGGTCTGGTTGCCTAGATATGGCCATCCAAAGTGATTATACTGAAAATTGACCCAAATCTAAAAAAGTCATCGGATGCGGATGGGAATATTTCCGCAGCCAAGGCTCACAAGAGCTTGTACTCTTCAGAACCGAAAAGAGAATTAACAGACCTTTCCATGGATGTGCCAATCTCGAAAAAAAATATTTCAAATTTTTTTTAAAAAATCATGGACTAAACACTTGTCTACAAAAATCATAATTTTTTCAAAGTTCTCCAATCCCATCAAGACATACATCAAACGAGAGGTCTGTTCGATACCTATATACGCATGCAAGCCAAAACGATCTGCGTGCTCTGGTTACCGAAATATAGCCGTCCAAAGTCATTTCACTTTTTCAATGATTTTCGACCTCTAGCTACCGAACAATTTTTTTGGGTGGCGATATTTCCGAAACGTGGTCTTGTAGGAGGTTGCGGTTTTAAAAATCCCTGGTCAACTTTTCCAGAGCTATCCACGGGTGAAAACCGGAAGGTTCTGCGAGGTCTGGTTGCCTAAATATGGCCATCCAAAGTGATTATACTGAAAATTGACCCAAATCTAAAAAAGTCATCGGATGCGGATGGGAATATTTCCGCAGCCAAGGCTCACAAGAGCTTGTACTCTTCAGAACCGAAAAGAGAATTAACAGACCTTTCCATGGATGTGCCAATCTCGAAAAAAAATATTTCAATTTTTTTTTTTTAAATCATGGACTAAACACTTGTCTACAAAAATCATAATTTTTTCAAAGTTCACCAATCCCATCAAGACATACATCAAACGAGAGGTCTGTTCGATACCTATATACGCATGCAAGCCAAAACGATCTGCGTGCTCTGGTTACCGAAATATAGCCGTCCAAAGTCATTTCACTTTTTCAATGATTTTCGACCTCTAGCTACCGAACAATTTTTTTGGGTGGCGATATTTCCGAAACGTGGTCTTGTAGGAGGTTGCGGTTTTAAAAATCCCTGGTCAACTTTTCCAGAGCTATCCACGGGTGAAAACCGGAAGGTTCTGCGAGGTCTGGTTGCCTAAATATGGCCATCCAAAGTGATTATACTGAAAATTGACCCAAATCTAAAAAAGTCATCGGATGCGGATGGGAATATTTCCGCAGCCAAGGCTCACAAGAGCTTGTACTCTTCAGAACCGAAAAGAGAATTAACAGACCTTTCCATGGATGTGCCAATCTCGAAAAAAAATATTTCAATTTTTTTTAAAAAATCATGGACCACTTGTCTACAAAAATCATAATTTTTTCAAAGTTCACCAATCCCATCAAGACATACATCAAACGAGAGGTCTGTTCGATACCTATATACGCATGCAAGCCAAAACGATCTGCGTGCTCTGGTTACCGAAATATAGCCGTCCAAAGTCATTTCACTTATTTCAATGATTTTCGACCTCTAGCTACCGAACAATTTTTTTGGGTGGTGATATTTCCGAAACGTGGTCTTGTAGGAGGTTGCGGTTTTAAAAATCCTGGTCAACTTTTCCATAGCTATCCACGGGTGAAAACCGGAAGGTTCTGCGAGGTCTGGTTGCCTAAATATGGCCATCCAAAGTGATTATACTGAAAATTGACCCAAATCTAAAAAAGTCATCGGATGCGGATGGGAATATTTCCGCAGCCAAGGCTCACAAGAGCTTGTACTCTTCAGAACCGAAAAGAGAATTAACAGACCTTTCCATGGATGTGCCAATCTCGAAAAAAAATATTTCAAATTTTTTTTTAAAAATCATGGACTAAACACTTGTCTACAAAAATCATAATTTTTTCAAAGTTCACCAATCCCATCAAGACATACATCAAACGAGAGGTCTGTTCGATACCTATATACGCATGCAAGCCAAAACGATCTGCGTGCTCTGGTTACCGAAATATAGCCGTCCAAAGTCATTTCACTTTTTCAATGATTTTCGACCTCTAGCTACCGAACAATTTTTTTGGGTGGCGATATTTCCGAAACGTAGTCTTGTAGGAGTTTGCGGTTTTAAAAATCCTGGTCAACTTTTCCAGAGCTATCCACGGGTGAAAACCGGAAGGTTCTGCGAGGTCTGGTTGCCTAAATATGGCCATCCAAAGTGATTATACTGAAAATTGACCCAAATCTAAAAAAGTCATCGGATGCGGATGGGAATATTTCCGCAGCCAAGGCTCACAAGAGCTTGTACTCTTCAGAACCGAAAAGAGAATTAACAGACCTTTCCATGGATGTGCCAATCTCGAAAAAAAATATTTCAATTTTTTTTAAAAAATCATGGACTAAACACTTGTCTACAAAAATCATAATTTTTTCAAAGTTCACCAATCCCATCAAGACATACATCAAACGAGAGGTCTGTTCGATACCTATATACGCATGCAAGCCAAAACGATCTGCGTGCTCTGGTTACCGAAATATAGCCGTCCAAAGTCATTTCACTTATTTCAATGATTTTCGACCTCTAGCTACCGAACAATTTTTTTGGGTGGCGATATTTCCGAAACGTGGTCTTGTAGGAGGTTGCGGTTTTAAAAATCCCTGGTCAACTTTTCCAGAGCTATCCACGGGTGAAAACCGGAAGGTTCTGCGAGGTCTGGTTGCCTAAATATGGCCATCCAAAGTGATTATACTGAAAATTGACCCAAATCTAAAAAAGTCATCGGATGCGGATGGGAATATTTCCGCAGCCAAGGCTCACAAGAGCTTGTACTCTTCAGAACCGAAAAGAGAATTAACAGACCTTTCCATGGATGTGCCAATCTCGAAAAAAAATATTTCAATTTTTTTTTTTAAAAAATCATGGACAACACTTGTCTACAAAAATCATAATTTTTTCAAAGTTCACCAATCCCATCAAGACATACATCAAACGAGAGGTCTGTTCGATACCTATATACGCATGCAAGCCAAAACGATCTGCGTGCTCTGGTTACCGAAATATAGCCGTCCAAAGTCATTTCACTTATTTCAATGATTTTCGACCTCTAGCTACCGAACAATTTTTTTGGGTGGCGATATTTCCGAAACGTGGTCTTGTAGGAGGTTGCGGTTTTAAAAATCCCTGGTCAACTTTTCCAGAGCTATCCACGGGTGAAAACCGGAAGGTTCTGCGAGGTCTGGTTGCCTAAATATGGCCATCCAAAGTGATTATACTGAAAATTGACCCAAATCTTAAAAAGTCATCGGATGCGGATGGGAATATTTCCGCAGCCAAGGCTCACAAGAGCTTGTACTCTTCAGAACCGAAAAGAAAATTAACAGACCTTTCCATGGATGTGCCAATCTCGAAAAAAAATATTTCAAATTTTTTTTTAAAAATCATGGACTAAACACTTGTCTACAAAAATCATAATTTTTTCAAAGTTCACCAATCCCATCAAGACATACATCAAACGAGAGGTCTGTTCGATACCTATATACGCATGCAAGCCAAAACGATCTGCGTGCTCTGGTTACCGAAATATAGCCGTCCAAAGTCATTTCACTTATTTCAATGATTTTCGACCTCTAGCTACCGAACAATTTTTTTGGGTGGCGATATTTCCGAAACGTGGTCTTGTAGGAGGTTGCGGTTTTAAAAATCCCTGGTCAACTTTTCCAGAGCTATCCACGGGTGAAAACCGGAAGGTTCTGCGAGGTCTGGTTGCCTAAATATGGCCATCCAAAGTGATTATACTGAAAATTGACCCAAATCTAAAAAAGTCATCGGATGCGGATGGCAATATTTCCGCAGCCAAGGCTCACAAGAGCTTGTACTCTTCAGAACCGAAAAGAGAATTAACAGACCTTTCCATGAATGTGCCAATCTCGAAAAAAAATATTTCAATTTTTTAAAAAAAAATCATGGACTAAACACTTGTCTACAAAAATCATAATTTTTTCAAAGTTCACCAATCCCGTCAAGACATACATCAAACGAGAGGTCTGTTCGATAGCTATATACGCATGCAAGCCAAAACGATCTGCGTGCTCTGGTTACCGAAATATAGCCGCCCAAAGTCATTTCAATGATTTTCGACCTCTAGCTACCGAACAATTTTTTTGGGTGGCGATATTTCCGAAACGTGGTCTTGTAGGAGGTTGCGGTTTTAAAAATCCCTGGTCAACTTTTCCAGAGCTATCCACGGGTGAAAACCGGAAGGTTCTGCGAGGTCTGGTTGCCTAAATATGGCCATCCAAAGTGATTATACTGAAAATTGACCCAAATCTAAAAAAGTCATCGGATGCGGATGGGAATATTTCCGCAGCCAAGGCTCACAAGAGCTTGTAGTCTTCAGAACCGAAAAGAGAATTAACAGACCTTTCCATGGATGTGCCAATCTCGAAAAAAAATATTTCAATTTTTTTTAAAAAATCATGGACTAAACACTTGTCTACAAAAATCATAATTTTTTCAAAGTTCACCAATCCCATCAAGACATACATCAAACGAGAGGTCTGTTCGATACCTATATACGCATGCAAGCCAAAACGATCTGCGTGCTCTGGTTACCGAAATATAGCCGCCCAAAGTCATTTCAATGATTTTCGACCTCTAGCTACCGAACAATTTTTTTGGGTGGCGATATTTCCGAAACGTGGTCTTGTAGGAGGTTGCGGTTTTAAAAATCCCTGGTCAACTTTTCCAGAGCTATCCACGGGTGAAAACCGGAAGGTTCTGCGAGGTCTGGTTGCCTAAATATGGCCATCCAAAGTGATTATACTGAAAATTGACCCAAATCTAAAAAAGTCATCGGATGCGGATGGCAATATTTCCGCAGCCAAGGCTCACAAGAGCTTGTACTCTTCAGAACCGAAAAGAGAATTAACAGACCTTTCTATGGATGTGCCAATCTCGAAAAAAAATATTTCAAATTTTTTTTTAAAAATCATGGACTAAACACTTGTCTACAAAAATCATAATTTTTTCAAAGTTCACCAATCCCATCAAGACATACATCAAACGAGAGGTCTGTTCGATACCTATATACGCATGCAAGCCAAAACGATCTGCGTGCTCTGGTTACCGAAATATAGCCGTCCAAAGTCATTTCACTTATTTCAATGATTTTCGACCTCTAGCTACCGAACAATTTTTTGGGTGGCGATATTTCCGAAACGTGGTCTTGTAGGAGGTTGCGGTTTTAAAAATCCCTGGTCAACTTTTCCAGAGCTATCCACGGGTGAAAACCGGAAGGTTCTGCGAGGTCTGGTTGCCTAGATATGGCCATCCAAAGTGATTATACTGAAAATTGACCCAAATCTAAAAAAGTCATCGGATGCGGATGGGAATATTTCCGCAGCCAAGGCTCACAAGAGCTTGTACTCTTCAGAACCGAAAAGAGAATTAACAGACCTTTCCATGGATGTGCCAATCTCGAAAAAAAATATTTCAAATTTTTTTTAAAAAATCATGGACTAAACACTTGTCTACAAAAATCATAATTTTTTCAAAGTTCTCCAATCCCATCAAGACATACATCAAACGAGAGGTCTGTTCGATACCTATATACGCATGCAAGCCAAAACGATCTGCGTGCTCTGGTTACCGAAATATAGCCGTCCAAAGTCATTTCACTTTTTCAATGATTTTCGACCTCTAGCTACCGAACAATTTTTTTGGGTGGCGATATTTCCGAAACGTGGTCTTGTAGGAGGTTGCGGTTTTAAAAATCCCTGGTCAACTTTTCCAGAGCTATCCACGGGTGAAAACCGGAAGGTTCTGCGAGGTCTGGTTGCCTAAATATGGCCATCCAAAGTGATTATACTGAAAATTGACCCAAATCTAAAAAAGTCATCGGATGCGGATGGGAATATTTCCGCAGCCAAGGCTCACAAGAGCTTGTACTCTTCAGAACCGAAAAGAGAATTAACAGACCTTTCCATGGATGTGCCAATCTCGAAAAAAAATATTTCAATTTTTTTTTTTTAAATCATGGACTAAACACTTGTCTACAAAAATCATAATTTTTTCAAAGTTCACCAATCCCATCAAGACATACATCAAACGAGAGGTCTGTTCGATACCTATATACGCATGCAAGCCAAAACGATCTGCGTGCTCTGGTTACCGAAATATAGCCGTCCAAAGTCATTTCACTTTTTCAATGATTTTCGACCTCTAGCTACCGAACAATTTTTTTGGGTGGCGATATTTCCGAAACGTGGTCTTGTAGGAGGTTGCGGTTTTAAAAATCCCTGGTCAACTTTTCCAGAGCTATCCACGGGTGAAAACCGGAAGGTTCTGCGAGGTCTGGTTGCCTAAATATGGCCATCCAAAGTGATTATACTGAAAATTGACCCAAATCTAAAAAAGTCATCGGATGCGGATGGGAATATTTCCGCAGCCAAGGCTCACAAGAGCTTGTACTCTTCAGAACCGAAAAGAGAATTAACAGACCTTTCCATGGATGTGCCAATCTCGAAAAAAAATATTTCAATTTTTTTTAAAAAATCATGGACCACTTGTCTACAAAAATCATAATTTTTTCAAAGTTCACCAATCCCATCAAGACATACATCAAACGAGAGGTCTGTTCGATACCTATATACGCATGCAAGCCAAAACGATCTGCGTGCTCTGGTTACCGAAATATAGCCGTCCAAAGTCATTTCACTTATTTCAATGATTTTCGACCTCTAGCTACCGAACAATTTTTTTGGGTGGTGATATTTCCGAAACGTGGTCTTGTAGGAGGTTGCGGTTTTAAAAATCCTGGTCAACTTTTCCATAGCTATCCACGGGTGAAAACCGGAAGGTTCTGCGAGGTCTGGTTGCCTAAATATGGCCATCCAAAGTGATTATACTGAAAATTGACCCAAATCTAAAAAAGTCATCGGATGCGGATGGGAATATTTCCGCAGCCAAGGCTCACAAGAGCTTGTACTCTTCAGAACCGAAAAGAGAATTAACAGACCTTTCCATGGATGTGCCAATCTCGAAAAAAAATATTTCAAATTTTTTTTTAAAAATCATGGACTAAACACTTGTCTACAAAAATCATAATTTTTTCAAAGTTCACCAATCCCATCAAGACATACATCAAACGAGAGGTCTGTTCGATACCTATATACGCATGCAAGCCAAAACGATCTGCGTGCTCTGGTTACCGAAATATAGCCGTCCAAAGTCATTTCACTTTTTCAATGATTTTCGACCTCTAGCTACCGAACAATTTTTTTGGGTGGCGATATTTCCGAAACGTAGTCTTGTAGGAGTTTGCGGTTTTAAAAATCCTGGTCAACTTTTCCAGAGCTATCCACGGGTGAAAACCGGAAGGTTCTGCGAGGTCTGGTTGCCTAAATATGGCCATCCAAAGTGATTATACTGAAAATTGACCCAAATCTAAAAAAGTCATCGGATGCGGATGGGAATATTTCCGCAGCCAAGGCTCACAAGAGCTTGTACTCTTCAGAACCGAAAAGAGAATTAACAGACCTTTCCATGGATGTGCCAATCTCGAAAAAAAATATTTCAATTTTTTTTAAAAAATCATGGACTAAACACTTGTCTACAAAAATCATAATTTTTTCAAAGTTCACCAATCCCATCAAGACATACATCAAACGAGAGGTCTGTTCGATACCTATATACGCATGCAAGCCAAAACGATCTGCGTGCTCTGGTTACCGAAATATAGCCGTCCAAAGTCATTTCACTTATTTCAATGATTTTCGACCTCTAGCTACCGAACAATTTTTTTGGGTGGCGATATTTCCGAAACGTGGTCTTGTAGGAGGTTGCGGTTTTAAAAATCCCTGGTCAACTTTTCCAGAGCTATCCACGGGTGAAAACCGGAAGGTTCTGCGAGGTCTGGTTGCCTAAATATGGCCATCCAAAGTGATTATACTGAAAATTGACCCAAATCTAAAAAAGTCATCGGATGCGGATGGGAATATTTCCGCAGCCAAGGCTCACAAGAGCTTGTACTCTTCAGAACCGAAAAGAGAATTAACAGACCTTTCCATGGATGTGCCAATCTCGAAAAAAAATATTTCAATTTTTTTTTTTAAAAAATCATGGACAACACTTGTCTACAAAAATCATAATTTTTTCAAAGTTCACCAATCCCATCAAGACATACATCAAACGAGAGGTCTGTTCGATACCTATATACGCATGCAAGCCAAAACGATCTGCGTGCTCTGGTTACCGAAATATAGCCGTCCAAAGTCATTTCACTTATTTCAATGATTTTCGACCTCTAGCTACCGAACAATTTTTTTGGGTGGCGATATTTCCGAAACGTGGTCTTGTAGGAGGTTGCGGTTTTAAAAATCCCTGGTCAACTTTTCCAGAGCTATCCACGGGTGAAAACCGGAAGGTTCTGCGAGGTCTGGTTGCCTAAATATGGC
Organism: Chrysotoxum bicinctum; assembly: GCA_911387755.1. NCBI lineage: Eukaryota > Metazoa > Arthropoda > Insecta > Diptera > Syrphidae > Chrysotoxum > Chrysotoxum bicinctum. Next base: position 148,790,055 of record OU426989.1, read on the forward strand.
CATCCAAAGTGATTATACTGAAAATTGACCCAAATCTAAAAAAGTCATCGGATGCGGATGGCAATATTTCCGCAGCCAAGGCTCACAAGAGCTTGTAGTCTTCAGAACCGAAAAGAGAATTAACAGACCTTTCCATGGATGTGCCAATCTCGAAAAAAAATATTTCAATTTTTTTTAAAAAATCATGGACTAAACACTTGTCTACAAAAATCATAATTTTTTCAAAGTTCACCAATCCCATCAAGACATACATCAAACGAGAGGTCTGTTCGATACCTATATACGCATGCAAGCCAAAACGATCTGCGTGCTCTGGTTACCGAAATATAGCCGCCCAAAGTCATTTCAATGATTTTCGACCTCTAGCTACCGAACAATTTTTTTGGGTGGCGATATTTCCGAAACGTGGTCTTGTAGGAGGTTGCGGTTTTAAAAATCCCTGGTCAACTTTTCCAGAGCTATCCACGGGTGAAAACCGGAAGGTTCTGCGAGGTCTGGTTGCCTAAATATGGCCATCCAAAGTGATTATACTGAAAATTGACCCAAATCTAAAAAAGTCATCGGATGCGGATGGGAATATTTCCGCAGCCAAGGCTCACAAGAGCTTGTAGTCTTCAGAACCGAAAAGAGAATTAACAGACCTTTCCATGGATGTGCCAATCTCGAAAAAAAATATTTCAATTTTTTTTAAAAAATCATGGACTAAACACTTGTCTACAAAAATCATAATTTTTTCAAAGTTCACCAATCCCATCAAGACATACATCAAACGAGAGGTCTGTTCGATACCTATATACGCATGCAAGCCAAAACGATCTGCGTGCTCTGGTTACCGAAATATAGCCGCCCAAAGTCATTTCAATGATTTTCGACCTCTAGCTACCGAACAATTTTTTTGGGTGGCGATATTTCCGAAACGTTGTCTTGTAGGAGGTTGCGGTTTTAAAAATCCCTGGTCAACTTTTCCAGAGCTATCCACGGGTGAAAACCGGAAGGTTCTGCGAGGTCTGGTTGCCTAAATATGGCCATCCAAAGTGATTATACTGAAAATTGACCCAAATCTAAAAAAGTCATCGGATGCGGATGGCAATATTTCCGCAGCCAAGGCTCACAAGAGCTTGTACTCTTCAGAACCGAAAAGAGAATTAACAGACCTTTCTATGGATGTGCCAATCTCGAAAAAAAATATTTCAAATTTTTTTTTAAAAATCATGGACTAAACACTTGTCTACAAAAATCATAATTTTTTCAAAGTTCACCAATCCCATCAAGACATACATCAAACGAGAGGTCTGTTCGATACCTATATACGCATGCAAGCCAAAACGATCTGCGTGCTCTGGTTACCGAAATATAGCCGTCCAAAGTCATTTCACTTATTTCAATGATTTTCGACCTCTAGCTACCGAACAATTTTTTGGGTGGCGATATTTCCGAAACGTGGTCTTGTAGGAGGTTGCGGTTTTAAAAATCCCTGGTCAACTTTTCCAGAGCTATCCACGGGTGAAAACCGGAAGGTTCTGCGAGGTCTGGTTGCCTAGATATGGCCATCCAAAGTGATTATACTGAAAATTGACCCAAATCTAAAAAAGTCATCGGATGCGGATGGGAATATTTCCGCAGCCAAGGCTCACAAGAGCTTGTACTCTTCAGAACCGAAAAGAGAATTAACAGACCTTTCCATGGATGTGCCAATCTCGAAAAAAAATATTTCAAATTTTTTTTAAAAAATCATGGACTAAACACTTGTCTACAAAAATCATAATTTTTTCAAAGTTCTCCAATCCCATCAAGACATACATCAAACGAGAGGTCTGTTCGATACCTATATACGCATGCAAGCCAAAACGATCTGCGTGCTCTGGTTACCGAAATATAGCCGTCCAAAGTCATTTCACTTTTTCAATGATTTTCGACCTCTAGCTACCGAACAATTTTTTTGGGTGGCGATATTTCCGAAACGTGGTCTTGTAGGAGGTTGCGGTTTTAAAAATCCCTGGTCAACTTTTCCAGAGCTATCCACGGGTGAAAACCGGAAGGTTCTGCGAGGTCTGGTTGCCTAAATATGGCCATCCAAAGTGATTATACTGAAAATTGACCCAAATCTAAAAAAGTCATCGGATGCGGATGGGAATATTTCCGCAGCCAAGGCTCACAAGAGCTTGTACTCTTCAGAACCGAAAAGAGAATTAACAGACCTTTCCATGGATGTGCCAATCTCGAAAAAAAATATTTCAATTTTTTTTAAAAAATCATGGACCACTTGTCTACAAAAATCATAATTTTTTCAAAGTTCACCAATCCCATCAAGACATACATCAAACGAGAGGTCTGTTCGATACCTATATACGCATGCAAGCCAGAACGATCTGCGTGCTCTGGTTACCGAAATATAGCCGTCCAAAGTCATTTCACTTATTTCAATGATTTTCGACCTCTAGCTACCGAACAATTTTTTTGGGTGGTGATATTTCCGAAACGTGGTCTTGTAGGAGGTTGCGGTTTTAAAAATCCTGGTCAACTTTTCCATAGCTATCCACGGGTGAAAACCGGAAGGTTCTGCGAGGTCTGGTTGCCTAAATATGGCCATCCAAAGTGATTATACTGAAAATTGACCCAAATCTAAAAAAGTCATCGGATGCGGATGGGAATATTTCCGCAGCCAAGGCTCACAAGAGCTTGTACTCTTCAGAACCGAAAAGAGAATTAACAGACCTTTCCATGGATGTGCCAATCTCGAAAAAAAATATTTCAATTTTTTTTAAAAAATCATGGACCACTTGTCTACAAAAATCATAATTTTTTCAAAGTTCACCAATCCCATCAAGACATACATCAAACGAGAGGTCTGTTCGATACCTATATACGCATGCAAGCCAGAACGATCTGCGTGCTCTGGTTACCGAAATATAGCCGTCCAAAGTCATTTCACTTATTTCAATGATTTTCGACCTCTAGCTACCGAACAATTTTTTTGGGTGGTGATATTTCCGAAACGTGGTCTTGTAGGAGGTTGCGGTTTTAAAAATCCTGGTCAACTTTTCCGGAGCTATCCACGGGTGAAAACCGGAAGGTTCTGCGAGGTCTGGTTGCCTAAATATGGCCATCCAAAGTGATTATACTGAAAATTGACCCAAATCTAAAAAAGTCATCGGATGCGGATGGGAATATTTCCGCAGCCAAGGCTCACAAGAGCTTGTACTCTTCAGAACCGAAAAGAGAATTAACAGACCTTTCCATGGATGTGCCAATCTCGAAAAAAAAATATTTAAATTTTTTTTAAAAAATCATGGACCACTTGTCTACAAAAATCATAATTTTTTCAAAGTTCACCAATCCCATCGAGACATACATCAAACGAAAGGTCTGTTCGATACCTATATACGCATGCAAGCCAAAACGATCTGCATGCTCTGGTTACCGAAATATAGCCGTCCAAAGTCATTTCACTTATTTCAATGATTTTTGACCTCTAGCTACCGAACAATTTTTTTGGGTGGCGAGCTATCCACGGGTGAAAACCGGAAGGTTCTGCGAGGTCTGGTTGCCTAAATATGGCCATCCAAAGTGATTATACTGAAAATTGACCCAAATCTAAAAAAGTCATCGGATACGGATGGGAATATTTCCGCAGCCAAGGCTCACAAGAGCTTGTACTCTTCAGAACCGAAAAGAGAATTAACAGACCTTTCCATGGATGTGCCAATCTCGAAAAAAAATATTTCAATTTTTTTTAAAAAATCATGGACCACTTGTCTACAAAAATCATAATTTTTTCAAAGTTCACCAATCCCATCAAGACATACATCAAACGAGAGGTCTGTTCGATACCTATATACGCATGCAAGCCAGAACGATCTGCGTGCTCTGGTTACCGAAATATAGCCGTCCAAAGTCATTTCACTTATTTCAATGATTTTCGACCTCTAGCTACCGAACAATTTTTTTGGGTGGCGATATTTCCGAAACGTGGTCTTGTAGGAGGTTGCGGTTTTAAAAATCCCTGGTCAACTTTTCCAGAGCTATCCACGGGTGAAAACCGGAAGGTTCTGCGAGGTCTGGTTGCCTAAATATGGCCATCCAAAGTGATTATACTGAAAATTGACCCAAATCTAAAAAAGTCATCGGATGCGGATGGGAATATTTCCGCAGCCAAGGCTCACAAGAGCTTGTACTCTTCAGAACCGAAAAGAGAATTAACAGACCTTTCCATGGATGTGCCAATCTCGAAAAAAAATATTTAAATTTTTTTTTTGAAAATCATGGACTAAACACTTGTCTACAAAAATCATAATTTTTTCAAAGTTCACCAATCCCATCAAGACATACATCAAACGAGAGGTCTGTTCGATACCTATATACGCATGCAAGCCAAAACGATCTGCGTGCTCTGGTTACCGAAATATAGCCGTCCAAAGTCATTTCACTTTTTCAATGATTTTCGACCTCTAGCTACCGAACAATTTTTTTGGGTGGCGATATTTCCGAAACGTGGTCTTGTAGGAGGTTGCGGTTTTAAAAATCCCTGGTCAACTTTTCCAGAGCTATCCACGGGTGAAAACCGGAAGGTTCTGCGAGGTCTGGTTGCCTAAATATGGCCATCCAAAGTGATTATACTGAAAATTGACCCAAATCTAAAAAAGTCATCGGATGCGGATGGGAATATTTCCGCAGCCAAGGCTCACAAGAGCTTGTACTCTTCAGAACCGAAAAGAGAATTAACAGACCTTTCCATGGATGTGCCAATCTCGAAAAAAATATTTCAAATTTTTTTTTAAAAATCATGGACTAAACACTTGTCTACAAAAATCATAATTTTTTCAAAGTTCACCAATCCCATCAAGACATACATCAAACGAGAGGTCTGTTCGATACCTATATACGCATGCAAGCCAAAACGATCTGCGTGCTCTGGTTACCGAAATATAGCCGTCCAAAGTCATTTCACTTTTTCAATGATTTTCGACCTCTAGCTACCGAACAATTTTTTTGGGTGGCGATATTTCCGAAACGTGGTCTTGTAGGAGGTTGCGGTTTTAAAAATCCCTGGTCAACTTTTCCAGAGCTATCCACGGGTGAAAACCGGAAGGTTCTGCGAGGTCTGGTTGCCTTAATATGGCCATCCAAAGTGATTATTCTGAAAATTGACCCAAATCTAAAAAAGTCATCGGATGCGGATGGGAATATTTCCGCAGCCAAGGCTCACAAGAGCTTGTACTCTTCAGAACCGAAAAGAGAATTAACAGACCTTTCCATGGATGTGCCAATCTCGAAAAAAAATATTTCAATTTTTTTTAAAAAATCATGGACCACTTGTCTACAAAAATCATAATTTTTTCAAAGTTCACCAATCCCATCAAGACATACATCAAACGAGAGGTCTGTTCGATACCTATATACGCATGCAAGCCAGAACGATCTGCGTGCTCTGGTTACCGAAATATAGCCGTCCAAAGTCATTTCACTTATTTCAATGATTTTCGACCTCTAGCTACCGAACAATTTGTTTGGGTGGCGATATTTCCGAAACGTGGTCTTGTAGGAGGTTGCGGTTTTAAAAATCCCTGGTCAACTTTTCCAGAGCTATCCACGGGTGAAAACCGGAAGGTTCTGCGAGGTCTGGTTGCCTAAATATGGCCATCCAAAGTGATTATACTGAAAATTGACCCAAATCTAAAAAAGTCATCGGATGCGGATGGGAATATTTCCGCAGCCAAGGCTCACAAGAGCTTGTACTCTTCAGAACCGAAAAGAGAATTAACAGACCTTTCCATGGATGTGCCAATCTCGAAAAAAAATATTTAAATTTTTTTTTTGAAAATCATGGACTAAACACTTGTCTACAAAAATCATAATTTTTTCAAAGTTCACCAATCCCATCGAGACATACATCAAACGAAAGGTCTGTTCGATACCTATATACGCATGCAAGCCAAAACGATCTGCGTGCTCTGGTTACCGAAATATAGCCGTCCAAAGTCATTTCACTTTTTCAATGATTTTCGACCTCTAGCTACCGAACAATTTTTTTGGGTGGCGATATTTCCGAAACGTGGTCTTGTAGGAGGTTGCGGTTTTAAAAATCCCTGGTCAACTTTTCCAGAGCTATCCACGGGTGAAAACCGGAAGGTTCTGCGAGGTCTGGTTGCCTAAATATGGCCATCCAAAGTGATTATACTGAAAATTGACCCAAATCTAAAAAAGTCATCGGATGCGGATGGGAATATTTCCGCAGCCAAGGCTCACAAGAGCTTGTACTCTTCAGAACCGAAAAGAGAATTAACAGACCTTTCCATGGATGTGCCAATCTCGAAAAAAAATATTTCAATTTTTTTTAAAAAATCATGGACCACTTGTCTACAAAAATCATAATTTTTTCAAAGTTCACCAATCCCATCAAGACATACATCAAACGAGAGGTCTGTTCGATACCTATATACGCATGCAAGCCAGAACGATCTGCGTGCTCTGGTTACCGAAATATAGCCGTCCAAAGTCATTTCACTTATTTCAATGATTTTCGACCTCTAGCTACCGAACAATTTTTTTGGGTGGTGATATTTCCGAAACGTGGTCTTGTAGGAGGTTGCGGTTTTAAAAATCCTGGTCAACTTTTCCAGAGCTATCCACGGGTGAAAACCGGAAGGTTCTGCGAGGTCTGGTTGCCTAAATATGGCCATCCAAAGTGATTATACTGAAAATTGACCCAAATCTAAAAAAGTCATCGGATGCGGATGGGAATATTTCCGCAGCCAAGGCTCACAAGAGCTTGTACTCTTCAGAACCGAAAAGAGAATTAACAGACCTTTCCATGGATGTGCCAATCTCGAAAAAAAATATTTCAATTTTTTTTAAAAAATCATGGACTTAAACACTTGTCTACAAAAATCATAATTTTTTCAAAGTTCACCAATCCCATCAAGACATACATCAAACGAGAGGTCTGTTCGATACCTATATACGCATGCAAGCCAAAACGATCTGCGTGCTCTGGTTACCGAAATATAGCTGCCCAAAGTCATTTCAATGATTTTCGACCTCTAGCTACCGAACAATTTTTTTGGGTGGCGATATTTCCGAAACGTGGTCTTGTAGGAGGTTGCGGTTTTAAAAATCCCTGGTCAACCTTTCCAGAGCTATCCACGGGTGAAAACCGGAAGGTTCTGCGATGTATGGTTGCCTAAATATGGCCATCCAAAGTGATTATACTGAATTTTGACCCAAATCTAAAAAAGTCGTCGGATGCGGATGGGAATATTTCCGCAGCCAAGGCTCACAAGAGCTTGTACTTTTCAGAACCGAAAAGAGAATTAACAGACCTTTCCATGGATGTGCCAATCTCGAAAAAAAAATATTTCAATTTTTTTTAAAAAATCATGGACCACTTGTCTACAAAAATCATAATTTTTTCAAAGTTCACCAATCCCATCGAGACATACATCAAACGACAAGTCCGTTCGATACCTATATACGCATGCAAGCCAAAACGATCTGAGTGCTCTGGTTACCGAAATATAGCTGCCCAAAGTCATTTCAATGATTTTCGACCTCTAGCTACCGAACAATTTTTTTGGGTGGCGATATTTCCGAAACGTGGTCTTGTAGGAGGTTGCGGTTTTAAAAATCCCTGGTCAACCTTTCCAGAGCTATCCACGGGTGAAAACCGGAAGGTTCTGCGATGTATGGTTGCCTAAATATGGCCATCCAAAGTGATTATACTGAATTTTGACCCAAATCTAAAAAAGTCGTCGGATGCGGATGGGAATATTTCCGCAGCCAAGGCTCACAAGAGCTTGTACTTTTCAGAACCGAAAAGAGAATTAACAGACCTTTCCATGGATGTGCCAATCTCGAAAAAAAAATATTTCAATTTTTTTTAAAAAATCATGGACCACTTGTCTACAAAAATCATAATTTTTTCAAAGTTCACCAATCCCATCGAGACATACATCAAACGACAAGTCCGTTCGATACCTATATATACGCATGCAAGCCAAAACGATCTGCGTGCTCTGGTTACCGAAATATAGCCGCCCAAAGTCATTTCAATGATTTTCGACCTCTAGCTACCGAACAATTTTTTTGGGTGGCGATATTTCCGAAACGTGGTCTTGTAGGAGGTTGCGGTTTTAAAAATCCCCGGTCAACTTTTCCAGAGCTATCCACGGGTGAAAACCGGAAGGTTCTGCGAGGTCTGGTTGCCTAAATATGGCCATCCAAAGTGATTATACTGAATTTTGACCCAAATCTAAAAAAGTCATCGGATGCGGATGGGAATATTTCCGCAGCCAAGGCTCACAAGAGCTTGTACTCTTCAGAACCGAAAAGAGAATTAACAGACCTTTCCATGGATGTGCCAATCTCGAAAAAAAATATTTCAATTTTTTTTAAAAAATCATGGACTAAACACTTGTCTACAAAAATCATAATTTTTTCAAAGTTCACCAATCCCATCAAGACATACATCAAACGAGAGGTCTGTTCGATACCTATATACGCATGCAAGCCAAAACGATCTGCGTGCTCTGGTTACCGAAATATAGCCGCCCAAAGTCATTTCACTTATTTCAATGATTTTTGACCTCTAGCTACCGAACAATTTTTTTGGGTGGCGAGCTATCCACGGGTGAAAACCGGAAGGTTCTGCGAGGTCTGGTTGCCTAAATATGGCCATCCAAAGTGATTATACTGAAAATTGACCCAAATCTAAAAAAGTCATCGGATACGGATGGGAATATTTCCGCAGCCAAGGCTCACAAGAGCTTGTACTCTTCAGAACCGAAAAGAGAATTAACAGACCTTTCCATGGATGTGCCAATCTCGAAAAAAAATATTTCAATTTTTTTTAAAAAATCATGGACCACTTGTCTACAAAAATCATAATTTTTTCAAAGTTCACCAATCCCATCAAGACATACATCAAACGAGAGGTCTGTTCGATACCTATATACGCATGCAAGCCAGAACGATCTGCGTGCTCTGGTTACCGAAATATAGCCGTCCAAAGTCATTTCACTTTTTCAATGATTTTCGACCTCTAGCTACCGAACAATTTTTTTGGGTGGCGATATTTCCGAAACGTGGTCTTGTAGGAGGTTGCGGTTTTAAAAATCCCTGGTCAACTTTTCCAGAGCTATCCACGGGTGAAAACCGGAAGGTTCTGCGAGGTCTGGTTGCCTAAATATGGCCATCCAAAGTGATTATACTGAAAATTGACCCAAATCTAAAAAGGTCATCGGATGCGGATGGGAATATTTCCGCAGCCAAGGCTCACAAGAGCTTGTACTCTTCAGAACCGAAAAGAGAATTAACAGACCTTTCCATGGATGTGCCAATCTCGAAAAAAAAATATTTAAATTTTTTTTAAAAAATCATGGACCACTTGTCTACAAAAATCATAATTTTTTCAAAGTTCACCAATCCCATCGAGACATACATCAAACGAAAGGTCTGTTCGATACCTATATACGCATGCAAGCCAAAACGATCTGCATGCTCTGGTTACCGAAATATAGCCGTCCAAAGTCATTTCACTTATTTCAATGATTTTTGACCTCTAGCTACCGAACAATTTTTTTGGGTGGCGAGCTATCCACGGGTGAAAACCGGAAGGTTCTGCGAGGTCTGGTTGCCTAAATATGGCCATCCAAAGTGATTATACTGAAAATTGACCCAAATCTAAAAAAGTCATCGGATACGGATGGGAATATTTCCGCAGCCAAGGCTCACAAGAGCTTGTACTCTTCAGAACCGAAAAGAGAATTAACAGACCTTTCCATGGATGTGCCAATCTCGAAAAAAAATATTTCAATTTTTTTTAAAAAATCATGGACCACTTGTCTACAAAAATCATAATTTTTTCAAAGTTCACCAATCCCATCAAGACATACATCAAACGAGAGGTCTGTTCGATACCTATATACGCATGCAAGCCAGAACGATCTGCGTGCTCTGGTTACCGAAATATAGCCGTCCAAAGTCATTTCACTTATTTCAATGATTTTCGACCTCTAGCTACCGAACAATTTTTTTGGGTGGCGATATTTCCGAAACGTGGTCTTGTAGGAGGTTGCGGTTTTAAAAATCCCTGGTCAACTTTTCCAGAGCTATCCACGGGTGAAAACCGGAAGGTTCTGCGAGGTCTGGTTGCCTAAATATGGCCATCCAAAGTGATTATACTGAAAATTGACCCAAATCTAAAAAAGTCATCGGATGCGGATGGGAATATTTCCGCAGCCAAGGCTCACAAGAGCTTGTACTCTTCAGAACCGAAAAGAGAATTAACAGACCTTTCCATGGATGTGCCAATCTCGAAAAAAAATATTTAAATTTTTTTTTTGAAAATCATGGACTAAACACTTGTCTACAAAAATCATAATTTTTTCAAAGTTCACCAATCCCATCAAGACATACATCAAACGAGAGGTCTGTTCGATACCTATATACGCATGCAAGCCAAAACGATCTGCGTGCTCTGGTTACCGAAATATAGCCGTCCAAAGTCATTTCACTTTTTCAATGATTTTCGACCTCTAGCTACCGAACAATTTTTTTGGGTGGCGATATTTCCGAAACGTGGTCTTGTAGGAGGTTGCGGTTTTAAAAATCCCTGGTCAACTTTTCCAGAGCTATCCACGGGTGAAAACCGGAAGGTTCTGCGAGGTCTGGTTGCCTAAATATGGCCATCCAAAGTGATTATACTGAAAATTGACCCAAATCTAAAAAAGTCATCGGATGCGGATGGGAATATTTCCGCAGCCAAGGCTCACAAGAGCTTGTACTCTTCAGAACCGAAAAGAGAATTAACAGACCTTTCCATGGATGTGCCAATCTCGAAAAAAAATATTTCAATTTTTTTTAAAAAATCATGGACCACTTGTCTACAAAAATCATAATTTTTTCAAAGTTCACCAATCCCATCAAGACATACATCAAACGAGAGGTCTGTTCGATACCTATATACGCATGCAAGCCAGAACGATCTGCGTGCTCTGGTTACCGAAATATAGCCGTCCAAAGTCATTTCACTTATTTCAATGATTTTCGACCTCTAGCTACCGAACAATTTTTTTGGGTGGTGATATTTCCGAAACGTGGTCTTGTAGGAGGTTGCGGTTTTAAAAATCCTGGTCAACTTTTCCAGAGCTATCCACGGGTGAAAACCGGAAGGTTCTGCGAGGTCTGGTTGCCTAAATATGGCCATCCAAAGTGATTATACTGAAAATTGACCCAAATCTAAAAAAGTCATCGGATGCGGATGGGAATATTTCCGCAGCCAAGGCTCACAAGAGCTTGTACTCTTCAGAACCGAAAAGAGAATTAACAGACCTTTCCATGGATGTGCCAATCTCGAAAAAAAATATTTCAATTTTTTTTAAAAAATCATGGACCACTTGTCTACAAAAATCATAATTTTTTCAAAGTTCACCAATCCCATCAAGACATACATCAAACGAGAGGTCTGTTCGATACCTATATACGCATGCAAGCCAAAACGATCTGCGTGCTCTGGTTACCGAAATATAGCCGTCCAAAGTCATTTCACTTTTTCAATGATTTTCGACCTCTAGCTACCGAACAATTTTTTTGGGTGGCGATATTTCCGAAACGTGGTCTTGTAGGAGGTTGCGGTTTTAAAAATCCCTGGTCAACTTTTCCAGAGCTATCCACGGGTGAAAACCGGAAGGTTCTGCGAGGTCTGGTTGCCTTAATATGGCCATCCAAAGTGATTATTCTGAAAATTGACCCAAATCTAAAAAAGTCATCGGATGCGGATGGGAATATTTCCGCAGCCAAGGCTCACAAGAGCTTGTACTCTTCAGAACCGAAAAGAGAATTAACAGACCTTTCCATGGATGTGCCAATCTCGAAAAAAAATATTTCAATTTTTTTTAAAAAATCATGGACCACTTGTCTACAAAAATCATAATTTTTTCAAAGTTCACCAATCCCATCAAGACATACATCAAACGAGAGGTCTGTTCGATACCTATATACGCATGCAAGCCAAAACGATCTGCGTGCTCTGGTTACCGAAATATAGCCGTCCAAAGTCATTTCACTTTTTCAATGATTTTCGACCTCTAGCTACCGAACAATTTTTTTGGGTGGCGATATTTCCGAAACGTGGTCTTGTAGGAGGTTGCGGTTTTAAAAATCCCTGGTCAACTTTTCCAGAGCTATCCACGGGTGAAAACCGGAAGGTTCTGCGAGGTCTGGTTGCCTTAATATGGCCATCCAAAGTGATTATTCTGAAAATTGACCCAAATCTAAAAAAGTCATCGGATGCGGATGGGAATATTTCCGCAGCCAAGGCTCACAAGAGCTTGTACTCTTCAGAACCGAAAAGAGAATTAACAGACCTTTCCATGGATGTGCCAATCTCGAAAAAAAATATTTCAATTTTTTTTAAAAAATCATGGACCACTTGTCTACAAAAATCATAATTTTTTCAAAGTTCACCAATCCCATCAAGACATACATCAAACGAGAGGTCTGTTCGATACCTATATACGCATGCAAGCCAGAACGATCTGCGTGCTCTGGTTACCGAAATATAGCCGTCCAAAGTCATTTCACTTATTTCAATGATTTTCGACCTCTAGCTACCGAACAATTTGTTTGGGTGGCGATATTTCCGAAACGTGGTCTTGTAGGAGGTTGCGGTTTTAAAAATCCCTGGTCAACTTTTCCAGAGCTATCCACGGGTGAAAACCGGAAGGTTCTGCGAGGTCTGGTTGCCTAAATATGGCCATCCAAAGTGATTATACTGAAAATTGACCCAAATCTAAAAAAGTCATCGGATGCGGATGGGAATATTTCCGCAGCCAAGGCTCACAAGAGCTTGTACTCTTCAGAACCGAAAAGAGAATTAACAGACCTTTCCATGGATGTGCCAATCTCGAAAAAAAATATTTCAATTTTTTTTAAAAAATCATGGACCACTTGTCTACAAAAATCATAATTTTTTCAAAGTTCACCAATCCCATCAAGACATACATCAAACGAGAGGTCTGTTCGATACCTATATACGCATGCAAGCCAGAACGATCTGCGTGCTCTGGTTACCGAAATATAGCCGTCCAAAGTCATTTCACTTATTTCAATGATTTTCGACCTCTAGCTACCGAACAATTTTTTTGGGTGGTGATATTTCCGAAACGTGGTCTTGTAGGAGGTTGCGGTTTTAAAAATCCTGGTCAACTTTTCCAGAGCTATCCACGGGTGAAAACCGGAAGGTTCTGCGAGGTCTGGTTGCCTAAATATGGCCATCCAAAGTGATTATACTGAAAATTGACCCAAATCTAAAAAAGTCATCGGATGCGGATGGGAATATTTCCGCAGCCAAGGCTCACAAGAGCTTGTACTCTTCAGAACCGAAAAGAGAATTAACAGACCTTTCCATGGATGTGCCAATCTCGAAAAAAAATATTTCAATTTTTTTTAAAAAATCATGGACCACTTGTCTACAAAAATCATAATTTTTTCAAAGTTCACCAATCCCATCAAGACATACATCAAACGAGAGGTCTGTTCGATACCTATATACGCATGCAAGCCAAAACGATCTGCGTGCTCTGGTTACCGAAATATAGCCGTCCAAAGTCATTTCACTTTTTCAATGATTTTCGACCTCTAGCTACCGAACAATTTTTTTGGGTGGCGATATTTCCGAAACGTGGTCTTGTAGGAGGTTGCGGTTTTAAAAATCCCTGGTCAACTTTTCCAGAGCTATCCACGGGTGAAAACCGGAAGGTTCTGCGAGGTCTGGTTGCCTTAATATGGCCATCCAAAGTGATTATTCTGAAAATTGACCCAAATCTAAAAAAGTCATCGGATGCGGATGGGAATATTTCCGCAGCCAAGGCTCACAAGAGCTTGTACTCTTCAGAACCGAAAAGAGAATTAACAGACCTTTCCATGGATGTGCCAATCTCGAAAAAAAATATTTCAATTTTTTTTAAAAAATCATGGACCACTTGTCTACAAAAATCATAATTTTTTCAAAGTTCACCAATCCCATCAAGACATACATCAAACGAGAGGTCTGTTCGATACCTATATACGCATGCAAGCCAGAACGATCTGCGTGCTCTGGTTACCGAAATATAGCCGTCCAAAGTCATTTCACTTATTTCAATGATTTTCGACCTCTAGCTACCGAACAATTTTTTTGGGTGGTGATATTTCCGAAACGTGGTCTTGTAGGAGGTTGCGGTTTTAAAAATCCTGGTCAACTTTTCCAGAGCTATCCACGGGTGAAAACCGGAAGGTTCTGCGAGGTCTGGTTGCCTAAATATGGCCATCCAAAGTGATTATACTGAAAATTGACCCAAATCTAAAAAAGTCATCGGATGCGGATGGGAATATTTCCGCAGCCAAGGCTCACAAGAGCTTGTACTCTTCAGAACCGAAAAGAGAATTAACAGACCTTTCCATGGATGTGCCAATCTCGAAAAAAAATATTTCAATTTTTTTTAAAAAATCATGGACCACTTGTCTACAAAAATCATAATTTTTTCAAAGTTCACCAATCCCATCAAGACATACATCAAACGAGAGGTCTGTTCGATACCTATATACGCATGCAAGCCAAAACGATCTGCGTGCTCTGGTTACCGAAATATAGCCGTCCAAAGTCATTTCACTTTTTCAATGATTTTCGACCTCTAGCTACCGAACAATTTTTTTGGGTGGCGATATTTCCGAAACGTGGTCTTGTAGGAGGTTGCGGTTTTAAAAATCCCTGGTCAACTTTTCCAGAGCTATCCACGGGTGAAAACCGGAAGGTTCTGCGAGGTCTGGTTGCCTTAATATGGCCATCCAAAGTGATTATTCTGAAAATTGACCCAAATCTAAAAAAGTCATCGGATGCGGATGGGAATATTTCCGCAGCCAAGGCTCACAAGAGCTTGTACTCTTCAGAACCGAAAAGAGAATTAACAGACCTTTCCATGGATGTGCCAATCTCGAAAAAAAATATTTCAATTTTTTTTAAAAAATCATGGACCACTTGTCTACAAAAATCATAATTTTTTCAAAGTTCACCAATCCCATCAAGACATACATCAAACGAGAGGTCTGTTCGATACCTATATACGCATGCAAGCCAGAACGATCTGCGTGCTCTGGTTACCGAAATATAGCCGTCCAAAGTCATTTCACTTATTTCAATGATTTTCGACCTCTAGCTACCGAACAATTTGTTTGGGTGGCGATATTTCCGAAACGTGGTCTTGTAGGAGGTTGCGGTTTTAAAAATCCCTGGTCAACTTTTCCAGAGCTATCCACGGGTGAAAACCGGAAGGTTCTGCGAGGTCTGGTTGCCTAAATATGGCCATCCAAAGTGATTATACTGAAAATTGACCCAAATCTAAAAAAGTCATCGGATGCGGATGGGAATATTTCCGCAGCCAAGGCTCACAAGAGCTTGTACTCTTCAGAACCGAAAAGAGAATTAACAGACCTTTCCATGGATGTGCCAATCTCGAAAAAAAATATTTAAATTTTTTTTTTGAAAATCATGGACTAAACACTTGTCTACAAAAATCATAATTTTTTCAAAGTTCACCAATCCCATCGAGACATACATCAAACGAAAGGTCTGTTCGATACCTATATACGCATGCAAGCCAAAACGATCTGCGTGCTCTGGTTACCGAAATATAGCCGTCCAAAGTCATTTCACTTTTTCAATGATTTTCGACCTCTAGCTACCGAACAATTTTTTTGGGTGGCGATATTTCCGAAACGTGGTCTTGTAGGAGGTTGCGGTTTTAAAAATCCCTGGTCAACTTTTCCAGAGCTATCCACGGGTGAAAACCGGAAGGTTCTGCGAGGTCTGGTTGCCTAAATATGGCCATCCAAAGTGATTATACTGAAAATTGACCCAAATCTAAAAAAGTCATCGGATGCGGATGGGAATATTTCCGCAGCCAAGGCTCACAAGAGCTTGTACTCTTCAGAACCGAAAAGAGAATTAACAGACCTTTCCATGGATGTGCCAATCTCGAAAAAAAATATTTCAATTTTTTTTAAAAAATCATGGACCACTTGTCTACAAAAATCATAATTTTTTCAAAGTTCACCAATCCCATCAAGACATACATCAAACGAGAGGTCTGTTCGATACCTATATACGCATGCAAGCCAGAACGATCTGCGTGCTCTGGTTACCGAAATATAGCCGTCCAAAGTCATTTCACTTATTTCAATGATTTTCGACCTCTAGCTACCGAACAATTTTTTTGGGTGGTGATATTTCCGAAACGTGGTCTTGTAGGAGGTTGCGGTTTTAAAAATCCTGGTCAACTTTTCCAGAGCTATCCACGGGTGAAAACCGGAAGGTTCTGCGAGGTCTGGTTGCCTAAATATGGCCATCCAAAGTGATTATACTGAAAATTGACCCAAATCTAAAAAAGTCATCGGATGCGGATGGGAATATTTCCGCAGCCAAGGCTCACAAGAGCTTGTACTCTTCAGAACCGAAAAGAGAATTAACAGACCTTTCCATGGATGTGCCAATCTCGAAAAAAAATATTTCAATTTTTTTTAAAAAATCATGGACTTAAACACTTGTCTACAAAAATCATAATTTTTTCAAAGTTCACCAATCCCATCAAGACATACATCAAACGAGAGGTCTGTTCGATACCTATATACGCATGCAAGCCAAAACGATCTGCGTGCTCTGGTTACCGAAATATAGCTGCCCAAAGTCATTTCAATGATTTTCGACCTCTAGCTACCGAACAATTTTTTTGGGTGGCGATATTTCCGAAACGTGGTCTTGTAGGAGGTTGCGGTTTTAAAAATCCCTGGTCAACCTTTCCAGAGCTATCCACGGGTGAAAACCGGAAGGTTCTGCGATGTATGGTTGCCTAAATATGGCCATCCAAAGTGATTATACTGAATTTTGACCCAAATCTAAAAAAGTCGTCGGATGCGGATGGGAATATTTCCGCAGCCAAGGCTCACAAGAGCTTGTACTTTTCAGAACCGAAAAGAGAATTAACAGACCTTTCCATGGATGTGCCAATCTCGAAAAAAAAATATTTCAATTTTTTTTAAAAAATCATGGACCACTTGTCTACAAAAATCATAATTTTTTCAAAGTTCACCAATCCCATCGAGACATACATCAAACGACAAGTCCGTTCGATACCTATATACGCATGCAAGCCAAAACGATCTGAGTGCTCTGGTTACCGAAATATAGCTGCCCAAAGTCATTTCAATGATTTTCGACCTCTAGCTACCGAACAATTTTTTTGGGTGGCGATATTTCCGAAACGTGGTCTTGTAGGAGGTTGCGGTTTTAAAAATCCCTGGTCAACCTTTCCAGAGCTATCCACGGGTGAAAACCGGAAGGTTCTGCGATGTATGGTTGCCTAAATATGGCCATCCAAAGTGATTATACTGAATTTTGACCCAAATCTAAAAAAGTCGTCGGATGCGGATGGGAATATTTCCGCAGCCAAGGCTCACAAGAGCTTGTACTTTTCAGAACCGAAAAGAGAATTAACAGACCTTTCCATGGATGTGCCAATCTCGAAAAAAAAATATTTCAATTTTTTTTAAAAAATCATGGACCACTTGTCTACAAAAATCATAATTTTTTCAAAGTTCACCAATCCCATCGAGACATACATCAAACGACAAGTCCGTTCGATACCTATATACGCATGCAAGCCAAAACGATCTGCGTGCTCTGGTTACCGAAATATAGCCGCCCAAAGTCATTTCAATGATTTTCGACCTCTAGCTACCGAACAATTTTTTTGGGTGGCGATATTTCCGAAACGTGGTCTTGTAGGAGGTTGCGGTTTTAAAAATCCCTGGTCAACTTTTCCAGAGCTATCCACGGGTTAAAACCGGAAGGTTCTGCGAGGTCTGGTTGCCTAAATATGGCCATCCAAAGTGATTATACTGAATTTTGACCCAAATCTAAAAAAGTCATCGGATGCGGATGGGAATATTTCCGCAGCCAAGGCTCACAAGAGCTTGTACTTTTCAGAACCGAAAAGAGAATTAACAGACCTTTCCATGGATGTGCCAATCTCGAAAAAAAAATATTTCAATTTTTTTTAAAAAATCATGGACTAAACACTTGTCTACAAAAATCATAATTTTTTCAAAGTTCACCAATCCCATCAAGACATACATCAAACGAGAGGTCTGTTCGATACCTATATACGCATGCAAGCCAAAACGATCTGCGTGCTCTGGTTACCGAAATATAGCCGCCCAAAGTCATTTCACTTATTTCAATGATTTTTGACCTCTAGCTACCGAACAATTTTTTTGGGTGGCGAGCTATCCACGGGTGAAAACCGGAAGGTTCTGCGAGGTCTGGTTGCCTAAATATGGCCATCCAAAGTGATTATACTGAAAATTGACCCAAATCTAAAAAAGTCATCGGATGCGGATGGGAATATTTCCGCAGCCAAGGCTCACAAGAGCTTGTACTCTTCAGAACCGAAAAGAGAATTAACAGACCTTTCCATGGATGTGCCAATCTCGAAAAAAAAATATTTCAATTTTTTTTAAAAAATCATGGACTAAACACTTGTCTACAAAAATCATAATTTTTTCAAAGTTCACCAATCCCATCGAGACATACATCAAACGAAAGGTCTGTTCGATACCTATATACGCATGCAAGCCAAAACGATCTGCGTGCTCTGGTTACCGAAATATAGCTGCCCAAAGTCATTTCAATGATTTTCGACCTCTAGCTACCGAACAATTTTTTTGGGTGGCGATATTTCCGAAACGTGGTCTTGTAGGAGGTTGCGGTTTTAAAAATCCCTGGTCAACTTTTCCAGAGCTATCCACGGGTTAAAACCGGAAGGTTCTGCGAGGTCTGGTTGCCTAAATATGGCCATCCAAAGTGATTATACTGAATTTTGACCCAAATCTAAAAAAGTCATCGGATGCGGATGGGAATATTTCCGCAGCCAAGGCTCACAAGAGCTTGTACTCTTCAGAACCGAAAAGAGAATTAACAGACCTTTCCATGGATGTGCCAATCTCGAAAAAAAAATATTTCAATTTTTTTTAAAAAATCATGGACTAAACACTTGTCTACAAAAATCATAATTTTTTCAAAGTTCACCAATCCCATCGAGACATACATCAAACGAAAGGTCTGTTCGATACCTATATACGCATGCAAGCCAAAACGATCTGCGTGCTCTGGTTACCGAAATATAGCCGTCCAAAGTCATTTCACTTATTTCAATGATTTTCGACCTCTAGCTACCGAACAATTTTTTTGGGTGGCGATATTTCCATCCAAAGTGATTATACTGAATTTTGACCCAAATCTAAAAAAGTCATCGGATGCGGATGGGAATATTTCCGCAGCCAAGGCTCACAAGAGCTTGTAGTCTTCAGAACCGAAAAGAAAATTAACAGACCTTTCCATGGATGTGCCAATCTCGAAAAAAAAATATTTCAATTTTTTTTAAAAAATCATGGACTAAACACTTGTCTACAAAAATCATAATTTTTTCAAAGTTCACCAATCCCATCGAGACATACATCAAACGAAAGGTCTGTTCGATACCTATATACGCATGCAAGCCAAAACGATCTGCGTGCTCTGGTTACCGAAATATAGCCGTCCAAAGTCATTTCACTTTTTCAATGATTTTCGACCTCTAGCTACCGAACAATTTTTTTGGGTGGCGATATTTCCGAAACGTGGTCTTGTAGGAGGTTGCGGTTTTAAAAATCCTGGTCAACTTTTCCAGAGCTATCCACGGGTGAAAACCGGAAGGTTCTGCGAGGTTGCCTAAATATGGCCATCCAAAGTGATTATACTGAAAATTGACCCAAATCTAAAAAAGTCATCGGATGCGGATGGGAATATTTCCGCAGCCAAGGCTCACAAGAGCTTGTACTCTTCAGAACCGAAAAGAGAATTAACAGACCTTTCCATGGATGTGCCAATCTCGAAAAAAAATATTTCAATTTTTTTTTTAAAATCATGGACTAAACACTTGTCTACAAAAATCATAATTTTTTCAAAGTTCACCAATCCCATCGAGTAATACATCAAACTAGAGGTCCGTTCGATACCTATATACGCATGCAAGCCAAAACGATCTGCGTGCTCTGGTTACCGAAATATAGCTGCCCAAAGTCATTTCAATGATTTTCGACCTCTAGCTACCGAACAATTTTTTTGGGTGGCGATATTTCCGAAACGTGGTCTTGTAGGAGGTTGCGGTTTTAAAAATCCCTGGTCAACTTTTCCAGAGCTATCCACGGGTGAAAACCGGAAGGTTCTGCGAGGTCTGGTTGCCTAAATATGGCCATCCAAAGTGATTATACTGAAAATTGACCCAAATCTAAAAAAGTCATCGGATGCGGATGGGAATATTTCCGCAGCCAAGGCTCACAAGAGCTTGTACTCTTCAGAACCGAAAAGAGAATTAACAGACCTTTCCATGGATGTACCAATCTCGAAAAAAAAATATTTCAATTTTTTTTAAAAAATCATGGACCACTTGTCTACAAAAATCATAATTTTTTCAAAGTTCACCAATCCCATCAAGACATACATCAAACGAGAGGTCTGTTCGATACCTATATACGCATGCAAGCCAAAACGATCTGCGTGCTCTGGTTACCGAAATATAGCCGTCCAAAGTCATTTCACTTATTTCAATGATTTTTGACCTCTAGCTACCGAACAATTTTTTTGGGTGGCGATATTTCCGAAACGTGGTCTTGTAGGAGGTTGCGGTTTTAAAAATCCCTGGTCAACTTTTCCAGAGCTATCCACGGGTGAAAACCGGAAGGTTCTGCGAGGTCTGGTTGCCTAAATATGGCCATCCAAAGTGATTATACTGAAAATTGACCCAAATCTAAAAAAGTCATCGGATGCGGATGGGAATATTTCCGTAGCCAAGGCTCACAAGAGCTTGTACTCTTCAGAACCGAAAAGAGAATTAACAGACCTTTCCATGGATGTGCCAATCTCGAAAAAAAATATTTCAATTTTTTTTAAAAAATCATGGACCACTTGTCTACAAAAATCATAATTTTTTCAAAGTTCACCAATCCCATCAAGACATACATCAAACGAGAGGTCTGTTCGATACCTATATACGCATGCAAGCCAGAACGATCTGCGTGCTCTGGTTACCGAAATATAGCCGTCCAAAGTCATTTCACTTATTTCAATGATTTTCGACCTCTAGCTACCGAACAATTTTTTTGGGTGGTGATATTTCCGAAACGTGGTCTTGTAGGAGGTTGCGGTTTTAAAAATCCTGGTCAACTTTTCCAGAGCTATCCACGGGTGAAAACCGGAAGGTTCTGCGAGGTCTGGTTGCCTAAATATGGCCATCCAAAGTGATTATACTGAAAATTGACCCAAATCTAAAAAAGTCATCGGATGCGGATGGGAATATTTCCGCAGCCAAGGCTCACAAGAGCTTGTACTCTTCAGAACCGAAAAGAGAATTAACAGACCTTTCCATGGATGTGCCAATCTCGAAAAAAAAATATTTCAATTTTTTTTAAAAAATCATGGACTAAACACTTGTCTACAAAAATCATAATTTTTTCAAAGTTCACCAATCCCATCGAGACATACATCAAACGAAAGGTCTGTTCGATACCTATATACGCATGCAAGCCAAAACGATCTGCGTGCTCTGGTTAGCGAAATATAGCCGTCCAAAGTCATTTCACTTATTTCAATGATTTTCGACCTCTAGCTACCGAACAATTTTTTTGGGTGGCGATATTTCCGAAACGTGGTCTTGTAGGAGGTTGCGGTTTTAAAAATCCCTAGTCAACTTTTCCAGAGCTATCCACGGGTGAAAACCGGAAGGTTCTGCGAGGTCTGGTTGCCTAAATATGTCCATCCAAAGTGATTATACTGAAAATTGACCCAAATCTAAAAAAGTCATCGGATGCGGATGGGAATATTTCCGCAGCCAAGGCTCACAAGAGCTTGTAGTCTTCGGAACCGAAAAGAGAATTAACAGACCTTTCCATGGATGTGCCAATCTCGAAAAAAAAATATTTCAATTTTTTTTAAAAAATCATGGACCACTTGTCTACAAAAATCATAATTTTTTCAAAGTTCACCAATCCCATCGAGACATACATCAAACGACAAGTCCGTTCGATACCTATATACGCATGCAAGCCAAAACGATCTGCGTGCTCTGGTTACCGAAATATAGCTGCCCAAAGTCATTTCAATGATTTTCGACCTCTAGCTACCGAACAATTTTTTTGGGTGGCGATATTTCCGAAACGTGGTCTTGTAGGAGGTTGCGGTTTTAAAAATCCCTGGTCAACCTTTCCAGAGCTATCCACGGGTGAAAACCGGAAGGTTCTGCGATGTATGGTTGCCTAAATATGGCCATCCAAAGTGATTATACTGAATTTTGACCCAAATCTAAAAAAGTCGTCGGATGCGGATGGGAATATTTCCGCAGCCAAGGCTCACAAGAGCTTGTACTTTTCAGAACCGAAAAGAGAATTAACAGACCTTTCCATGGATGTGCCAATCTCGAAAAAAAAATATTTCAATTTTTTTTAAAAAATCATGGACCACTTGTCTACAAAAATCATAATTTTTTCAAAGTTCACCAATCCCATCGAGACATACATCAAACGACAAGTCCGTTCGATACCTATATACGCATGCAAGCCAAAACGATCTGCGTGCTCTGGTTACCGAAATATAGCCGCCCAAAGTCATTTCAATGATTTTCGACCTCTAGCTACCGAACAATTTTTTTGGGTGGCGATATTTCCGAAACGTGGTCTTGTAGGAGGTTGCGGTTTTAAAAATCCCCGGTCAACTTTTCCAGAGCTATCCACGGGTGAAAACCGGAAGGTTCTGCGAGGTCTGGTTGCCTAAATATGGCCATCCAAAGTGATTATACTGAATTTTGACCCAAATCTAAAAAAGTCATCGGATGCGGATGGGAATATTTCCGCAGCCAAGGCTCACAAGAGCTTGTACTCTTCAGAACCGAAAAGAGAATTAACAGACCTTTCCATGGATGTGCCAATCTCGAAAAAAAATATTTCAATTTTTTTTAAAAAATCATGGACTAAACACTTGTCTACAAAAATCATAATTTTTTCAAAGTTCACCAATCCCATCAAGACATACATCAAACGAGAGGTCTGTTCGATACCTATATACGCATGCAAGCCAAAACGATCTGCGTGCTCTGGTTACCGAAATATAGCCGCCCAAAGTCATTTCACTTATTTCAATGATTTTTGACCTCTAGCTACCGAACAATTTTTTTGGGTGGCGAGCTATCCACGGGTGAAAACCGGAAGGTTCTGCGAGGTCTGGTTGCCTAAATATGGCCATCCAAAGTGATTATACTGAAAATTGACCCAAATCTAAAAAAGTCATCGGATGCGGATGGGAATATTTCCGCAGCCAAGGCTCACAAGAGCTTGTACTCTTCAGAACCGAAAAGAGAATTAACAGACCTTTCCATGGATGTGCCAATCTCGAAAAAAAAATATTTCAATTTTTTTTAAAAAATCATGGACTAAACACTTGTCTACAAAAATCATAATTTTTTCAAAGTTCACCAATCCCATCGAGACATACATCAAACGAAAGGTCCGTTCGATACCTATATACGCATGCAAGCCAAAACGATCTGCGTGCTCTGGTTACCGAAATATAGCTGCCCAAAGTCATTTCAATGATTTTCGACCTCTAGCTACCGAACAATTTTTTTGGGTGGCGATATTTCCGAAACGTGGTCTTGTAGGAGGTTGCGGTTTTAAAAATCCCTGGTCAACTTTTCCAGAGCTATCCACGGGTGAAAACCGGAAGGTTCTGCGAGGTCTGGTTGCCTAAATATGGCCATCCAAAGTGATTATACTGAATTTTGACCCAAATCTAAAAAAGTCATCGGATGCGGATGGGAATATTTCCGCAGCCAAGGCTCACAAGAGCTTGTACTCTTCAGAACCGAAAAGAGAATTAACAGACCTTTCCATGGATGTGCCAATCTCGAAAAAAAAATATTTCAATTTTTTTTAAAAAATCATGGACTAAACACTTGTCTACAAAAATCATAATTTTTTCAAAGTTCACCAATCCCATCGAGACATACATCAAACGAAAGGTCTGTTCGATACCTATATACGCATGCAAGCCAAAACGATCTGCGTGCTCTGGTTACCGAAATATAGCCGTCCAAAGTCATTTCACTTTTTCAATGATTTTCGACCTCTAGCTACCGAACAATTTTTTTGGGTGGCGATATTTCCGAAACGTGGTCTTGTAGGAGGTAGCGGTTTTAAAAATCCCTGGTCAACTTTTCCAGAGCTATCCACGGGTGAAAACCGGAAGGTTCTGCGAGGTCTGGTTGCCTAAATATGGCCATCCAAAGTGATTATACTGAAAATTGACCCAAATCTAAAAAAGTCATCGGATGCGGATGGGAATATTTCCGCAGCCAAGGCTCACAAGAGCTTGTACTCTTCAGAACCGAAAAGAGAATTAACAGACCTTTCCATGGATGTACCAATCTCGAAAAAAAAATATTTCAATTTTTTTTTTAAAATCATGGACTAAACACTTGTCTACAAAAATCATAATTTTTTCAAAGTTCACCAATCCCATCGAGACATACATCAAACTAGAGGTCCGTTCGATACCTATATACGCATGCAAGCCAAAACGATCTGCGTGCTCTGGTTACCGAAATATAGCTGCCCAAAGTCATTTCAATGATTTTCGACCTCTAGCTACCGAACAATTTTTTTGGGTGGCGATATTTCCGAAACGTGGTCTTGTAGGAGGTTGCGGTTTTAAAAATCCCTGGTCAACTTTTCCAGAGCTATCCACGGGTGAAAACCGGAAGGTTCTGCGAGGTCTGGTTGCCTAAATATGGCCATCCAAAGTGATTATACTGAAAATTGACCCAAATCTAAAAAAGTCATCGGATGCGGATGGGAATATTTCCGCAGCCAAGGCTCACAAGAGCTTGTACTCTTCAGAACCGAAAAGAGAATTAACAGACCTTTCCATGGATGTACCAATCTCGAAAAAAAAATATTTCAATTTTTTTTAAAAAATCATGGACCACTTGTCTACAAAAATCATAATTTTTTCAAAGTTCACCAATCCCATCAAGACATACATCAAACGAGAGGTCTGTTCGATACCTATATACGCATGCAAGCCAAAACGATCTGCGTGCTCTGGTTACCGAAATATAGCCGTCCAAAGTCATTTCACTTATTTCAATGATTTTTGACCTCTAGCTACCGAACAATTTTTTTGGGTGGCGATATTTCCGAAACGTGGTCTTGTAGGAGGTTGCGGTTTTAAAAATCCCTGGTCAACTTTTCCAGAGCTATCCACGGGTGAAAACCGGAAGGTTCTGCGAGGTCTGGTTGCCTAAATATGGCCATCCAAAGTGATTATACTGAATTTTGACCCAAATCTAAAAAAGTCATCGGATGCGGATGGGAATATTTCCGCAGCCAAGGCTCACAAGAGCTTGTATAGTCTTCAGAACCGAAAAGAGAATTAACAGACCTTTCCATGGATGTGCCAATCTCGAAAAAAAAATATTTCAATTTTTTTTAAAAAATCATGGACTAAACACTTGTCTACAAAAATCATAATTTTTTCAAAGTTCACCAATCCCATCGAGACATACATCAAACTAGAGGTCCGTTCGATACCTATATACGCATGCAAGCCAAAACGATCTGCGTGCTCTGGTTACCGAAATATAGCAGCCCAAAGTCATTTCAATGATTTTCGACCTCTAGCTACCGAACAATTTTTTTTGGTTGGCGATATTTCCGAAACGTGGTCTTGTAGGAGGTTGCGGTTTTAAAAATCCCTGGTCAACTTTTCCAGAGCTATCCACGGGTCAAAACCGGAAGGTTCTGCGAGGTCTGGTTGCCTAAATATGGCCATCCAAAGTGATTATACTGAAAATTGACCCAAATCTAAAAAAGTCATCGGATGCGGATGGGAATATTTCCGCAGCCAAGGCTCACAAGAGCTTGTACTCTTCAGAACCGAAAAGAGAATTAACAGACCTTTCCATGGATGTACCAATCTCGAAAAAAAAATATTTCAATTTTTTTTAAAAAATCATGGACCACTTGTCTACAAAAATCATAATTTTTTCAAAGTTCACCAATCCCATCAAGACATACATCAAACGAGAGGTCTGTTCGATACCTATATACGCATGCAAGCCAAAACGATCTGCGTGCTCTGGTTACCGAAATATAGCCGTCCAAAGTCATTTCACTTATTTCAATGATTTTCGACCTCTAGCTACCGAACAATTTTTTTGGGTGGCGATATTTCCGAAACGTGGTCTTGTAGGAGGTTGCGGTTTTAAAAATCCCTGGTCAACTTTTCCAGAGCTATCCACGGGTGAAAACCGGAAGGTTCTGCGAGGTCTGGTTGCCTAAATATGGCCATCCAAAGTGATTATACTGAAAATTGACCCAAATCTAAAAAAGTCATCGGATGCGGATGGGAATATTTCCGCAGCCAAGGCTCACAAGAGCTTGTACTCTTCAGAACCGAAAAGAGAATTAACAGACCTTTCCATGGATGTGCCAATCTCGAAAAAAAATATTTCATTTTTTTTTTTAAAATCATGGACTAAACACTTGTCTACAAAAATCATAATTTTTTTCAAAGTTCACCAATCCCATCAAGACATACATCAAACGAGAGGTCTGTTCGATACCTATATACGCATGCAAGCCAAAACGATCTGCGTGCTCTGGTTACCGAAATATAGCTGCCCAAAGTCATTTCAATGATTTTCGACCTCTAGCTACCGAACAATTTTTTTGGGTGGCGATATTTCCGAAACGTGGTCTTGTAGGAGGTTGCGGTTTTAAAAATCCCTGGTCAACTTTTCCAGAGCTATCCACGGGTGAAAACCGGAAGGTTCTGCGAGGTCTGGTTGCCTAAATATGGCCATCCAAAGTGATTATACTGAATTTTGACCCAAATCTAAAAAAGTCATCGGATGCGGATGGGAATATTTCCGCAGCCAAGGCTCACAAGAGCTTGTACTCTTCAGAACCGAAAAGAGAATTAACAGACCTTTCCATGGATGTGCCAATCTCGAAAAAAAATATTTCATTTTTTTTTTTTAAATCATGGACTAAACACTTGTCTACAAAAATCATAATTTTTTTCAAAGTTCACCAATCCCATCAAGACATACATCAAACGAGAGGTCTGTTCGATACCTATATACGCATGCAAGCCAAAACGATCTGCGTGCTCTGGTTACCGAAATATAGCTGCCCAAAGTCATTTCAATGATTTTCGACCTCTAGCTACCGAACAATTTTTTTGGGTGGCGATATTTCCGAAACGTGGTCTTGTAGGAGGTTGCGGTTTTAAAAATCCCTGGTCAACTTTTCCAGAGCTATCCACGGGTGAAAACCGGAAGGTTCTGCGAGGTCTGGTTGCCTAAATATGGCCATCCAAAGTGATTATACTGAATTTTGACCCAAATCTAAAAAAGTCATCGGATGCGGATGGGAATATTTCCGCAGCCAAGGCTCACAAGAGCTTGTACTTTTCAGAACCGAAAAGAGAATTAACAGACCTTTCCATGGATGTGCCAATCTCGAAAAAAAAATATTTCAATTTTTTTTTAAAAATCATGGACTAAACACTTGTCTACAAAAATCATAATTTTTTCAAAGTTCACCAATCCCATCGAGACATACATCAAACGAGAGGTCTGTTCGATACCTATATACGCATGCAAGCCAAAACGATCTGCGTGCTCTGGTTACCGAAATATAGCCGTCCAAAGTCATTTCACTTATTTCAATGATTTTTGACCTCTAGCTACCGAACAATTTTTTTGGGTGGCGATATTTCCGAAACGTGGTCTTGTAGGAGGTTGCGGTTTTAAAAATCCCTGGTCAACTTTTCCAGAGCTATCCACGGGTGAAAACCGGAAGGTTCTGCGAGGTCTGGTTGCCTAAATATGGCCATCCAAAGTGATTATACTGAATTTTGACCCAAATCTAAAAAAGTCATCGGATGCGGATGGGAATATTTCCGCAGCCAAGGCTCACAAGAGCTTGTATAGTCTTCAGAACCGAAAAGAGAATTAACAGACCTTTCCATGGATGTGCCAATCTCGAAAAAAAAATATTTCAATTTTTTTTAAAAAATCATGGACTAAACACTTGTCTACAAAAATCATAATTTTTTCAAAGTTCACCAATCCCATCGAGACATACATCAAACTAGAGGTCCGTTCGATACCTATATACGCATGCAAGCCAAAACGATCTGCGTGCTCTGGTTACCGAAATATAGCTGCCCAAAGTCATTTCAATGATTTTCGACCTCTAGCTACCGAACAATTTTTTTGGGTGGCGATATTTCCGAAACGTGGTCTTGTAGGAGGTTGCGGTTTTAAAAATCCCTGGTCAACTTTTCCAGAGCTATCCACGGGTCAAAACCGGAAGGTTCTGCGAGGTCTGGTTGCCTAAATATGGCCATCCAAAGTGATTATACTGAATTTTGACCCAAATCTAAAAAAGTCATCGGATGCGGATGGGAATATTTCCGCAGCCAAGGCTCACAAGAGCTTGTACTTTTCAGAACCGAAAAGAGAATTAACAGACCTTTCCATGGATGTGCCAATCTCGAAAAAAAAATATTTCAATTTTTTTTAAAAAATCATGGACCACTTGTCTAAAAAATTCATAATTTTTTCAAAGTTCACCAATCCCATCGAGACATGCATCAAACGAAAGGTCCGTTCGATACCTATATACGCATGCAAGCCAAAACGATCTGCGTGCTCTGGTTACCGAAATATAGCTGCCCAAAGTCATTTCAATGATTTTCGACCTCTAGCTACCGAACAATTTTTTTTGGGTGGCGATATTTCCGAAACGTGGTCTTGTAGGGGGTTGCGGTTTTAAAAATCCCTGGTCAACTTTTCCAGAGCTGTCCACGGGTGAAAACCGGAAGGCTCTGCGAGGTCTGGTTGCCTAAATATGGCCATCCAAAGTGATTATACTGAAAATTGACCCAAATCTAAAAAATTCATCGGATGCGGATGGGAATATTTCCGCAGCCAAGGCTCACAAGAGCTTGTAGTCTTCAGAACCGAAAAGAGAATTAACAGACCTTTCCATGGATGTGCCAATCTCGAAAAAAAATATTTCAATTTTTTTTAAAAAATCATGGACTAAACACTTGTCTACAAAAATCATAATTTTTTCAAAGTTCACCAATCCCATCAAGACATACATCAAACGAGAGGTCTGTTCGATACCTATATACGCATGCAAGCCAAAACGATCTGCGTGCTCTGGTTACCGAAATATAGCCGTCCAAAGTCATTTCACTTATTTCAATGATTTTCGACCTCTAGCCAGTGTTGGCAACGTTAGTTACTCCGAGTAAGTTACCCATATAGTTACGCGTAACTATTTGTAATTAGTTACGTCTCATTTTTCGCGTAACTAATGTAACTTATGTAACTAATGTAACTAATATAGCTAAATTACTGGCTCGACATTTAAAAAATAAACAATAACATTTATAAGTACACAAAAACATTTATTTAATAAAATAAATAACAAATAATAAATAAGGAAAGATTATAAGGAATTCAGAGAATAAATGTATGTAACCCAAACACATATAGGTATTAAATTAGTCTTCAAAAGATAGATTAATGTCTTCCATTCTTAAAGTTCCATAAAGAAACATTAATTTTCTGGAACGTTCGAAAGACAGTCGATTCCTCAAAGGGGTGTGAATCAATGAATATTTCGAAAAAGTACGTTCTATTTCTGCGGCCGATTGGGAATTTTAGGCAATTTTACTGCAAGCTGTGAAAGATTGGGTGTATAGAAGTCGGCTGTCTTCCAAAACAAAATTGGATTTTCAATTTTTTTTACATATACCTAAGGTTTTAAAACTCCGTCTTTGGATTTAAAAAATCGCATTCGTTGAGACCATCAGAATTCAAAATTTTTAGAAGAAAATTATTAATTTGAAAAAGATAGCTATTCTCTAATTTATCGTTAGTGTAAAGGGGATGTAAATACTAAGATGTTAGTGCATAAACATTAAGGGAATTATTAAGACGAGATCTCTAGAGATTTACAAACTGTGCTGGAACTTTTAGTTCGAACCAAAACTTGGCAGCGTCAGCCAATGAAGTTGTTGACTGTTGGCAATTATTTATTAATTGACAAATTGGATCAAACAACTCAATGTTTTTTTTTACATTCTCGATAAATTCTTCTTCAAATAACAATTTGAGCACTTCTGGTTTCATTTTATTAAATTCCGCTGCGACCATTTTCATTGGAATCAAATTATTAATAAGGCATACGTGGGAATCCCTGTATGAACACCATCGAGTTTCACACGGTAGCTTTATTTTGGTTCCTTTTTTATTGATTATCGCCTGTTCAAGATCTGGTTGTTTAAATTGTTTTAAAATTGTGGTGACTTTGTCATTCAGTTTAACGTCAAGCACATCGTTTGCTAACAAATTCCCAGTATGGCTATTACAAGTTGAGTGCCATACGACATGATTCAAATTTTTTCCCATTTTCACCATATTGCTTGCATTGTCGGAAACGACGGCATAAACATCAACGTTGAAGTCCTTTTTAGCCAAATCTATACCTTTGCAAACAATCTCTTATAAAACGTGACTTTTTGCTTCGAATTTTATTTTGATGTGAAGATTTTTCTGGAGAAATGTCAAAAACATAGATTAATTACATTAGTTACATTAGTTACGTAACTAATTCAATAAGTTACATTAGTTACATAAGTTACATTAGTTACGCGTAACTAATTAAAATTTGTAAAACTCGCGTAACTTACCAACACTGCCTCTAGCTACCGAACAATTTTTTTGGGTGGCGATATTTCCGAAACGTGGTCTTGTAGGGGGTTGCGGTTTTAAAAATCCCTGGTCAACTTTTCCAGAGCTGTCCACGGGTGAAAACCGGAAGGCTCTGCGAGGTCTGGTTGCCTAAATATGGCCATCCAAAGTGATTATACTGAAAATTGACCCAAATCTAAAAAATTCATCGGATGCGGATGGGAATATTTCCGCAGCCAAGGCTCACAAGAGCTTGTAGTCTTCAGAACCGAAAAGAGAATTAACAGACCTTTCCATGGATGTGCCAATCTCGAAAAAAAATATTTCAATTTTTTTTAAAAAATCATGGACTAAACACTTGTCTACAAAAATCATAATTTTTTCAAAGTTCACCAATCCCATCAAGACATACATCAAACGAGAGGTCTGTTCGATACCTATATACGCATGCAAGCCAAAACGATCTGCGTGCTCTGGTTACCGAAATATAGCCGTCCAAAGTCATTTCACTTATTTCAATGATTTTCGACCTCTAGCTACCGAACAATTTTTTTGGGTGGCGATATTTCCGAAACGTGCTCTTGTAGGAGGTTGCGGTTTTAAAAATCTCTGGTCTTCACTAGTCTTATGCTCCTGCTCGTAATTGGTACTAATGATCTGCCATGGTCTTACGCTCTTGCTCACTATTGCTCTTGTTGTAGACATTACCCCCCCCTTCAGTCTTCAGTGGTGCAACTCTCGTTTTTGATGCTACCAGAATGCACTTAGTGTCAAGTTTACTTGATGTTGACCGCAGGTAAACTACTGCCGCATATGCTCGCTCAGATGCGTCAGCGAAACCATGTAGCTCCAAAGTTCTTGCTCTTTCGCTGCCCAACCATCTTGGAATCCGCACTGACGAAAGATGGCTGAGCTGATGATGGAATTTTTCCCTGGTCAGGAAGATGCTCTGGGGGTATCTGCTTATCCCAATGGACTCCAGCGCGCCATAAATCTTGGATAATGATTTTGGCTTTAACCATAACTGGAGCTAAGTATCCGTTTGGATCATACAGTCTTGCGACTGCACTAACGACGTCTCGTTTCGTGGCTCTGCTCTTGGCTTCACGTAGTTGCACTTTGAAGCGTATTTCGTCACTTGGCAAGGTCCAAACCAGGCCAAGTATTGAGGTACCAGCTTCCTCAGGGAGCATGTGCTCTGTTAAGCTGCTCTGCGTGTTTCCAAACTCTGCTTGCATTCGCTCGCTTGTTGATGTGAACTTGTCTAATTCGAACCCGCCAGCGCTCAGTGACGCTCTGGTCAAGTCCGATGCCTCTTGCTCCGTATGCGCACCGGTAAGCATGTCATCCATGTAGAAGTTTTTGGTTATGGCTTGATACGCTTCTGGATGTGCCTTTCTATTGTCGGAGGCGCACTGTATCATGGCCCTTACCGCGTTTAAACTGCTGGACGCCATGCCATAAGTGACGACGGTAAGCCAATACTCGAGTAGCTCTTGCTCTGGGTTTTCTCTGGAGATTCCATTGCTCTGGATCGACGCGCACTTGTCGAAACATTTTTCGGACGTCTGCATTCACTGCAACTTTGTAGCTCCGGAAACGCGTTGGTATTGCAGCCAGATCGTCCTGGAGCTTGGCTCCATGAAACTGCACATCGTTCAATGACATGCCGTTACTGCTCTTGCATGATGCGTCGAAAACGACACGAAACTTTTTCGAAACGCAGTGATGAGGTATGTGGTAGACGCACTTGTCTCTCCTCGGCTCTCTGGTGGCTATTTTCATGTGTCCAAGCTGCTCGTATTCGCGCATGAATTCAACGTATTTCTCTTTCAGCTCGGGGTCTGCGCTCAGTCTCTTCTCTAGTTGGAGAAACCGCTTCATGGCGACAGCTTTGGTACTGCCCAACTGCTCTGCTCGTGGATTTATGGGAATGGTGACCACATATCGTCCGGATGGATCGCGCCAATGGGTGCTCTTGAGGTTGGCTTCGACCCATTCATCGTCCGCCAACGTGGCTGGTCGCTCGCTCAGCTCCTCCATCTCCCAAAATCTTCTCAATTGTGTGCCGAGTCGTACATCTGATGTATTGGTTTCTAACATCATTGCTCTAATGGCTTGCTCTGCTCGTGAATTTAAGGGATTGGTGACCACATATCGTCCGGGCGGATCGCGCCAATGTGTGCTCTTAAAATTGGCTTCGACTTGTTCATCGTCCGGTGACATAGTTTGTCGCTCGCTCAGCTCCTCCGTCTCCCAAAATCTTCTCAACTGTGTGTCGAGTAGCACATCTGATGTCTTGGTTTCTAACATCATTTGCTCGAATGTCTTGCTCTTGAAGAATTGCTCTGCTCGTTGATTTATGGGATTGGTGACCACATATCGTCCGGGCGGATCGCGCCAATGTGTGCTCTTAAAACTGGCTTCGACCTGTTCATCGTCCGCCGACATAGTTTGTCGCTCGCTCAGCTCCTCCGTCTCCCAAAATCTTCTCAACTGTGTGTCGAGTAGCACATCTGATGTCTTGGTTTCTATCATCATTGCTCGAATGTTTTGCTCCTGTATTGGTTGGAGTTGGCCAAATATAATCCAGCCAAAACTCGTGTCCTGCGCTGTCAGACCAGAAGTGTGTCTCCTTATGTTGCTCTTGATGATTTCCGCCCATATTTGTGCTCCAAGGAGAACATGTACTTTTGCTGGCCTGGTGAAGTTTTCATCTGCCAGTTTTAAGTTGCTCAAGGGTGTCAGTTGCTCTTACTGTAAGTCTTTGGCTGGAAGATACGATATCTTCGCAATGACGAACATCTGGCAGCTCATTGTGAAGGTGGGCTCTATGCGTGAGAGTAGCGTTGTGTTGACAATACCAGTAAGCCGCGCACCAGCGTTGGATCCAATTCCCTGCACAATAAGCTTGCTCTTTTTTAGACCCATCCTTTGGACGCACCGCTCTGTGATGAGACTAATTTGGCTATCAGAATCTAAAAGCGCTCTTGCTTCGATTGGTTGCCCTGCTCCGCTTTTGATTTGATGCGTGCGGTGGTCAATATCTCACACTCGACCACTGTACTGCTCTGCTCTATAATGTATGTATGTATGCTCTATATGTATGTTGCTTTTGTGGCTATGCTTGCGCCTGGTTCTTCGCCATTCTGGTAGGAGTTGACTAGCGCTTTGTTGCTCCGGAAATTCTTGATTGGCTCGTCTGCTCGGTTTGTGCTACTAGTGGATGGGTAGTTGCTGAGAGCCGCTGCTCCTAGCAAAACACGCTATTGTTTTTTAAATGCGTAAAATTGACGAACGGAATACATCTCGCCAAGTCACCCATGTTGATTTTGCACTGCTCTTATTTTTAATTTTTTGCTCTATGCCGTAAGACCGTACGCATCTATAGAAACTCAGGTCGACCCTTCGGAAGTAAATATAACTGCGCAAGGAATCGAGCTCTTACTATGTAAAAAATTGTTTTTTTTTTTTAATTGTCTGGCCAAAAGCCTTAAGAAAAGCACTGCGAAATTTTTGTTTTAAAATTGTTTGGCAATGATGCCTTTAAAAGTTTGCACTGCACTTGTTTTTTTTTTAATTAAATGTTTTAAACGCACTGTTTAATTAATCGCTCACTAGGTATTAGTTGAATACGCACGTAGGCACTGATCCTTATTTGGCTCGATTGGACCAAATGGTCGGCTCGAAGGATCAAATGTTCGGAAAGCTCAATTGGTCGAGAAAGAAAATAACGCTCAAAGATTAAGTTTTAATATATTTTATTTTCTAAGTAAAAGTAGACTGTAAGATTATTTTGCGCTGCACAAATGCTCGAATACAACTTTTTACCGCTCTGGTCAAATGCTCCAAAAATCGACCGCTCTGGTCGAGTGCTCGATGCGAACTCTAAGAATCGACCGCTCTGGCCGAGTGCTCTATGATGACTCTCCTGCTTCAATTAGAGAATCCTATTTCTCGGTCGCAACAACAGCTAACCGAAAGGATGAGTTGCCCTGTGTTGCAGCTGCGTTGAAGGAATTTCATTCCTTTGCCTCCAGTGATGTTGTTGTTGTTGCTCTTGGTGCTCGTTGTCAATGCTCATGATGACTTGCTCTGGGTCCGGTAGTGTTTTTGTTGTTGTTGGAGGTGACCGTGGCGCGATGGATGTGTGCTCGCCTGTGAACCTCATGATCACAGGTTCGATCCCTGCCGTCGTCTATGTCGTTTTAATTCCTTCTAAAATTGTCATCAATGGGTTTCTGGTTTACTCATTCATGTTGTTCAGGCATAACACTAACAACATGTAATTGAGTTAAACTAGTATACCCAACAAGGATGAACACGAATAAAATAATGTGAATTATAAGCGACATAGAAATAAGACACGGCATTCTCCGCTTTAGTTCAGCCGCCATCCCTGGAGATAAAATATCTGAGACAACAACCTTCAGTCTCAGAACATCGTGCCACACATCTTTCCTATCCTTCTTTCTCTTCCTTAACTTCACGCCCGCGCAGTGTTCAAACATTTAAAGGGTAATCATAATCCCTTGAGCGCGTGTTTATTATAAAAAAAAAGAAAAGGGTTAACATTTTTAACGAGATTAATATTCACTAGTCAATTATATACATACAGATATGTATGTACAATCAAATGACATGTACATTAATAAGCGAAATTTAGTTTAATTTAAGGAAGAAGTTACAATAATTTTAAAACTAATTTTAACCGTAGTACCCATTGACATAATGGTTATTGCGTTGGACTGTCATGCGTAAGGTCTCGAGTTCGATTCTCAGCCGCTGCAAAAAAGTTTTTCAGAGGTATTCTGCATCTTGCAATGAATTGACAAATCCTCTAAGAGTATATCTGCTGTCATGGAAAGTGCTGCTCATTAGCCGTTCTGAACCGGCAGAAAATTGTAGGTCCCCTCCCTTCCTGAATCCTAGTAACAGGCACACAGGAATGGTTAAGAGTTGTAAGTCACTAGGTTCTGGTTGACTTCGAGCTGTTGCACCACCAAATTTAATTTAATTCAAATTGATTTAACTTAATACTTATGGTAAAATAACACATCCAATTCCTTATTTTAACTAACTGAAGATTGTTAAGAGTGGTCACTAATTTGGTTAAAGCAATCAATCAGATTTACTTAATTTTAACCGGCTGAGTATTAGGTTATATATTTATCATTCTCACTTGTTCAATTTTACCCAAGTTTTACGTTTTATTTTAACCGAATTTTTCTGCGTGCGATTCGTACAATTTGGGACAAGGTAATGTTAGGTTAGGTAGAAGTGGCTATCGGTGGATAGTCGTCACACTCAGACGAAATGATGGCCATTTGTAATTTCTCATGACATGGATCTAGGACAACTTTAACCTACTCGTTAAAACCACCTTTAGCTCCTTATGAAGCGTGTAAGACTACTTATTTCAGTATTTGTGGATCGATTCATTAGAACTCTCCCAGGACATATACGATGTACATAGAAGGTGAGGAATTTTTTCGTCCTCCTCTTTATCCATACAGCTTCCACAAAAGATGTTTAAGTAGGTGCCCAGTCACGTGGCATGCCTATGCCTATAATAAGACAGAATGCGGTTATGAGCTAATATGCTAACTTAAAGATATCAAAGACTTAGAGTGCTTCCAAATTCATAAGGTTTTTTTTCTTGATAGCATTTTGCTTCAGAACAAGTTCACATGTAGAATTTCGAAAAGGTAATTAGGAAGGTACATGTATTTGCATCCATGCATATAATATATATATAATATAATCTACACGCGCTCAAGGGATTATGATTACCCTTTAAATGTTTGAACACAGCGCTAGCGTGAAGTTAATGAAGAGAAAGAAGGATAGAAAAGATGTGTGGCACGATGTTCTGAGACTGTTGGTGGTTGTCTTAGATATTTTTATCTCCAGGGATGGCGGCTGAGCTAAAGCGGAGAAATGCCGTGTCTTATTTTTATGTCTCTTATAATTCACATTATTTTATTCGTGTTCATCCTTGTTGGACATACTAGTTTAACTCAATTACATGCTGCTAGTGTTATGCCTGAACAACATGTAATGAGTAAACCAGCAACCCATTGATGACAATTTTAGAAGGTTTTAATGGAATCAAAACGACATAGACGACGGCAGGTATCGAACCTGTGATCATGAGGTTCACAGGCGAGCACACATCCATCGCGCCACGACCACCCCCTAAACTTCTCATGGAAAGTGATGCTCCTTAGCCGTTCGGAATCGGCGGAAAATTGTACTTATAAGCATGCATATTTTTTGTGATGTAAGCATGCATATTTTTGTATTCTATATTCGCAACAGAGATTCACATGAATATAATTTAAATTAATGTTAACAAATTGTTTTTGGATTAAATTTTTATAATTTTTTTTCATGATTTTATCAACTGGAATAAAAATTGATTAAAGATAAAAAGCTGTGAACAAAAGACTGGCAGCCGTTCATTTGTATATATACATACGAGTGGATTTTATTCCACTCAACAAGTCAGTCAGCCTTGTCCAATTTCTTCCCTGCTGAAGTCGTAAAAACGGTGATACTCTCCAAGAATCCCCCTTTATTTAACATATTTCAATCAGAGGATCATCTTATATGAGTACTGTATGTATCTTGATATAAATTTTAAATATTCCCATGGGACAGCAACAAACTCCGACAAACTCACATTTTCATTTGAGGGTAAGTCTGTTGAATGTCGCATTTTGTATAGATAAGATTAAGGTCGAAATCCTAAACGACTTACCACAAATATACCTAAGAGGACATAGAAATAGATACAAGGACGGTTCACGCCTGTCTCTCAACCTTAACCGTTAACCCTCCTATAATTATTTGTAATAAAAGGACGAAATTCTGCAAACCATATGAGAACTAGCAGATTATGAAATGAGAATGATGGTTATTCTTTGCTTAAGCTTGGTCGTTTGGTCGACATTCATGCGCGCCATACATCCGCGTGCAGCAGAACCATGTGTGTAATCCTCTTTTTTTTTTATGAGGACTCAATTACGATTTAAGGATACATCGAATGTTGAAAACAAAATCCGGGATCAACGTGTGCTGCGATAGTTCAAAGGATTCGCCCACTTTGTGTGATGGGTTAATTAAAGTGGAAATCTGCAAGTATGTGTCATGAAATAAGGGAGGTGCTGTTGCAGGGCTGTGTGCGCAAAAAACATCGAGACCAAAATTACGTGATTATTATAATTAGGGTTGCATTCAAGCTGTGAATCGTCAAGGATTTCAATTTGAGGCGGCATGATTGTATGAGGGCACAAAGGATAATCATAATATTTACTCGGCAGCCAGTTTTCGTTTCACTGATGGAAACGGAGCGGAATGTTTCAATTAAAGTGTCATTTCAAAATCGGCTTAATTTAAGAGTTGTGGCGCTCGGACGCCGCCGCCGCCGCCGGCCGCCGATGTGGTGTGGAGAGTAGGTGCTATATATCGCCATACCGACAAGTGATTATAGTCAATTATTTGCTGGTAAGTATGTAAGGGGAATTAATTCGAGAGACTATGAAAGGGCCGTCTTCATGACAACGTGACGTAAACTTTTATACAATTAAAATATAAAAAAGTTTTACATAATTTATATGATAAAAATAAGCCTATGAAAAGAAAGTAATAAAATACAAAGATTAAGGTAAAGTGAGTTCCAAAAGGCTTATGCTATATTTTAGGCGTGAGTTCTTTGAGCTTGTACCAAAGCTCAACGCCTTATAAATAGCACTTACAAAGTCTGTAATATCTTGAAAGTTGTGAAACCTCATATAGTACTTTAACTTGCGATTTTAGGCATGTTTTGGATTTGTAAGAAAGTTAACTCGATTTTTTGATCAAAGCTCACATGACAATGCTAGATAACAACAAAAACTCAATACCACAATTCCTTTATTTTCTTAACTATATTTGCAACGGCATACAAGCTTAACCGCTGAAAAGATTTTTTTTCAAATTTGGTATTCTTTAGCTAGAATTTAAATTTTGTTAGCTCTGAGAACTATTATAAAAAGGCTTACCCCTCTTAAAAAGAACTTATAATCTCCCTAAACGTGCGTTCTAAAATAAACTATAGTAAAAGAATAGTAATGGAATGGCCTAAAAGTAAATATAAAATAAAATGAACATTCGTCTGGGTCAGACGAACTTATTTAAAACACATAGGGCCTTACCAACAATCAAATTAAGAGACGACTTTAATATTTGAGCGAAATGAAGCATTATTTAATGGACTCTATATAACTGACCATGCTGCATTTTGTTTTTTAGGTTCCGTACAATAAATGGTTCATAATTTAGAGTTCACATAAATATTAAGTTCATAACATGTATGGTGAACTTTATAGAGCTCTTCAAATAATGGTCCATTTCGCTCAAATATTAAAGTCGTCTCTTAATTTCATTGTTGGTACGGCTCATAGAATTTTAAAGATGCTAATAAGCATAAAATTCATTTTTATTTCCAAATATTAAAGTCGTCTCTTAATTTCATTGTTGGTACGGCCCATAGAATTTTAAAGATCCTAATAAACATAAAATTCATTTTTATTTCCAATTAGTAAAAAAATCCAATTCGAGGTTGTGATGAATGAAAAAAAAGTGGATTTCGCAACTCAGTCTGTCTGAATGCATGTATACATGTCTGTCAATTTTCTTCAAACTTCTTCGTATCTATCTCGAAAACAACAACAAAAATTATCGAAATTGAAAGCGGACGGATGATCGCCACTTCAAGACACTGCTGGTGTCGACGTAGTGTTGCCAAAACTCACCCAACCTGGGAATTTGGTGGCCATTTTTGAATTCCCCCTAAATAGGCGATGCTCACGTTTCGGTTACTCCACACTCCTGTAAATCTTAACTCAATAGTTCATGATTTCCTTTGAGAAATCCGAGAAACAAAATATTTCAGGCACAAGAGACACCGTTTTGACAATTTTTATTATTTTTACTATTTAAATTTAAGTTCAACATGAGCTAGTTTTAAGTCGAAAGAAATGTTAATTAAAAATTTTAATTTAAACAAAGTAAACTAAAAAAAAGGAAAAATCTAATTATAATTTTGTTTCCTCTTAAACAGCTGAACAAAATGAATGGAACAAAAAAACAACGTGGGAGGATTAGATTCTCAAAAGGACTATCATCCTAACTCCAAAAGTAGCCTTCTTAACACTCACGAACAAAAATCAGGAACAAAATTCACATCAAATAAGTGGACGTATAGAAGGTCCTTCTTTAACAATTAAGTTTGTAGCGTACACCTTTCTCTGAGTCACAATAAAATGTCATGAAATGCGTAATGTAAACAGGCATCAAAGTCGATCGATCTATGTGGAATTCTATATGCTGTTTAGGAAAAATAAAAACAAATCGAATATGAACTGTCATTTATACACTTTCGACGGAAGCAAAATTTTCTTCGACATTGTGTCGATTTGAGCACGCTCTTTTCCGTCTCAAGTATCAAAGTGTTCACAAGTCTGTCCAATGTTTTTTTCTTCAAGTCGAAATATAAGTTTACATATTTGATGATATTTCCAGGTGACAAAAAAATTTATAAAAAAAAAAACCAAAATACGTCTAAGGAATCAGCGAATCAGAAACGAGACAAGCCTTGTACGGTAAAAAGTCTTGGTTAAGATTTGAATTGAGACACGTATACCTATAGGAATACTTCTACCCGAAATCCAGAAAAGAATATTTTTTGTCTGAAAAAATTAAGAATTCTTTTATATAAGGAAAATGGAAACTGCGGACGTAACCCATTACAATTGGCACAGCACTTGCTCTAGCCAAGTCAGTGAGTCCGCAAATTCAACAGTATCTACAGGTTCCAACACATTTGATCATCGCATCACATACATTTTGAGACCAGTCCTCAAAAGAGATTCAGCGAACACGTGCCACGATGACAAAAGTTTCTTTCGCGTCCTCAAAAGGAAATAAAAAGTACATAAAGGTAAACATACGATAAACTAAACCAAAGTAAAAATAAAAATTATTATTGGACAAAACTTAATCTAATTGAATAATTTGAACAAACTTATACTTAATCTTAATCTTCGAAAGTGTAAAATATTTTTTTTTTGCTACTTAAAGTAATATTTTAAAGTGCTAAGTAGATAATTTGTTGTTAATAAGATCTGCCACAGAAATTAATATTATTAATCATTTTAAAACAAAAAAAGGTATTAAAAGTCATCACAGCACTACGAAGGAAATTGTGGCCACAAATTTCATCACACAGGGGATTGTATGTATTGTACCAAAAAAAAAAATTAAGATTTGATTGTTTTCTTATCTAAAATTAAAACTTAATTTTTTTATTTACATAAAATGCATTCGAAATATGCTAAAACCTATATAAACCTATATAAATATTCTTATTCAGGTGTTAAATTTATTTATTACTGTGTCGATTCAAATTAAATTATTGCGTAATAAAACCTGAAATCGAAAGTTTAAGAAAATGAGTTTCTACACGAATAAATCAATCGAAGTGTTATGTGAGATTGATTAGATGGGATTGTGAGCGGATTCGAAAGGAACTATCTAAAGATTCTTGGTAAAAGATAGTCAAGGTGTATCTAATCTTCCTTTTAGATACATAGGGGAGAGTATTCCAAAATGTTTCACAACACCTGAAACATGGTCAGTTGTTCCCTGAAAATCCTTCTTTTATTTTATTTTTCTCTTTACTGTGTTTATTTCCCCTTTTATTATAAAATGTTCCCTTTCTATAAAACAAAATATTCAGACCACGATTAATATGTGTGCTTAGGAATGCTGCAGCAAGATCCCACTTCACCATCGAGCTAATGCCTGTGCGATCACAAGCGTGCCCAAGAGCTGCATAAGGTTATAGGACAATCAACATCTTGCATACCACCAGATCCACCTACCTAAGTAACAAAATGTTAAATCATTCACAAGTAACATGACGTTCTTCGAAGGAAGAACAAAATTGGTGAATTGGATTTATCCTTGATGTAGGACTTACGCTACAGCTTCTGTCACCAAAAAAAAATGTCATAACGGATTTTCTGGGACCATAGGCGAACTTCGAAGATGACAGGACGATGATCCGATATTCTCGTGGTCGTTCCAGTGAAGAACTATTCAGCACACAAAACATGGATTTTATAACTCGATATATTTGCAAAATGGAGCAAAACTTGCAAAAGTAGCAGCATTCACAAGAATTTTATTAAAATGCAAAAGAGTAAACAAAAGAAACAGTAATACAAAAATGGGACCTAGCGCTCCGCTGGCAAGCTGGTACCGTCAGAACTTCAAGATGTGCTGTATAGTTAGCCTATATGGGCTTATCCCGGTAAATTTTAACTTCTTGAGTTTAAAAAAAAATTAAAGCACGAATAAAAAAAAACTTCAAAATAACTCATATGTACATACGTATTGTTTGTTGAAAAGTATAATCATGAAAAATGAATTTAAAATAATTTTTTTTTCGTTCTCGCAAGCATCCGTAATAATTTGATTTTTAATCTTCACAGTCTCTTTTTTCAAACTTATTTGTTCAACACTTTTACCATTTTTTTTTCTAGTTTCTACAGTTTAAATTACGCTCATTGTAAAAGTATAATCAAAGAATGCTTTGGTGTGCTAGTAAAAAATTTGCCTTTTTTGAAACAGTTACGTTTTTTTACTTTCGTTTTGTTAACTTCATAAAATTTGTACATTTTTAAATTAGTACAAGCACGCATTTAAACCAAAGTTTTATTTACTCTAGATAGCTTAAATAATGATGCAAACCATAAAAAATGCCCCATAATCAATGTTAAAAAAAATAGACACGAAAATTTGTGACAATTAAAGATTTACGAAAAATCACGCATGGTAGTACGCACTTAAAATGATGATTTCAATTAATTTTGACCTTCATTTATCTGAAAAAACGAACATTTTACTAAGTAATCATATGTTGAACATTATTTTTGCAATAATACAAACGTTAATTTAGCCACGCACGCAGCCATAAGTCTCAATATTCGATGATTTTTTCGATTTGAAACACTTTCTCGATGGTTCATTTTATATATTGAATAGTTAAAACTCAATGATATATATAATATTATAAATTTCAAAACCTAATATTCAATGTCTTTATATTTCCACGCATGGCAAAAGTTAAAATTTGAACGGATAAGCCCATAGACATAAATGTACTATTCTTAAGCACTTTTTCCTCAATTAAGTTGGTCTTTTAAAACTCACCTGGCGATTAGTTTTTTTTTTTTTTTTTTATAATCAACTCACGCACAAGGGAATATGATTACCCTTTAAATGTTTTAACACAGCGCGGGCGTGAAGTTACGGAAGAGAAAGAAGGATAGGAAGGATGTGTGGCACGATGTTCTGAGACTGAAGGTGGTTGTCTCAGACTTTTTATTTCCAGGGATGACGGCTGAACTAAAGCGGAGAATTGCCGTGTCTTATTTCTATGTCTCTTATAATTCGCATTATTTTATTCGTTTTTCATCCTTGTTGGGCATACTAGTTTAACTCAGTCACATGTTGTTAGTGTTATGCCTAAACAACATGTAATGAGTAAACCAGCAACCCATTGATGACAATTTTTAGAAGGTTTTAATGGAATTAAAGACGACATAAACGACGGCAGGGATCGAACCTGTGATACTGAGGTTGACAGGCGAGCACACAACCATCGCGCCACGGCCACCCCCGTAGCCGTAGTTATACGAAAAAGAATTAACTCGAAATTTCTTGAATGATTCGATGCAATCCGGTAAGTGTTAGAAGGCTCTTAAATCACCTCAGATAAACAATTTTTCGCAAAAAAAACTATAATTTTGTTTTTGCAAGAAAAAAGTATAAGACGAAACAGAAAAATAAAATTTAACAAACGCAAAATTTCACCACAAATCATTTTCTTACTTTATAAATTAAATTAAAGAAAACATGGAATACAGAATAATTCTATTTTTGTTTAAATTTGTTCTAGCAAATTACGGATCGTAAAAATTCAGCGAAATAAAATTAACTTATCAAAATTCTACGTGCCGTTTTCGAGAAGAATATCATTTTGAAAAAAAAAATGAAAATATTTTTTAGCATTTGTTTGGTGAGTATCTACTATTATATCCAGTGGAAATTTTCTAGTATTAGAAAAGTGTTTAATTGTCATGATTCAAACAAATACCGCATGGGTTTTTCGAAATATAAAAGCAAATTAATGGTTCTATGGGAGGTACTCTTATTACCTACAAAGTTCTTGCCAAATATTTTGCTCTTCAAACTGAAGGCCATTTCTGTGTTTTTTCTTGCGATACAGTTACTATAGGGCAAGTTCTGAAAAACCAATATCTTCAAAACGTGTGAACGATTATTTTTTTTTTTTTTTTTTTTTTTTTTTCCCGTGGGTAGGTGTTGAAATCTTCAAAAGATTCTATGAGGACCGAAAAACGCGCGCTCATAGATATGTGGGACTCTCCCGACCAACAACTCTGCCCCCATAAAGCCTTACGGAAGGTAAGACTCTATGCAAGCAGACCGTTAAT
The DNA here is from genome assembly GCA_911387755.1 of Chrysotoxum bicinctum. Taxonomy (NCBI): domain Eukaryota; kingdom Metazoa; phylum Arthropoda; class Insecta; order Diptera; family Syrphidae; genus Chrysotoxum; species Chrysotoxum bicinctum. The sequence continues at coordinate 148,834,513 of OU426989.1, forward strand.
CAGGCCGACCGCACTAAAACCACCTCCTCCTCCCGATTGCAACTAAGTTCATATGGAACTTATCTAGCAATTTATCTTTCTCGAAGTTAAGTAACGTGTTGTAGGCAACTTTCCGGTGAAAGTTCCTACTGGTTTAATTATAAGCTAGTTGAATAGCTTCTTTCTATTTTAAGCGATGATTTAAATATACATAATACAGTACAATAATTTCACCGTACTAGATCGGAAGGTTTGGTCCTTCTCAAACGTCGTACTAAATTTGTTTCGTCAAGAATTTCTAAGATTGTTCTATTGGTATGTTCAACTAAACGCTTTCTATGCCTTTGCGAAAAAGTTTTTATTTCTTCGCGAACCGTGGGGATTCCAAGATCCCTGTGAAGATCTTCGTTTCTAATATACCACGGCGCATTTACAAAGGACCTTAATAATTTGTTTTCAAAAGTTTGTAGACTATTTAGATTTGTATCGTGGGTACAACCCCAGAGTTGAATACCATATGTCCAGACAGGCTTAAGTACCTGTTTGTAAACTAATAATTTGTTTTCGATACTAAGTTTAGAATGTCGTCCGAGTAACCAGTACATTTCCCTTAGTTTAATATTTAATTGATCACATTTATTTTTAACATGTGACTTCCATTTTAATTTCGCGTCAAGAGTCATCCCGAGATATTTTGCCTCATTTGCAAATGGAACTTGAGTTGTATTAATAAAGACTGGTAATCTATTAATTTTCTTATAAGTAAAGTCCACGTGGACTGACTTAAATTCGTTAAGCGCTATTCGCCATTTGTTTGTCCATTCATTGACATTGTTAAGAGCATTTTGCAATTTACATGTCGATTCGTTAGCCGTTTTGCCTACTGCAAGTATTGCGGTATCGTCTGCAAAAGTAGCTACAATTGTATTGTCTGTTTGGGGTATGTCGCGTGTAAATAAAAGGTATAAAATGGGACCTAGAACACTACCTTGTGGTACCCCAGCCACTATTTCTTTAAAATCTGAATAATCATTTCCGTGCCTAACGCGGAAAATTCTTTTCTCTAGATATTCTCTAAGAATGTTGTATAGTCCTTCAGATAGGACTTGTCTCAATTTGTATTTGAGGCCTTCGTGCCACACTTTGTCAAAAGCTTGAGACACATCTAAAAAGACCGCTGAACAAATTTTATTTTCTTCAAAGGCTTTCTCGATGACATCGGTGATTCTATGCACTTGGTCAATCGTCGAGTGCTTACTTCTAAAACCGAACTGGTGTTCAGGTATAAGACCCTTTTCTTCTATTATGGGCTGAAGACGCTGAAGAAATATTCTCTCAAAGACCTTCGACACTACAGGAAGAAGTGAAATGGGCCTGTACGATTTCTTTTCATGTGATGGTTTGCCAGGTTTTAAGACCATTATTACTTCTGCGACTTTCCATTGATTTGGAACATATTCTAACCTTAGAGTGGCGTTCATTATGTAAAGGAGGTTTACTAAACCTTTCCGTGGGAGCATTTTAAGAATTTCCGCAGTAATTAAGTCGTATCCTGGTGCTTTTTTTGACTTCAGTTTCTTAATTTCTTTGCTTAATTCGGCAAGCGTAACATTTCTTGTGATGGAGCTTTCATTTGAATTTATATTCACACTTATATCATCATTCAATGCTTGCCCATTGAACGGCTTAAATGTTTCCTCTAGGTAATCAGCGAAAACGTTTGCTTTCTCTTTATCGCTTCTTGCCCATTCATTTTGGTCTTTCATAATCGGGGGTGCTGGAAGCTTTGGTTTTTTCGTAGCTTTTATCGCTTTCCATAGAGAATAATTAGATTCTTTACCTGCCGTCAAGTTTTCAAGGTAATTTCCAGCTTCGCGGTTTTTAAAATCTGATATCATCTTTTTAAGCAAATTACTGAGGTGATTTAAATTAGCTTTGTGTTGGGGAGCACGAGTTTGTTGCCATTTTTTGCGCGCTTTTCGCTTGTCTTTAAGTACCTCTTTTATCTCTTGGGGATATTTAGCTTCTCTATAGCCTGACATTTGTCTTTGGTAAGGAGTATTGTTCCATGCGGCTTTTTGAACAATATGCACAAAATTATCTACCGCTTCTTCAAGCTCAAGAGGTGTTTGTAGTGATACCCTTAATTCAACATTATCTTCAATATCTTTCTTAAAACCTTCCCAGTTAGTTTTACCGTTTGTTAACCTAGGTGGTGTTTCAATTTTAACAATACTTTCGCTCATAGTGAGAATAACGGGAGAGTGGTCAGAGAAAAGATCAAAGCATTCCGTTATTTTTATTCGATTTGACGGTATTCCCCTGACTATAAAGAAATCAATCAGGTCAGGTATTTTCGAGGTATCTGTCGGCCAATAAGTTGGTTTCCCACTAGAATGAAAATCACAATTATTCTCCATACCGGCTTCATATAACGCTCGGCCCTTTTGAGAAATGCATCTAGAACCCCAAAACGTGTGTTTTGCATTAAAATCGCCACCGATTATTAAAGATGGTCTAAGTGATTTTAGCAAGTTTGAAAAATCATTTTTGTCAATTCTGTACCGTGGAGGGCAGTATATAGATGTGAAATTCAATGTATGTATCATGTTTAGTTTTAACCTGCACACTTATAAGCTGCATCGGTTCAAGTTCAAGCTTAAGGCCTATCGAGTGTTTGATACATTCTTTTATGTATAATGATGCTCCGCCTCTTGCTTTGTTCGACGGATGAATTGCATGGTAATCTAGATAACCGTTTATATTGAAATTTGATTCTTTTTTAACGTGGGTTTCTGATATTAGACAAATGTCGATATCTTGTTCCCGTATGACCATTTCTAGTTCTTCAAGTCTTTGCCTTAATCCGTTGGCATTCCACGTAATAATTTTAAGGTTTTCCATCATGATTTTTTTTTAAAACGTTTGGGTCGAATAAAATCTTCGATTTTTGCTAACCTATCAGAAATAGTTCTATTGATTTTGACCTGATCTTCAAATTTTGACAAAATTAAAGCCAAGCATTGAGATAGTGCGTCAGAGTCAGGTTGATTTATTACGGGTGCAGCCGCCATTCTGGCATTTGTGTTTACACTACGTTTCTTTGGAGATGTCTGTGCAGCTGCCATTTCGGCGTATGACTTAACAGTACGTTTCTTTGGAGATGTCTTTGACGTTGATGGGGTTTGATTTTCTTTGCCGATGCCGACTCTTAGTGTATTTATTCTTTTAGGAGTCTTAGATATTGGGCTTTTTATTTGTTTCTTTGGTTTTCTTTCCATATGAATTTTTTCTCGGCGTTTTTGTAGCTCTTTAACTACTTCACAGCCTCTATAGCTTGCCGGGTGACTTCCATTGCAGTTTATGCACTTCGCTGGACTTTTGCTATTTCCAGTGCAGTCAGCAGTTAAATGTTTTCCCGCGCATTTTACACACCTAGGTTCTTTTTTACAATAGCTTTGCGTGTGGTTGAAACCTTGACAGCGTTTACACTGAGGCACTTGCTTTGTACGGCTTTTCAGAGGTTCGATCTTAACAACGAGGTTCAGTATTGTTTTAATTCTGTAGATTTCCTCTAGTTTTTCTGTCTTATCGAACGTGAGTATAAATAGTGGGAGACCACGCTTTACCACGACAGTTTCTCTATCTTTTTGTTGTTTTTCTTTTTTTACGATGTTCTCAGCATTTAAGATCTTGTAATTTTTTTCTTTAAGATCACGGATTACATCGTTTTTTTGACATGAGGAATGTAAGCCTCTTGCAACGACTCGTAAAGGTCTTTCTGATTTGTTTTCGTAGGTATACCATTCTACATTTGCTTCGTTAAGTCTTCGCGAAAGCAGACGATAGCTATCGGAGTCTTTTACACAAACTTTCCACTTGTTGTTATTAAGCGAGATAACTTTAAAATTCGCTGGGGTTAACGCCTCAAGGATTATTTTAAGCTTATTGTATTCCGCAATCCCGATGACATTAATCGGTGGCGGTGGTCTTATTTTAGTAGTTTTTTCTTTCTTATTCGTATCTTTTGGTACATTTACTTTTATTATTTCGGAAGACGAGGTTCCCTCTGGCGAGGAGAATGCTTTACGTTTTTTGCTAGGTCTTTTTGAAGACGTTTCTCTTTCTAGCTCTTCTTCGTCTGTTTTATATTCGCAAACACCCAGCTGCTGTGGAGTTGTTTTCGAATCGTTTTGTCTTTGAGTTTTTTTCAACTCTTCATTTTCTTTCCGAAGAAGCTCAATTTCTTTCTGTGCTTTCTTTACGGCATCGCTGTTATTTCGTAGAAAATGTATTTCTTCTTTCAGCTCTTGATAGAGTTTCAAAGTTTCGTCGAGTCTTTGACGAAGTTCGTTATTGTCTTTTTCAAGACATTCTATTTTCTCCGAGTCCGATTATTTTTTGAAATTATTTCCTAAACTCTTTATTACGAAATACTTAAAATCGGCATTCCAAATTTTGTTTGTCTTATATAAAATAGGTAATTAATAATAAAACGACTTTTAAACATTGTTTGCATAAATTCATACTTTTCTAGAAATCAGACGCTATTTTATTCATTTGAACATTTTTATCTCATTAAATCCATGTATTATATTTATTTATACATAATTTTTAAATTCCAAAGTATCTATGTACTTTTACTTAAGAACAAGTACGTGCGATCCAGTTGTGCATTTTATTTTTTTATAAGAGTCGTATCTCGTATGGATGGTATTCAAAAACCTTAGTTGTTTTGGATTGATTTTTAAAAAGAATTTGAAACATATTTTTAAAGATTTTTATAACTATTATTTTTTGAATCGAAATCTGTTTTACTTTTAGCGCTTTTTTTTAAGAAAACGTCATGGTCCCTCCGACTAATAACTAATCTATTTCTTCAAAATTTAAGCTGTAGAAACATTTTTGAATGGGTATAAAATATTTGGCTATGAATTGTACGCATGTGTTGCTATTTTTGGGCACACCTGTGTGCAGAAGAAGAAGAAGAAAATCGACCCTACCGTACGCTAATAAAATATTTTTTTTTTCTAGTAAATTGGCTGCAATCACTCCGACTACTAACTATGCAGTTTTGTTTTTAATATTTTGGTTTGAAAGCCAAAAACAGGCGCTTATATGAAATCATGAAATATAAAAATTCATAACTCCACTTTGAGAGATGGCTGTTTTCATCCCCTCTTTAGAAGTCACTCCTGAAGTATTCTTTGCTGCTGAAATTAAGCTCAGGATATATGCAAACGTTAAAACTCAATCCCGTGAATGTATTGAAAACTCTTTTATTTTATTTAAAACTGATATAAACAAGTTTGGTCATTAATACATGGAAACCGCGAAATTATTTCTATCAAACATAAAAATTTTTTCATCTGAAGTTCCAGAATTGGTTTCTGGATCTTAAACAAAAGTATTTCCTTTTGCTCGAACAATAGCATTCATTTTCGGATTAAGTACAACTTACGACCCTCAAATCAACCATTGTGTGTCTTGGAACAAACGAATCGATTTTGAATGCTTCATCTTCCAAGAACGTATTGTCTTCCCAGGTAGATTTGGACGAGTTGTGTATCTGAAAGTCTTTGTTAAATTGTATAACTATTATTTTCCATTATCATCAACAAAATAGAAAAAATTTATGACAACTTTTAAGTACTGTTAATCCTGTACAACTAAAAACATCGTGACTGGCAGTGGAAGATCCTAGTGTTCCCAAAAGAAACATCTAATTAAAGAAAGTTCTTGAGACAGTCTGGTATACCAACAAATTTAATTGATTTCATAATTGAATGAAGTAATTTTCCAGCTATTATTTTCAAGACCTGTCACAGTTATTATTATCCCCATCATATCTAAATGCAACCCCAAGCTGAAGTTCAATAATTTATAGCTTCCTTTGGAAAACAAAATAAATTACCCATCCATTTCCGCACCACATTATGTTGTTCTTTACACTTTTCCTATTTCAATGTAATAAATCCCGAATCGCCATCATCGTTTATGCATTGTCCTCGTTGGCAATTTAATTTGTGAGTCATAGTCCTTGCCTCTCAGCATCAAAATTATTTGGCTTTGGATTGCTCTGATTGGAATGTATGAAGGTCCACTTTGGATTATGTCCGTTTCCGCCCAAGCTCGATTACGAGCAACACTCTGTCTCAAGTTATTGTATTGTTGTTGTTAAACCATTGAGTTGGAGGAACGAATATTCAAGCCCGAAAAAGCAACCCATGGACATTACAAAACCCAGTGGTATCCACTTCTCATGAGAAACACGCACATTTAGATCACCCTGCTGGAAAACAATATAATAAAAACTGGAGTTTAAGTGCTCTGTCAATATCGATATATAAATATACCGAATACACTTAAGTGTATATAAGCTTTGGGCGAAAATGTATATGGAAAACTAGCAGGAGTCCCCAAAACTCAATTAAGGCATCTGGACGAGGGATGAATTGAGGGAAAATGGAATTGATTTGAAAGGAAAAATTTGATCAACACACACAGAATACGAGTAAATCTTGTGTTCATTGAAGCTTACAAATGATTATACGCGCCTTGAAAAAGTATTAAAATAATTGATGGCTTTTCCATCAATATAGTTGAGGGGCTTTATACACTAGCAAAATAGAAGAATTAGGTATATAGGCATGAATTCGCAATATGGCTGCGAATAAAGTTTAAGTTTCTGAATTTTATTGGTATTTTCTAAATAACTCGTTAAAGGTTTTTAATAAAATCGCAGTTTCAGTTTTTGGCAAATTCAGTTCATCTTACATCGGTTTTTGACAAAAATCCAATGTTTTCCAACTAAGATTAAAATTCTAATCATTAACGCTGAAAGATTTTGCTCGTACCTTGGCATTGTTTCTATATGAAGGTTTTTACTTGCCCCTAGTAGATACCATAAGGCCAGTTATGCATTCGCAAAAAAATCGAACTTGAGATTTCGATCAAAATGTCAACGAAGACGAAAAAATTGGGTCCGTCAATTCTGTCTGTCTGTCTGATATCGACATGTCTGTATGTCTGTACCTCAATCTACAGCCTAAACTACTGGAGGTATAGTTTGCATTTTCGACTTTCTCATTAACGGCTTTAACGAGTTTTACCAAATTTTTTTAACAGGAGCTCCCTTAAATTTAAAATGATATTGTATATAAAAATATCCGAAAAAATAGTTTTTGGCTTTTTACTCGTAACAAAAAGTTCCAATTTTGTCTTGATTGAAAAATCAATATCTTCAAAACGTGTGAACGATTATTTTTGAAATTATTTCCTAAAATCTATATTACATAATACTTTTATTGGCATCCCAGTTTTTTTTTCTTGAAAAATTTTAAAGAAATTTCTTATATAAAAATTAATTTAATAATAAAACGATTTTTAAACTTTGTTTCCATAAATTCATACTTTTCTAGAAATCAGACGGAGATTTTATGCATTTCGTATTTATTTATAAATAATTTTTAAATTCCAAAGTACTTTTACATAAGAGCAAGTACGCGCGATCCAGTCGTGCATTTTATTTGTCCTGAAGTTCCTGATGAAAACGTAAGGAATGTGCTGTGAATTATTAGTATATAAGTTTGTGAAGGAAAAGTGTTATTTATTTATTTTCATAATATTCTTTATCAATATATGTAGCTGTAAAATAAATTTCAATGAAGACCAATAAAACAAAAAATTGAATAAATTTGGTGGTGCAACAGCTCGAAGTGAACCAGGACCTAGTGACGTTACCAGGAACGGAGGGGACCTACAATTTTCTGCCGATTCCGAACGGTTAATAAGCAGCACTTTCCATGACAAGAGATAATCTTGGAGGATTTGTCAATTCCTCGCAAGAGGCAGTAAACTTTCTTGCAGCGGCGGCTGAGAATCAAACTCGAGACCTTCCGCATGACAGTCCAACGAACTAACTATTATGCCAAGGGGTACTACAATAAAACAATACTTTTCGTTATTTAATTTTTATCTTCTTTTTTTTTTAATTTCACAGGTATTTGAGAATAAAAAAAGAACCATCTAAAAAACTTATTTTCAAAAGGCGTTTAATATGTTCTTAACAAACAAAACTGCCTTAAAGAGAAAACATTTCACGAAAATTAAATATCCTTTATTAGTTTTTAGCCAACATTACTAAAAAAATTCCACAGATAAAACTAAATTTACTGCATTGAATTATCTAAATATTTTAGAATCTACAGCTTTTCGTAATTTTACTCGGTCTTATGTTCAAATTGCATCCATCTGTTTGACTATCAACGACACATATTGAAAGTTATTATCTTATCTAAATGCGCAACTACATAATAGGCGTGTTTTTTTCGCAACTCCATATAGAGTTGTAGAAAAAAAACGACATCGGGTTTAGGCGCTTTACATGCAAATGAAACAACTACTTAAATCTATACAGAGTTAGCTGAGACCAGATAATTTTCGAGACTTAATCTAAGACCCGATAAAAATGCTGATGCCAAATTAATATTATCAGATGTTATCGATAATAATTTGTTCAGAGAAGTCAAAAGTGACGTTTTTGGATGCTGGTTGATGCTAGTCGTCAATACAACTGACAAAAATGCCCAGTGCTTCCAGCTATTTGAAAAAAAGCTCCTAAATCTACAATTCTATATGGAGTTGCGAAAAAAACACGGCTAATGTAGATATACTCGTATGTATATTTGACAAAATGAGACCACAGGACATTAATATTATTTATGTATCTTTAGCAGACCAAGTGGTGTGGCAAAAGCTTTCAGGAAAAAAAAAGATGAACAGGGTTTTGTAATTTAATTTTAAATGGAATTAACTTATCATATATTTTGTGTAAGGTATGTTGCAAGTCGTTTTCAATTTCAAGTCCAAAATTTTTGAGATAGCAGTTTCATTCGCGAGCATTGCCATTTCGCAGTTCCATATTACTTCAGGAAAGTCAGCATTGTAGGTATTTTATAATAATGGAGCCAAAACTGATCCTTGATCACCAGATTTTATTTTTTTTTATGGAAAAGCATGTTAAACAAATTTATTTGAAATTGTATGTTCTCGAGATGACTTTTTATAAGCTTTAAGGGACAACTATGAGGAATGAGGAACTCCGCCCTGCCATATCAAAAACTTTTTTAACATCGAAAAGAACAAGGCCGGTAGATAGTTTTGCCCTCATTTTGTATTTCATATGTATTGGCACATTCTAAAAACTTTACAAATCCTTTTAAATTGCTAATAACTCACAATATGGTACTGATAGGGCAAAACAAACAAAAAAATGTTAAATGACTTTTATAAGGATGCAGTTCTAATTAAAATAATATGACAATGTAAAAGTATACATTTGGATTCGAAACCCTTCAAAAATAGTACTGAGTTATCAAATGCTTTTATCCTAATTAAATTAGTGATATCTTCGTGACGGGTGATGAAAACTTAAAGGACTTCAATTTGAGTGTATTTCATTATTCATTCCGAAATATAAATAGAAATGATAAATTATTAATTCAGAATAGAATAAACAAAGAAATAAATTTAGACGAAAAAAAGTCAATCAGTTGTTCGGAGAAATATCAAACCAGTTGAATTAGCATAGCGTAGTTATTATTTTCTTCTTTTAAAGAACATCGTTAAAAAGTATTTTTTTGTATTCTTTAATAAACTTTTATCCAATATAATTCCGTCTAAGCTAATTTAGGAAATTTTGAGACAAATAAAAAAAAATTGTATTTCTATTCTGAGAACTATGGAAATTCAAATTTAATCTGTACAAAAAACACTGCACTTTCCACGTGGTTCTTTGAATTTAAAATCTTTATGTAAAAAAAATCATGATTTATTAACTTGTTCAACAAATTTTATTAAAAATGGGAGATTAGCACTAGATTATTGAATGCGCGAAATTTCTCATCGTCGCTTATCTGTTTAAACCTCGTAAGTCGAAATTGCATAGTTATCAGAAGACACAAATCACCAATTTAAGAAAATTGTAAAATGAAAGATTTCCCAAAAACGACTTTAGCAATTTTGATCAAATGAATTTAAATTGGTAATTTGGACTAGCTAATCCAGCCTTTTAGGCTAGGACCGCACTTGCGATTTCAATCGCACGATTTTTTAGTCGCAAAAATAGAACATATGAATTTAAATGAGAATGAACGCACTTGCTACCAACAAATCATGACGATTTAAAAGTCGCAATTTGTTTCATTTTTCTTGCGATGCGATTGTCGTAAACTTAAATGAAACACATGTACTCAAATGGATATGCCCTTGCGATTTAAATTACTACGACTTAAAAATCGTAGTCGCAAAGAGAAATTGGCATGCACGCACTTGCGATTTTTAATCCACGATTTTTTAGTCGCAAAAAGTAAGACACATGGCCTTAAATGTGAATGCAAGCACATGCGACTTAAAAATCGTAGCGATTATAAAAATGAAACAAGTTCTATTTTTTCAAGCGTAAAGTATTTTATCTAGTGCTTTAGAAAAAAGATTCGAAAAGTCAATCTAGTGCTTCTTTTTACTTGCGATATAGGTACTATAGGGCAAGTTCTGCATTTGGAAAAAAAATCGAACTCGAGATTTTGATCAAAGTTGACATTACGATGATAGCGAAGACGAAAAAAGTGGGTCCGACAATTCCGTCTGTCCGTCTGTCTGTCTGTATGTCTGTATGTCTGTATGTCTGTATGTCTGTATGTCTGTACCTCGAACTACAGCCTAAACTACCGGAGGTATTTTCTTCAAACTTGGTAGTTAAGAGTCTTCGGTGATGCCCTAGAGGGGAAATTGAAATTTTTTTTTTAGCTCTAAAACTAACGGTACCCCCCATATACCCGTAATGCAAAATCTTATTTATCTCGAAAACGGCTCTAACGATTTTGATAAAAAAAATTAGGTGTGATATTATGGACATGGACTACGTTTTGGTAAAAAAAAAATTTGGGGCAAAATGTTATTAACGGTACCTGTCATAGAACCGTTTTTTTGATTTTCGACTTTCTCATTAACGGCTCTAACGATTTTAACCAAAAATTTTCAGCAGGAGTCCCCCTAAGTTTAAAATAATATTGTATATAAAAATATTCGAAAAATTATTCGCTGGTTTTTATTGAAAATTTTTTTTTTTTGAAAAATCAATATCTTCAAAACCTATGAACGATTATTTTTTGAAATTATTTCCTAAAATCAATACTATTAAATACTTAAAATTCGCATCCCACATTTTTTTCTTGAAAAATTTTAAAGAAATTTCTTATATAAAAAAATTATTTATTTAATAATAAAACGATTTTTTAAAGTTTGTTTGCATAAATTCATACTTTTCTAGAAATCAGACGGCAATTTAATTTTAAATTCATGTTTTATATTTATAAAATGTATCTTAAATTCCAAAGTACTTTTACATAAGAGCAAGTTCGTGCGATCCAGTCGTGCATTTTATTTCACATATGTATATGCTCGGTTGAAGTAGTCAATATACATACTTGGTCATTTTAAGCAACGTACTAAATAGTAGTAGGTTATCTACTCAGTAGGCTTTACAATATAGTTGCATATTATGTTGAAACAATGCCTTGCGTATCCGGTGGTGCTATTTTATTTCGCGTTATTTAACTTTAAGTTGAACTATTGTTGAGTTTAATATAATTCGCGAATTTGGATATTCGGATCCAACAAACAATTTTAATAATCAAAGAAAACCAATTGAGGGATATTTGCACAAGACCGGGATGCTCGCGACAGGATTACGATGGAATATAGAAATGGGGAGAAGAATTAAGTTGATCTGTCAGATCGAGGTCGCGTTCAATGAAACTGCAACTCGGTAGCAATTTAATGTGCTGCCCCACCGATTAGTTCAGCGATGGGTGGGTTCGTTTATTGGAGAATTTTATTTATCTGCGTTCGATTAATGAAATATAAAAAAAGTATCAACGAAAAAAAAAAACTTATCAAACCATTGAAAACTATAGGCCCCAGAAAGTTTTTTTTATGCATGGTGAAAACTTACCAAAACCTTAATGAAACCAAATGCTTATTCCAAACTGAATTAATAACACACAAAATTAATTAGGAAAACCTTTACGAGTATAGGGAAAAACCCTACATTTTTTCAATAATTTTTCAATAAATAAGATGTGTAACTTTGACCAAAGGAAAAAGTAAAGAATATTAAGGCGAAAAGTGAAAAATTATTTGTAAAGAAATTTAAAATTTTTTTTTTTTTAATTTAATTTATTAATTTTCGGGAAACGGTTTTTGAAAACACGAAGGCTTAGCGAAACATAAACTTTTGCCCAAAATTGTTTGAGGTTATTTTCTGCTCGGCAAATAAAACAAAATTAACGATTTGTTCAGATAATGATTTTTCGTTTTCAATAACTTTTCAACTTTGATCTGTCGACTATCAGTATCTCACAAAAAGTGACTTCTTGGTGGCCTCCACCCATTGAACTTAACTCCCTCCATTGTGGGCGTCTCTTTCTTATACATTACGTGTAGTGGCGGTGTTCCGTCACGGTTATCATGCGCAGCTCTTCACCTTTTTCGGTTAGGAGCTCGCTCCGTAGTTGATCCCAATCCACTCTCTCATTTCCAAAATATCCCTTTCAATACTGAAAGGGATCATTCACAATGAAGTTCGCATGATGAACGTATTCAGCGCACCTCCGTCCAATACTTCTAAGAGAAACGAAAAATCAAATTAACGTGATCAAATTCCCCGTCCCGAACCGACCCAGACTAAGATGGAGAGGAATATCTTGGAAGGATGCACTTCCCCATTTATCACTGTTAAATGGTAAGGAAAAATTCAATTTCTCGCGAAAATTGAAATCAACTAGTAGCCTAGACCTTCGTGCAGATTTTAGGGAGCTAAGGGATTTTTCTTCCATAATTATCTTCTTTTCGTTTACAAAACAAGACACTAATTTAGTATTCGGCTCTCAACCATTGTTGAGCTCTTAGCCGTATTTGGACAATGATCTTTTCCCAGTTGTTGATATTGACGGATCGTGACCCTCTGTCACGAGTCTTATGTTTGTATTGCGTTTCCCACACACCTGGCGTCGAACCAGGAACATCTGTTCCCTGTCTTTATACGAATTTAAGACCTACTTTTATTACTTTTCCACGATGCTTTTGGAGCATGCTTCTGGCTGATGGCTCAGGTCCACACTGTACTCTGCCAGCATTTTGGAGCCGTAATCGGAAAGGTTGAAAAGGGAAAAACGATAATAGACTGGTGAAACTTGTTGTGGTAAAATTTACCGATGTGCAAGAATTAATGGCTTTAACAGCCGTCTGACTCTCCTTGAAAATAGCCATATTCCGGTTCTGGTTTTCATTTTGAACTTGATTGAGTACGTCTCCTTAATAGCTAGTAATTCAGCTTGAAAAACACTAGCAAAGTCGGGTAACTTAAACGACCTAAATGGGAGAAGATTCCTGAACCAACACCACACTCCGTTTTTGATCCATCAGTAAAGATAGTTGTGTCAAAGGTTTTGGTCACGACGTCATCATCCCAGTCCTTTCTTAATGGGAACAAAGCCTTAAAATCTTTATTGATTCCTATTTTAGGGCTGCAGTAGTCAGTGGGCGTCGAAAAGATCTCTAATGGAATTGTTGTAACGCTTAGGATAATAGGACCTATTTGTGGGCACCCTTATCTGTTAAAAGTATTTGAAACAAAAACAACTAAATGTACACCTTAGTACACAAAATTTCAAATCACCCATACAGTATGGCTTTCGACAACAGCACAGTTATACTATCGATATTATTAACGTCGCGTCTTTGAAGATATAAGACTAGCATTGGATGAGGACCGTGTTACTTTCTTAGTGTTATGTACTTGACCTTGCACAAATTGACAATTTCAACATTAAATAGCACTTAATTAATATGACGTAAACTTGAAGACTGGGTTGTTTTGATACTGAACCTAATCCAGAGTATTTCCTTTCAATATGTATATTTATTATTTCGAAGTAATCCTTCAATTTCTGTTACCCGTACCTTAACCCGTACATTACATTACGTAATGGTCTGTAACGTAATATTCTACCTTTATATATGTTTGTATCTTATAATTTTCATCCTTAACGTACTACTCGTTCTCTATTTGAAGTGCAATTTTTCATCGTAAAAGGGATTTATATAATCGGATGCTGAGGAAATTGCCCATTGGAGCAATATTTTTATATTAAAGAATTCTGTTGTCGATATAAAATTTGGATGAATCTTCTAAGTAGCTCAGAGCCAATAAACAGCAAAAAAGCCATTAATCATTTCAATTTATCTATGGACTTTTACAAGGAGCACGAAGCAACGATAAACAGCCTCAAAGTAAATCCAAATATAAAAAAAGGATAACTGAATTGATGTAAAATATTAAATGATGATATAATTTTTCAGAGGATAATTTTTAAAGGACATAATGTACTCGTACCTACCTATATTTTTGACTTGAAATATTTATTCCAAAAGTAGAAGAAAATTTATGATGTTCAAAGAAGGATATTGTGCATTGATGAAGACTAATTGGCATAAAATTGATCAACATAATCTTGCAGCTTTGATCTAAGGTTATTTTGAGCTTGTTTTTTTTTTGCAAATCAGTGCATATGAAAGACCGGACGTTTTGGTCCATAGAAGAACTGGATAAAAAATTGGTGTAGGTAGCTGGTAGCATCCTTGTACTTCTTCGTTAATAGATAGCCCGTTGGGCTTCACAGGGTTCAATGAAGAACACTTGGCGAATGCCATCATCGCTAAGCAAAATAGAATCAGTTCCCTGTTAGTTACAAAAGTGGAGCTCCAGCTCATCTTCGATTTACTAAAGAAAAAAAAGTGATTTACATCATCGACATCTGCTTCATGAAGCAGTTGACATACACATTTCTTAAAAAGCACTGAATAATGCATATTATCCAGTGCGGTGCAAGACAGCCGTGGTTCATCCCCAATCAAAATAGGGAAATACATTTTTTTTTGGCGAATCTCCGGTTGATAAGTCTTTTACCGAGTGTCAGGGGCCCTATTTTGTATTACGAAACGAGCGGCAAGTCAACGATACTGAGGAATGCGATAGTCACGACAAACAGCGATTAAGTAAAACGAAAAAGTCGTACAAAATATGTTGCCAAACTTAACCGAAAAAAAACATTTTTTTTGAAGCGCAACCAACTTCTCGACTATTAGGAATGTCAACAATTGACGTAAATAAATGAAAAAGAAAAAAATAAATCAAGAAACGATAAAACGAAAGTTAAACGATAGGTATATGGCAGTCGTTAGAACTAACGAGTATCGTTAAAACTAAACGATTCTCGTTAAACATAATCGCATTTCAACGATAATGAAGTAATTTCAACGATAATCGTTTTACAAAATAGGGCCCCAGCAAAGTATTCGAGAAAGTTATTAAAAGAGCTCTGTCCAAGTAGGCGGATGACAGTAATATCATACCGGAGTTCGGCAGGGCATGACGCCATTCATGCCGCGTCTGAACTCGTTTCTGGATATCCGATAGAACAAAACCAAAAGACAGTATGCGGGTGCTTGTCTGGTCGATTTGAAGAAGGGCTTTGACACCGTTGGACTAGAAGATCAGAATTTACACCAGCTATCTGACAGTAAAACTTCAAAAGTTGATGTCATTAGAAGTCTCTGCGACAAGATTCAGCGATATTGTGATAACTGGAAATTGAAATTGTTTAGGATTCCATTGGCTGGAGCACCAAGGGATACGGGAAAGAATGGACATTTAATGGTGAGTAAAAATGTAGAAAAGTACCTTGGTATTTGTTTGGATCAGTATTAGTATTTCGACATACATATAAATGCTGCTCAAACCAGGGCTAGGGGAGCTTGTGTCCTGATGAAACGGTTGTTTTATATCAGCTGGCTTGGCAGCTGGGTAAAGGTGATTTGCTACATGGCTCTCATCAGGCCGATAATTGCCCATAGATGTTTCGTATGGTTCAACGTTGCCCCATTTCACATGGAAAACATTCGAGTGTTTGGTATTACACATAACACCAGAGTTGGAGTACAAACATTATTATTCTAACAGGGCTCTATACATCGGAGCTAATACGAGTATAAAAAGAATAGATAATTTCATACTGAAGTTGATTTGGGGTCGTAGAACATCAAAAATTCCAATTCTTCATCAATTTTAATTCAACAATACTCCTATCTAGAAAAACCGAACTTTCTTGCAGCGCTATTTGCGCCGAACTCCACACTGCCCGAGAGCAATATAGCACCTCATGTGCTTAAAATCGAGCCAAATAAAACAAGAACAAAACATTTTCCTTAGCACTAGCACTGTTCAAAGAGTACTTAAAGACCTAAACATTAACTAATCCGCTGGTCCAGTGCATTTATCCTTTAGTTTTGAAGGGATGTTCTTTCAAACTGGCTTAGCAGAAACGTAAGCTTTTCTATCAGTCCTTTTTTTGTGGTTTCTTTTCAAATAAATACAAAAATTAAATCATTTATCTCCCTCAAATTATCACCGAATTGCACTTACTTTTGAACTTACTTTCTAAACATTAATGAAATTTCTTAGTGATCGAAAATTCGGTTTTCGTAGTTTACCGATAATCTGATGGCTTATCTGAACGAGTCTCTGATGAAAGCAAAATTATTGTCATTGATATTTCTAAAGCATTTGGTAGTTGTTGTTGTTGGCACAAAGATCTTCTTCCGAAAGAAGGTGTATTTAGAATCAATGATTCTCTACTTCGATGGATTAGAAATTGTCTGGACGGTTCAATGCAAAAATTATTTAATTGGTTCAAGTCTGGGACCCAAACAAAAATGTCATTAAAATACATTTTATAAAATTATCAATATAATGGAAATGCTTCTCTTACATATATTTCTATAGAATAGACGAATAAAGGCTTGACAGATTATCCCTCGCATCAGTCTCTGTAAACTCCATTACAGCCCAAGACTGTCGATCGTCTCTGATGGAGATGGCCAAACAGTTTAACATTCACCTCTATTCTGGGTGCCGGGTCACAGGTACATTCCGGGGAATTGCAAAGCCGACGAACTCGCCAGAATTGGAACGGAAATGCCTATCTTACCCGAAAAGGCAAATATAGGTATGCCCATAGCTACAAGTAACTTATGCTGAAACGAATCGCTCTGGAACAATCAAACACAAGATGGCTTAATACTACCACTTGTATGGCGACCAAACAAATCTGGCCTAAACTGGATCTGAAACGGTCAAAATGTCTATTGTCCCTCAGTAGATCTCAGATCAGCTCCGTCATAGGTGTCATAACTGGACACTGTCTCATAGGTAGACACCGCCGCACGACTCGGTGTGCTATCAAACGATTTTTGCAGGAGTTGCTTGGACGAGGAGGAGACATTAAAAGTCTCCTTCACTTCATCAGAAGCTCCAAATGCCAAATGGTTTTAACTAGTAGGAAACCTTTTTGTTCCCTATTAGATCGTGGTATCACAATGGACCTCTAATGGTCTAAGTGTGTCAGACGCTTTAATGACAACCACTTTAACCTAACCTAACCTACATACATACTTGTTTACGAATTGAACGCCTGCGATATTGTTCGAACTCTCTCTACTCTCTATATTTTTTGGGAAAGACACAGTTCTTTGAGGCATCGCTGGAAGGAATTAATCCACAAAAGAACTTGATTCCGATCGGCAAGTCAACTAACAAGATATAGTGGTCTGGCGAAAAATGTGTTTTTTTGTGTGTAAGCTTAGATCAAAAGACCACTTGATTGTCAATGTGAAAAATAAGCTCGTACAAGAAAAAACCTTTTCCCATCATCCATTTTAGAATCACCCCACTTTTAACCCATCACACGACCGTTGGAAAGGGAACAATGACCTTTTGTAACTAGATGGGTCTGCCGAGAGTTACCCTGTACATTGTGTGTAAATATTTTCCCTTATGGATCAAGGTATACCTATACTAAAAACCAGCAACTATTCCTCAGAACTAACAAAAAAATACGAATTGAATTCAAACAAGATTTCTCACTTACGCACATAAAAGTAAAAAAAAATCTCCTTTTCTATTCTGCTATTGAAAAAGATTTGGAAACGAATAAAAAATATAGTTTTCCCTGAAAAAAATAGGAATTTGTATGAACAATTTTGCATTGCATCTATGGGATCGGAGTCCTCTAAGATCTCAAGAATATAATCTTGCTAAATATTAAAAAAAAAATGTAACCAACAAAAGAAAATAGAAAAGCCCCAAGGCTTCGATAATTTTTTCGTATTGATGTATTAATTAATTGATGAGCCTCTATGCAACTCACCCAAAATGTACTTTGAATATAAAAGCTATAATTACACAATTAATTATCTATTGAGATCCAATTAACATTATTAAACCATTCGCTTGTGATTGTGCTAAAGGGACTGGCCAGCCATACTCGGCCCCTCTTTCTAAATTGTATCGGAATTGACATCGGACAGTATTTGGATTTCAGTGGAAATTAATTAACATGTCAAAGTATATTTTAAACCAAATCTTAATGCAATCCGATTAAAATGACATAACAATGAGTGACAATTAGATTTAATACTTCATGCACTACAGTCCTTAGAATTAATTATTCATTTTACTCCAAATGCACATAACTTTACAGATTAATTCATTTTGATAAATAAACTGACAAAATAATAATAAAGATTTTAATTTGATAGTCCCTTAAAACTGACACGTGACCTCTTTCCGAATTACCCTGTAATTCACATGGCCTGGTATCTGGAGAAGTTATCGCTTGGGTTTATATGGAATGGACCCCTACGAGAAAACACACCCATTACCCATCATCACGCAATTAAACTTTAGAATTAGAATTACTCGTATAAAGGAAGGTACATTCTGATTTTATCTAGCTATAATTTCAACTAGAGATAAGACACAAAGTGGGTGACTTAACACCAACCCATAAGCCAGGATGTTAACAATGCCTACATATACTCGTACCTACCCTCATTCCATTCGCTTTAAAATAAAAGCAACCGCAAAGTATGATAAAATATAAACAATGCAACATTACCCCAAGTTTACCGTTCTCAGGAGATAATAATCCTTAGAATATGCAATGACACTGCGAGTATGGGAAATTGTAATTTAATCTCTATGTTTCAGCGGTCGATTCTCTGGTGAATTCAAACGAGGAATGAGGGTAGCTTAGGTCTAATTTGCACATAAGAACCGATGATGAGGATTTCAAGTCTCACAAAGCAGAGCAACATTTTTGAAGGATGATCTATTATACCAATCAATCAGTGTCAAATAAAATTCTACTAAAGCATCAATCATAAGGTTGTATAAATTGTTGTCATAAAGAAAGTTTCAATGGAACCGGATAGAATCCGTTAGAAACTCTACACAATATAACTTTGCCTAATCTTGGACGTGTGGTATGGTACTAATAGCCCTATACTATTTTAGCTTTGGTATAAATATTTGTATATTCATGCTTATTTTGACATTCTCATGAAAAGTCTATTCGTTAGAATGATTCTATTCCTTCGAATGAACTTTCTTAATTTTGAGATTCGAACGAATAACATTCATTTGCGAAAGATAGCATAAAATGAACTTCAAAAAAGATTCATTTTCATTGTCAGCTGTTTGACATTTACTATATTTCTATATGAATTAGTATGACCGTTTTACATTTTTTTTGTTTCTAAACATTTTATAGATGTTGGATAAATAATCAAGAAACAAAATAAATAATACATTTTTTCATTATAAAGTAAAGTTTAACCATAAAGAACTACATATTTATTACATTTTTTGTGTCAACTCAGCTGTTTTGAAACTATTCTTAAAAAAAGTAAGTTGTTCATGACGCGTTCTAAATTTTTATTTTTTTTTCGTATACACTTGGTCACACTAAAATATCAAAAACAAAAGAGAAGTGTTTGTGAAATGTCAAAACCAAAAGGTGAAATCTTTGTTTATTTGTAATTGTTTTGTTTATTGTATAATAATTTAAATTTCTTGGATAAAAACATAAAATAATAAATAAAAATATGACATTTGTGTTGTTTATAAATTAAGATGGTGTTGAAGAAGTGCAGAGGAGAAGGATAGTGGATGCTTTCTTTCTTTCCGTATCAACGCGGGTGGTAAAAAAAAACCCTTTGCTACCTCCGGGTTTTCTTCCATTATTTTAATTAACTTTTTCTTTTGTGCGCGGTTTTTCCAGTTGGAATGCGACCTTTTAACATAAAACAACAAAAAAAATAATAAAAGTAATTTATTTTCCATGAAATAATTAAAAACTTACATGTTTTGTTGTTTACTCGACAGAAAAATTCAAACGACACAAAAATGACATTTAATTCTATTCTTTCGAATGTCAAAATTGAATTAGCTTTCGCAAATGAATGAACTTTCTATGGATTGGGTGAACTTTCGATTTGTTCGATTAACATTCTAATCGCCGAGTCTCAAAATTAAGTTTCAACGAATTCGACTCACTTTCTAACGAAAGAGAATGTCAAAATAAGCACCATTATTAAAGTAGGTGCATTTTTCAACTACAATCGTACACATTTAGACTTCTGAAACGTATGTATATGGAAATATGATATTCATCTGAAAGGTAGTATTGCAAGTTATTCTTCATAAACTGTCGACTTTAGCATTCCTGTGTGTTCTGTGTGTTTGTTGAATATTATATAGTTGCATAATTATCTTTTGAGATGAAAATTTTAAAAATGAAATTCCTTTACTACCAATTAGCAGAATTAAAAAAAAAACATTAGTTTTATTTAAAAAAATTGTACTATGTTAATTTAAGAATTTTATTTATTATTTATATTTACAACTTATTTATTAAAAAAAAATTTAATACGAAATTTTGAAAACCTTGAAATATAGAATATTACGAGTATCTTACGGTATTTGGTTTACCTATAACTTTTGCTAAATATTTTTTTTACAATTTTATTTAAACCTCCTGCTGCCTTATCCAAATCAATTCAAAATAAGATTTGGTCTTCCAAATGACTGCTCATTCTCATTGGTGGAACTAATGTCTTCTTTGAATAAAATGAAAAATAACGAAGCTTTAGGTTTCTATAGGATCCTAGTAGAACTATACAAGACTAGTAACGTGGGTTGGACAAAACCATATCATTATTTGTTTTCAGGCTGGCTTTCAAATGTTGAACAGATTTTTGTTAGTAATACTTTGGCGAGACGTTTCATAGATAGAAAGAAATATTTATACACTTTTTTTTTGATCTGAAGACAGCATTTGACACATATACCTGTGGTCTTTAATTTCGGGCTTTCGACAAAATTTATCAAAGTCTACGAAATATTCCTAGGAAGTATGACCGCAGTATTAAAAAAAAAAACGGTAAACACGAATACGAAATTTTTAAAATTCGAAACCGGAGTCCCACAAGGTTGCGTGTTGAGTCCGTTGATCTTTCCATTACACATTCCAAGTGGAATTGGTTTTCGAGATGTGATAATCAAATTCCTGCTCTATGCAGATTAAATGATAATTTTATTGGATAATCTATTTACTTTACAACTTCAAATTAATACAAAATTTAAAATTTGTGGGATCTTAAATTTAATACTTCAAAGCCAAAAAATAATGGTTTTTAGATCCAAAAATTTTACTATGGGCTAACTGGATCTTAGATATTGAGATAATAGAAGTGGTTGAAGAATTTAAGTTTGTAAGAAAAGAGAAGTTTTTTAAGAAAATGTTGAAGATCTAAAAAATTCCTTGTTCGAATGTATCTCTATTATTATAGATAATAAAATGTATCAACTAAAAAGCAATTCAATCTATTGCTTACTTGGGTCATCATTTTAAATAAATGGGTTTAATTTTTATCGAGCTCTACTTTAAGGCACATAGAACATATAGAAATCTTATCTGCTCACGGTATAACCTATACCAAACGAAGACTTTGAAAAGATTTTTTAGCGCTGTGTCCAATTTCGAAGAAGACCGGAAGGCTTAATTTCATATTAGAAGGATGTATTCAAATTTTAAATGGAGATCATGGTTGGAACCCATTTATATGCTAAATTTTGCATACAAAAAGCTATCGAAATACTTATTTGTACCTTTCCTAAGTCGTGGTTATATAATTTTGTTTTAAATTTTCAATGTGCTTAGACTTAAAAATGCAGTACTTTTCAAACTTCCGCACAGAAATGTAGGTAGTTTTCATTTCTTTTACCTAAGCTAAAAGCCAAATTTATATTCACTCTATTATAAATAAACATGCATTTTATATTAACTTCGTATAATATACAGGGTGTCGCCTAATTCATGAACGATATTTTGGGAATTTTAAATTTTCTTCCACTCTATGATTCACAGTTGCTTTAAATTTCGCACCAATCTGTAAAAAGAGGAATAACCAGAGTTTAAACCAAAAATAATTCGAGATTCAATTGGATTTAAATGGGTGAAATAAGAGAGATCTAGTGACTTTTTAGAAATAAGTTAACATTTAGTTTACGAAGGGTTTAAAAACAGGCCATTTTGTTGGGAACGAATCGTCGACCTATGTTATTTAAGTGCCGTAAACGCCAAAATGCACTTTTTGAACTGGGTACGAAGTCTTATGTTTTCAGTGGTGCTCTTTTTAATTCTGTTATCGGTTTCTTCCTATCTCTTTCCAATGCTGAGATAGTAAGAATAATTTTGACGTATATCCATCAAAATCATGAAGGTCATTGTTTTACAGCAAATTGTCAAATTTTTCAAAGATCAAAATTTGTTTAAGGATTCTTTTGACGTACGTCTTATTGTTTTGCCACGTCCTATAAAGGGGGTTGTCATGTTTTCCTTTCAGGATTAACTTACGGGCTCAACTGTTTCCCGATCATTTTCTTCTTCTCCTTTTTACTTGCGAATTATACATAGGTACTATAAGGTAAGTTATGCATTCGTAAAAAAAATCGAACTCGAGATTTTGATCAAAGTTGACATTACGATGATAGAGAAGACTAAAAAAGTGGCTCTCGCAATTCTGTCTGTTTGTCTGTCGGTTCTACTACAACCTAGCAGGCTCGGACGATTTTCTTCAAACTTGGTAGATATCATTTTTAATTTTTTCCCCCACACATTTTTTTCTTTTTTTTTCCTAAGACTAAAAATAACGGTACCTGCCATACGAATTTTTTAATAGAAAGCGATGATAGTGTGAAAGAACCTAACTATGTTGGTGATACAAGTATGGAACACCCTTTAGTAAGAAGTATGACACTTCCGGTAAAAATTGAATCAGCAAGTATAAGATCTAAATATGAAGCTAAAATCTTTCTAAATCAAAAGCTATATGGCTCCACAAGGCTCAACCCTCAAAGCTCAAATGTGGAAACAACATTTTCGCAAACATTTACATTTACGGCAAACTCATTTTTTATAAAAAGTTTGATATTTTGAAAACTAAAAACGTTTGAGGATATCTGATAACGATAATTAAAAGAGGATTTCCAATAAAATATTGTGTAAGAAAATTTAAAAAAATTTAACGGTTGGTTCTCTAGCAATAGACTGCCGAAACTTCAAATGCGAATCCCCAAAAAATGTAAAAACGGCGTATACGACACTTCAATACTAAGACGACGAAATATGAATACTTTGAAGATCCTGATTTATGTTATGGACGAAGTTTTCAAATAAGACCAAGTGAATTACCCAAATAAACCTGCACATCATCTGCGTACATCTGTAGAAGATAGTATCTTAATATGGATGGCGATTCACTTATTAACGAAAGATGATTTAAAGCTTAAATCGATCCTTGTGGAACACCTTTGGAGACAAAACAGCAGGCTAACGCTCTGGTAGATCAGCAGGTTCAGGGCCCCTAGTGTCACAAAACAGCAGGCTAACGCTCTCGTAGATCGGCAGGTTCGAGGCCCCTGGTGGCACAAAACAGCAAGCTAACGCTCTGGTAGATCAGCAGGTTCGAGGGCCCTAGTGGCACAAACAAGCAGGCTAACGCTCTGGTAGATCAGCAGGTACCGAAGCCCCTGGTGGCAATTTGGACATTAAACTTCGAACTAAGACCTCTTACCGCTGGTAGGGGAAGCCTTAATAAGAAATAGCTGGACAATCTCACCTACCTAACTTGTCTTCATACGAAACCCCTTACCACTGGTGGGGGGAAGCTTCGCAAAAAGCAAAGGAAGCTAAATGACCAACTCGCCTGTACGTCTTGTCTACGACTGGACTTCGAAAGATTTATTCAATCAATTAACTGTGCCGCCTGACTGTGCGTATGAGCGAAGAGGTGCTTTTCGTTCACCAAAGTAGGTCCTCTTGATAGTTTTTCAGTAGAAACTGAATGTGAACTATATAAGTGGTGAACGAAAAATATTATTGTTTGATTTTTGCGTGACGTCATATGCCTCTGGTGTGTGTGAATCGTATTCCGGCGAAGTATAACTCTTAGTATTAATTACACTTCTCGGTGTTAATACAGAAGTAGTATAGAGTGGAGCAGCATGGAACGCTTCGTTACAAGGTCTATGCCAATAAACGAAAAAACCATAATGGCTTTGAAAGTGAACATAATCAATACCATTGTTCAAATTCAGCTTGATTTAAGACAGAAGAGATGACGATTTCCTTCATTACGGGAATAAGTTTTGAAAGAGATGGAGTTTTAATGAGTTGTGCAGTCAAGAGGAAGAGGATGTGGCAACAACAAAAAAATTCACTCAAAAAACTTTCCAAACAGCTTTTATTTGCCATAAAAACAGAAAATCAAGAAGCTGTTTAAATTCTAAAGGGGATGGATATGGGATTTTAAAATTTAAAATCTATTTTATTCAAACGGCCCATATTTTTAAGGGGTGTATCCGTAAAAACTCAGCAGTAAAGTTTCTCTATATTCAATATTCCTTGGCGTAGTGTGGTGAGTGCTCTAGCCTTTGCCACCTTAAATGATGTTATTTCAGAGGTAGCTGCTACCTCTTACGAGGAAGTTATAAATCCTAACTTGCCATGACAAAAGGCCTCTCATATGTGTCGACTATACCAACACAAACCCAACTCATATGAATGTTCAAGTTGCCTGTAAGGAAAAAAAAATACTAAATTATTCCTAAAAATCTGGGAAAAATGGAAGAATCAATTTTCGGTATGAGATTGAAATATTGGGTTTTGTCTTATAGTTTATGTTACAGATTTATATTGGAGATTGTCTTCTTGTGAAGACTAATCTGCCTTGTTTGTAGTCACACATAAAGAGAAAGCTTATCGCATGTACCTACCATTTTTCTAAAAAAGAAAAAAATAATAACAAGCGCCTTGAAAATCAAAATTGGGTATTTTTTAATAATCGTAACTTTTTGCAGACCTATTTCAAATAAATTACAAAATTAAAATCCGAATAAAAATTTTAAATTTGGGACTTACTTGCATCTATAAGAAATTCATAGATGAAGAAGTACACACAGGAAGCTACTAGTCAAAACCCTCTTTTTGATAGTACTGTGGTTACAGCCCCGAAGGGTCAATGGACCTGAGAGAACGATCGTAGATCTCTGCATTAAATCCTTACAACTTAAGGGGATCTCACGGCGGCGGCGCCTAAAAACGAGTTTGTTTTGGTCCCAATAACTTTATCAAAACAATAAACCTCAAATATTTATAAGACGTACATTTAAAGAAGAAACTTTCATGATAAAGTTTTTATAGAAGCCAAAAATCCGAAAAATTTAAAAATTATATGACATAGCTACATTTTAAAATGTTCCGCGTTTGACTGCAATTTGGTTAAAAAGAAAAATGGAAAGACATCAGGCAAAGCTCGGTCGCCCAGGTACTTTCTTATATTATCCTTAATTTATTATCTTAAATTAATTTAACTGAAGATAAATTGGCTTATTTATAGCAAGATTAACGTACCCTTACCTCCCGGACAACTTAGGGATGAATTAAAACCCAAATAGACACCTACTTTAAATAGAAGAATATTGTTACCCTTTTCAAAAACGTATAGTCTGTATTCAAATTCCTTATTTTCACACTTTATTGACATTTACAAAATGATAAAATAGCTTTTATTATACATGAAGTCCTCTTCAGTGTAATTTGTTCCCTTTTCAGATCTGACGGGCGCGTACTGTAATTGATTCTTATTCAAAGATGAAAAATACATCTTAAGGTTATAATCATTTATCCGTGTACTAAAAGCCCAATCCCGTACTACCCTTTACAACTCGGCAATATTATTTAGCGTTGGATTAAAAATTTCATAAAGTCATAAAGCGAGTAGATTTTCAGAAATATTCACCCTTTTGCGTTGGGTTTCTATGGGCTGGCGCTGCGCTGCTTCGAATATTCCAGACAAATAAACTAAGTGTGAAACCACCACCGTTCCACCACCAGCAGTTTATACCTGCAACACCTTCGATTCGGTTCGTTTGAAACCAACACACTTTCACCAGACAGCATCGTTACCACACTATTCAGAGGATCCCAACAGCAGCATTTGTACATTGCCGGACTAACTGTATGGGCGAAATAGACTTCAAGGTTTTTCTAGCATCGGGGGGCGCAATGGAACCGGAAGTTTCCTCAACTACTACAAGTACAATAATTACTATGAATGTTTTGAATTGAAGATTTTTAAGGACCGTTTTTAGTCCGGCAAGTTTTCCAAAAAAATGTTTTGGTTAAATTCGAAAATTTTGGTTAAAAAATGCAAAGCTCTAACTTAATATCAATTTTGAATAATAGAAGGTGACGCAAAAGATGTCACTCTATCGGAAGATGTTAAAATGTTTGCAAATGGCGGCAAATGTCAATTCTACTTTGACATTGAAGTGAATAGACACAAAATACGCGTCGATTAGACATGAATCGCTGTACTTTTAAAGAACGTGGAATAACTGTTTCGATATTTGGGTAGAATATCTCATCGGTGGTGTTGGCAGATTGGGAATTTCGGTGCACATTTCCCGGTCGTCCGACTTCAATTGGGCAAACACTACGCTCGCCATGAAGAGACAACATGAGGTGTTGCCAGTCGGACGGATCAGAATTTATGCTGAGAATATCGGAGCTCGGAGCTGTGTCTGAAGATGTCGCAGGTTACCCCGAAGTATCGACCATGCAACGTGCCTTGCAATGTGGGCATCAATCAAAGGACCTCACAAAGAATTATGTTGAAAGACTTGAAGATGTACCCTCGCAAAGTGCAGCCAGTACGTATGACGTGTCAAGCGCGTGTAAGTTTCGCTCAAGCCATCCTATATCGAAAATCCTCATGACCCATTTCGATCTTTGTGGATATGTGAAAAGGCAAAACTATCGCTCCTGAGAGACCGAAATTCCACCCGCCCAAAATTACTACATAGTGATCTGCTGACGCTAGAGGCGTCATCGGGCCAGGAACCACATTCGAAATTCTGTAATCTGCATTTCCGGGTCACCTAACCTCTCGTTTTGGCGATTTGTACTGGCCGGCAAGATCGTTTTTTTAAGTCACGAATCTTTGTTCACAAGCCTCAGGTTTAAGATCCCTTTATGCACTATTTTATTGAACGAACTACTATTGAACTCAGGCTCCTTGACAGCTCAGTCCAGCCTTTAACATCTAAAACGGGAAGGAGGTTGAATCCTTTTTGCACAAACAAAGTAATCGTTAGATGAGGCGCATTGTAAAATTGTATTCCCTTCGGCTTGTGTTCCGCACCATGGGGGCAGGGGGTGCTCTTAAATTTATGTCAGCGGTAGATATACCTATGTGAAAGTGTGCATTCACATTGTATGTTTATTTATGGGCTATGTCTCCCCAAGGATAATTCAGGCGTGAAATTACAATCGAAATTCATGTTAGTTGAGGGGTAGAAGTAAACGCAACAACAATAGCTCCAGTAACGAACCCAACAGAAAGTAAACAGGTAGACAGAAGACCCAGAGAATTGAGGGTGAGAAAGGCAAATATTGGGGTGGCATTTCTTCCATTTTCCCTTAAATAGCTTTTAATTCCTGTTCTCAGGTTTTTTTTCCCCGTTCTTATTATTATTTCTCTAAGTTGGAGTCCTGGCATAAGGAATAACCTAGACTTATGCTTTGCCATCCAAAAAAGGACGATTTCTTCTTCTTCTTTATCTTCTTCTCTTGAACGGTGGATTTTTTCACGGCGAAATATAGCAAATAAAGGTTCCTTTTAGCAGCGATAAGCTGCTTTTGAGGAAGAAATTTCACGCTTCAACGTTGGCAACAAATTGATTGTATGTTATCCTTTCGTTTTTGCTACTTTATACAAACAGGATGAGTTCAGGAAACGGAATATAATATATCCTTTTTCGTATATATGACTCTGTTCAGGTTATTCGATGCGGAAGATTAGTCTTTTATAGCGGTTACCAAGATGATGCCATTGTGGTAGCATTATAGTTGTACCTTTGTTTACAAGGGAAATTCTAAGGTATGTAGTACATGGTTTTTTATCACTCGAAAAGATTCAACGACCATGTAAACATAACATTTTTTGAAAATACATATTTTTAAAGTACAAAGTTATAATTTTCCAGAACATCGTCTTTAATGAATGTTAACGGTATATCTAAAGGTATCATACCGAAACGGGCCTACAGCCTAACATGGTTATTTTAACGCAAGCATATACAATGCAAAGCGGAATAAAGTCCTAAACTTAGGTGCTTCATTATAATAATAAAACTGTGAAGAAATAGGGTGAGGAGGATTGTTCTAACTTTTATATATAATTTAAGAGGGTTAACTCCCAAGTCGACTTATTTGTTTTTGTTTTAATAATTTTGCTCTTTCAGGAGAATAAAAATGAATTTTGCTTACGGAAATAATTTTAAAAAGATCTCAATAGTTCTAGGAGGCTACGGCATACAAATAGGAAACATAGACAAAGTTATAAGGTATTCAAAAATATTAACAGCATATATTCAGGGGTACTTTTTGAATTCAAACTTTAAGTTTAATTGATGAAAACGGAAAGGATTGTAGTTAAACCTGATTATAAAAGTCTTACCTCGAATAAAAATTGGCTTAAAATTATGTGCTTGGAGTTAGATCCGATATTTTTGCATATTTTCAAAAACTTGCTATAAGGCAATTATTGGTTTCATGTACAAAAAATATCGAGGTTTAATTAGAAGAACGAGGAAAGATTCTTACCCACTTCGAAAATATTTTTGAGGAGTGTACTACCTTTTGCAAGGAATTGACAAATTCTTAAGGAGTATCTTTTGTCATAAAAAGTGCTGCTTATTAATTGGCAGAAATTGTAAGCCCCCTTTATTACTGCTAGCTAACTCACACGCAGGAATGGTTGGAAATCTTAAGACATTGGTTTAAACACTCTGCGAACCGTAATGGACTCAAATATATTTATTTAATAGGGGAGAGTTGAACAAAGTGGTTTTCGACATACCGTCCCTCAGTATGTTCGTTTGTTTATTCACTGTACATCGAGCCTGAACCTGGTGGATTTATGAGCGTTTTAATGTGATTTCGTAGAAGATAAATTTTTTGCATAAGCTCATCGCTTAGAACAGAGGCTAGAATTGGGAAGTTCATCGGAAGTTTTGCTATCTTTTTCCATAATTTCCGACAGCAATTTCAGTATAACAAACTAGTTATAATTAGGCTATAAATAGCCCAAATCTAATTGAACTATCTTTTTTTTTCGTATAAATAAATAAATCTTTTCTGCCCTAAATGTATCATTAACCAAGGGAATCTACGCTGGAGTTCCTCAAGGATCAAAACTTGGACCACTGCTGTTCAACATTTACACTGCTGATCAACCAGCCAACATACCAGGTACACAGACCAAGCTTTATGTAGACGGCTTCATCACATGCGCCACCGCTTTTCACCAGAAATTGCTGTCAGGAGAGTGCAAGAGCACAATAAAAACCTAGGAGAATACTGGGGAGGGGGACTGAAGATAAACAGCGAAAAGACTGAACTCATCTCATTCAGTTTCTCTGTTCTCATTTTCTACTGTGGACTATGAGCAGGGTTGGCCGAACTGTCACTTTTTAGAAAAAAAAAATACATTTGTTACGTCTGCTACGTAGTTAATGTTCAAATTGTAGCAGACGTTGTTTCAAATATCTAATGATCTGTCAGTCAAGTTGTCATCTGATACTTCATTCTCAACTGTGTCTTTGAAGTTTGAATTTTGAAATCAAACGTTAGATATTCACTTGATGAAACTTTGAACAAATCTAACAATATTATCATGACAATGACAACTAAGACTAGTAGTGGTAGTAGTAGTAGCAGATATCTGTGATTATTTTGTATTATAAAGGGTGGGCAAAACACAAGTTTCTTTTTTAAAAAGCAATAAAATGAACAAAATAAATGTTTTCCGTGTAGGTATAATGGATAAGAGCCAACATTCCTATTAATTATTATAGAACACAACGTTGTTCAAGCGAATGGTCGTGCTCCTTCAACTGCTGAGCTAATTGGACCTTATAAGCGAATAATTCCAGATCCTTTTGCCGAATTCTCCTCAGGCTAGTGCGTGATGAATTTTGAGCTGTGTATATCGATGACGAGTTGATGTTAGTGAATTGAGTGTCACACTCTCGGCTACAGCAGTCACATTCTCCTCATAGGGTGGTATGCAGACATTTGCTCAGACTCATGACAATGAGCTCCAGATAGTGAGATTGATCTTTTGCAATGAGACAAAGAGACAAAGTGATAGTGATAGCCCCTCAAAAAAACTGAGGATACCAATAGCTTTCTGAATTTTTTAGTATCCTCGAATAATGCACTGTACCCGGCCAAGATATGTCCATGCTGGCTGTTGTTTGGACATTTATTGGATAATAGTCTAGATCTTTTGAAATTACTTTTTAAGACAACAAAAGAAGATTACACATTTATATTCATCGCTATGACTTATTGGGTTTTTAATAGAGATGCCGCGAATATTCTGCCACTATTCGGTGTTCGGCCTATTCGGCCTACTTTTTTGATATTCGGTATTCGGCCGAATAGTTCACAACATTCGGCCGAATACCGAATATTGAATGGAGAGTAAAAAAAGATTTATTATCTCACAAAAAAAGTTGTATTTTAATTAAAATTTTTTATTTTAGTATTTAAAATCTACGAATGGTAAGTTGTAGTGAATAAAAACAGCTTTTTCAGCATTCGTTGGTAGCATACGTTTTATGTAACGTCTATATTCGAAATCAATTGCAGCTTCTGCAAATAACCTCTCACTAATACACTAGTACCAGGAGACGAGAGGTAGATTTCAGCAAATGTTTTCAAACAGTTTTGTATTTGCTGACCACCACTTGTAAGGGTCTGCCATCCGATCTTTTTGAAAAGTTGAAAGTGATTTCACCTCGGAAACCAGGATCTCCAACGAATCGTAAAAAAAAACATAATTCTTGTTTTATAACTTAATCGACCAATTTCATAAACAAACACTAAAAGCACTTTTATCAAAAATCCTCTTAAATTTTATCAGATTCTTAAATCTTTCAAGTTTCACCAATCTATAAAAGGGACTTTTTATGGAAATCTTTGTTAAAATTAAATTCTCTTTACATCCCTGGAAAAAGAAATTGTTTTTTTCTTTGAATGTGATAAAATGAGAAAGCATTATTACCAAGAAATGCAAAAAAAAAAGATTTAGAAAGATCCTATGGGATAAAATCGTAAAGTAATGATCACTTGATTTAAAGCACTGACTGGTTTGTTTCGGTTAGAAGTTAGTTTTAAGTTCAAAATGAGGACCAAGCATATACTTTTGCATTGCAAATATGTATGTGTTGCTCTTCATCGTCTGATAAAGACGATCAATCTTTTATTCTAAATTTAAAAGCCAGTCATTAAAATATTATTATTAACATCCAAAAGTGGAAATTTGTTTTCCTATTCATTTTGCGTCTCCAAAAATTGAAAACTAAAAATTTCAGTTCCTATTTCCACTTGTTAGCTGCATGTGATGACATTGCAATGAACCTTTTAAAAGCTTGTTGAATTTAAAAGCGCTTGGTGAAACCCAAACATCTCATTTGAATGTTTAGAAACCTGTTAAATGTTTGAAAGTCCTTCGTGAAATCGGTCATTAGTTGAAAAACATAATTTGTTAATACTTCAACATAGGATGGGGTAAACTTATAAAGAGTTTTATAGTTCCTTGTGGGTTTAAGGGGTATCAAATATTTAGGTATTTAATTGCACACTTGCCATTGTACTTTCCGAGATATTTAATTTCCAGACTCCATATTTTAGTAGTTTTATCTCATTAGAATGAGATTTGGTTATTTTCCTGCATACGGAAATTTTTAAAATGAGATACGAGTACATCTCTTAAATGGAATCGATGTCTTTTTTGATAGATTTGTCTCAAAATTATTCTGCATATGAAAGCAATCATTTGCTCAAAAAAGTGAGATTTGAAACTGACATAAAGCTTTCTGCATACCACCCATGGTCAGGACAGGGAACAGGAGTGTTGTTCACTAGCATACCCGTCTCACGAACTTTTTTCACAAACTTACGTTCAGCAGGCGCTGTGGGTGCTTCATTTCGACCAAAACTTCTTTTGAAAAACAAACTCTTGGGGCTACACAGCACTCACTTTGGAAATGAGTTTTCAATATTTCGCAAACAAGATTTTCAGCGGGAAACGGATGTCAGCGTCAAAATAACCTATGATTTTAAAAGAAATAACTAGATGGTCCACCCTCTATATGCAATACAAGAGTTAATCAGTTCATCCAGGAGGAAAATTAGAGATCAGTTTTAAAAGAGGAGAATGTTGGGAACATGTACGATAAGCGTGTGTATAAAATCAAAGATATCTATAGCAAATCACCGATTGTTAAAACAATTAAAAAAATAATGCTTGGATGACGCTGAGCTTCATTGCAGAGTGTTGGAACAGAGATAAATTATACCGAAAATGGAAAAACAATAAAAGGAGTATATGCTTTGAAATAAAGTAGAGTAAACGAAAAATCCAAGAACACTTAAGACTGCGGTGGTAGGGCCGATCTAAAAAGGAGGAGTGAAAGCTCAAATGAACAATTATAGGCCAATATCAATATTTCAAGTTGTAGCAAAGTGCCTAGAAAGTGTTTTGTGTAAGGATTGCAAAGTTTTATTGAAAAACACTCACTTATTCACAAGAGCCAATACTAATTTCAAAAGAACATAAACTCAGGTAAGTTACTTGCAGGATTTGTTAATTGTGTGAATGAGGGCCTTAACAAAGGTCATCATGTAATTGTGCGCTTCATGGATTTTAGAAAGGCTCTAAGCCATTTAAATCTATTAGAAGCGCTACAACAGATCAGGATAAGAGGTGTGATAGCTGATTGATGACGGACTATTTTCGTAACAGAATGTTCTGCGTTAAAATAAAAGATGGATTTAGTGAAGAAAAACAGGTGCAATATGGAGTCCCACAGTGATCAAATTTGGGTCCACTTACGAGGTCCGATAAGTATTACTTAGCCTACAAGAGAAAAACAAAAAAATTTGGAAAAGTGGCGATTTATTTCCCAACATAGTATCCTTTTAGCTCGATAAACTTGATCCAGCGAAGCTCCAACTTCTTAACCAATCAGAAAAATAGGTTTTCTCGAGGTCTGCATAGTGGGCCTCCATGGCGGCGATGACCTCCTCATTCGACTAAAAATTTCTGCCCGGCGGGTGATTTTTTCAAGTTTGCCAACAAAAAAAAAAGTCGCACGGGGCCAAATCTGGAGAATACGGTGGATGAGGTAGCAGTTCGTAGTGCAATTCGACCAATTTGGCAGTGGTCCCACGGTTGCGCTTGTTGTCCGGAGTTTGCAAACGCGGCACCCCATCATGCCGACAGCTTTCTCATAACCAAAATTTCATGGAGGATATGACCCAAGTGGTCTTTTGAGACGCCTACTGGTTCTCTCTTTGATTTGCTTTTTTTTTTAATATAAGCTTTAAAAATTTATTTAAGAGTAAGTGAAAAAGGAGTTGTTTAATTGTTGCTTATAGAAAAACAGAAAATAATATCTGACAGTCTTAGATTAAGCTATGATTTTATTTGAAATGAACTTTCCCAATTACACTTGTGTGATAAGTAACCTATTTGTATATTTATGACTATAATCTATTGAATCATTTTCAAATCAAGATCTTAAGCAATCAATCAACGTTTACATTATACACTTTCTATTCCACTTACACAATACCTCAAATAAATATCCAGTGTCATCTCAAAAGAACCCAGAATCCGTAAACAAAGTTAAGCATTGACAAATAGATGTCCTCTTTCATCCTCTCTACCATGGAACACAGCCCACAAAGAGACATTAATTTCCTATCAAAATTCTCCTACAATTCATTGGTCCTTGCCACTTATGGTCAAAACGGATGTCCTCTGCCGAATACCTTTCCCTTTTAGTGGTCAACCTAAACACAAGGAAGGACAAATGCCTGTTCAAGACTTTTACATTTAAACGACCGACCGACATCCAAAGAAGCAAGAACTTTACATAAATTCTACAGGCTGGTTACATTCTCCCAAGACCTCAAATTTCAAATGCTAAATTACCCACACACATGATGTTTGCATGCATGTGTACTGTATCGTTCAGGTCAGCATGTCTGTAAGGATGGATGCCTGATGCCTCAGAGGCAGAGCCCTTTATTTTGTTCAACAAAACGTATAAATTAATGTGGAAAATCTTTTGTCCAATGTTTGGAGTGTTCTTCAGCAGCTCCATATTAACTCTCTTATATTGGGGGTGGTGGGGCCGTTGGTGGAGGTCGACGAGTAGGTACATCTATCTACCAAACAATGTCAGAAATGTTGGTTGGTACTAGATCTTTGGGAGACTATGATGTCTTTACATAGTCCAAGTCCATAGCTGGAATGTAATGTTCTCTAAAAACTTTGCTTCTGAACTCCTGGTCAAATCAAATAGATTCAATCAGCTTTATGTGTGTGCTGTCGTTTGGACGGAAACGACGATTTATCAAAGTCCCCTAAATCGGCTGCTTTCTTTTAAGTATCTAAGCCCTTTTTGTTTTCGAGGCAACAAAACCAAGGAATTCGCCATCATGTTCAGTGCACATGGCTCTTTGGGCGAAAACAATGCATAAACCTGCAGTTCATTGAGTTCTTTGATTTTTTCCATCAGCTTTATGCATTTAACATGATAAATGTTATTTTGTCGAACGAAACAGCTTTAGCCAAAATTTATTTCTTCAGAAAACCACAGCTGGGATCGAATTTGTGCATTGAGGATGGATGATTTATATCGGGCTTTATTAATAGTTGAAAGTGACAAAGTTAGGAATCTTTGTAAAATTCAAGAGGGATAGTGTGTCTTTTAGTTAAAGCAGTATGAACGATAAATAATATTCTTAACAGAGTGAATCTTGTGAAATTGTTTTTGAGTTTTTGCTTGTGGTCTGATAGGTAGGGCAGGTTTTTCATCGACTCGGGATCCGAATAAAATGATGATGAAGAAGAATACAATCATTTTTGCTGTTGACTGTTATGACTATCCTTATCATGTTTTAACATAGTGCGAGCGTTT
Source organism: Chrysotoxum bicinctum (assembly GCA_911387755.1). Taxonomy (NCBI): domain Eukaryota; kingdom Metazoa; phylum Arthropoda; class Insecta; order Diptera; family Syrphidae; genus Chrysotoxum; species Chrysotoxum bicinctum. The sequence continues at coordinate 148,870,079 of OU426989.1, forward strand.
AGGAAATAGAGGATGATAAGATGGGAAGGATCAACAGATTTGGTTACGGAATTCCACATTCGTGTGGTACGGCCAAAAACGAATATCAATACTTGAAGGTAGGGCATTCTGAGCAGAGCGGACGTTATGCTGAAATTTTCTAAGGGGAGCAATGCAACTGGCTTTTTCAATAAAACAACGTTTGAAGAAGTAGCGATAAAACAGTTATAAGCAAGAGACATTTCCAAGGTGTTCCAACGAAACATATATGTTTCCGTAATCGATCTGACGCCTATCAGTTTTAAAGCTCTATTATGGATTCTATCTATTAAGTGCAATGATGTTTTGGATGTTCCTGACCAAACATGAGAGTTGTAATCTAGTTTGAGAGCATAAAGTTGCCAGATTAGAAGGAGAAAAAAAGTTCTTATATCGTCTGAGAAATTCTAGATATTTTGCAGCATTTTTAGCAATAGCTGATAAAATGGTTCCACAAAAGTTGTTCAGTAAGGCACATACCAAGAACCGAAAGCTTTTCAGTTTCCTCGATGCAAGTTCCATTCATGTATGATGGAAAAGGCGGTATATTTCACTTTAACAACTGAAGACAACTTTCAGCTTTGAGTTTTGGAAGCATTAAATTCCACACGATTTAATGGCTCATATAACAACGCCGTTCAAACTCGAGTTTAATGAGCTAAACATTTTCTGCCATTGCAACTCGACTTTCGAAAAAGAGGGAGGGGAGTCAGGAAAGGAGTATGAAAACCCAAGGGTTGCGTTACTAGCGAAGCAGTTTAGTGGATATATCAAATTACGAAATAATGTTGGAGACAATACGGATTACGGAGCCTTGGGGCACACGAGCATTTATTTAATGTATTTCAGAATTGCAACCGTCCAAAACAATTTTTTTTGTCAGAAAAGAAATTGCTATTCCAGCGAAGAAGTATCCCGTCAAAAACATGCATTTTCAATCAGAGAGCTTGATTCCAAACTATATTAAATGCTTTAGAAATATCAAGCGCAACAATTTAGCTTTGTCCAAAGCGATGTAAGGACTCATGTCACTTTTCACTGAGAAAAGCCATTAAATCACTAGTGGATCTGTTGCAACGAAAACCGTATTGAAGGTCTTTGTCACTATCAGGCAACGTAGAGTTCGCTGCGAACACATTGGCATTGTCTATAGAACTAACGACAGTATTATCACTGCAGATAAGCTTGGGAACTGATGACGATGATGTTTTTTTTTATTTTATTTTTATTTCTTATTATTCTAAGCGAATGACCGAAAGGTTATACTACCTTTAGGACACTGCAGTATTTTTCGTCCAACGTTTGCTAATGTAAAAATTTTGTTCTTAGAATCAAGACGTTCCAGGAATTTATGGCTTGTTCAAATTTTTCATGGTTCTCCACTGACGTAATGGTTTTATAACCACACAAGCTACAGAACTTGTCAAAAATGTTGGTTATCCTTTCTTGACAAGCTTGTTAATGTTATGTTGAAGCAAATTCCTGAATGATTATACAAAGTTTTACCGTAATTGATAAAGATACAATTCTATTAAGGTATGGGGACCAAGGCCATCACAGATGGCAAGTAAAAATAATTTCAAAACTTTCCTTAATGAACAAAATTAAAATGAAAAGTAAAGTTACAACTGAATACATGGTTAAGGTTTTTTTCTTAAATAGAAAGTTATCTAAAATTCTTCAGCTATTATTTAGGCTCTTTAGCAGGAGGCTTTCCAGACTTCAGTTCTGCTCAAAATATTTAACATTCTTTCCATTGTCAGCTTTGTGCAGTCAAAGAAGTCTCTTCTGTTCTCACTTAAAGTGTAATACATATATAGAAAAATCATCATTGAGTAGCCTAAAATTAAAATTAAGCAGTTCGCCTCTGACTTTAAATATGAATTATATAAGCAAAGTGCTGTTTTCATCCCGGAAATTCTGCTAATTCGTGTATGAATGTGGAGTAATAATTATTGTCCGTAAAGAGATCGCTGTGCTTGCTCCTCAAACTCTTTCCATAGTTTCTCAACTAACCAGCTATGTATTTCAGACGGTTCACGGGCTTTTTGAGACATTTTCTTAATAACGTAATCAAAGTGAAGCTTCAGGGTTGTAATATTTTATCGAGACATTCCTGTTTCTAAATAAAATTATGATCTTCGGAATGTAAGACGGCAGTTTAAACAATCTTTTAAGAAAAAATCTTAGTTGTGTTCCAACTTCTTCACTTTTTTCGCATCCCCACACTTAAGCAGCTTAAACAAGACTAACTTAGAACTTGCCTCAAAGAGTTTTTGCTCCGGGCTAAAACTGAGTTCGCTGGAATTTATGTATGATTTTCATGTGCTATTTAAAGCTGTTTTTTTTTTTTCAATTGAAGCCTTTTGGTATGATGAGTGATAACTCTTCATATTAAGTTGGATGATATTTTTATTTCAAGATACTCGTACTCTTCAATGATTTCAATTTATTACCTAACAAAAGTTCACCTTTTATTACAGTTAGCGTCATTCAGCTTTTCTAAATATCATAATTTATAACTAAATTAAGCTGACAGTGAGATTCCATTTGACACATTAATCTTCAAGGTCAAAAATTGTGACACTACGTTCTTGATGTGAGTCCTCTTATTTTCCTTTTTGATCCTGAAACTACGAGTATTGCGCTATATGTATAAGTTTGAAAATCTGGTCAATTTTTGCATGATTTTGACTTAATCCAGCTGGAAAACTACTAAGTTTGTTCGCGCTATCAACTCATGTTGTACTTAAGTCTATTTTTAATGAGCAGTTCAGGTATTAAATACCTCCTTAATTCTCAGCTGAAAACCTTCTGGTAAAATGTGTAAGATAAATTTTTGATAGAACGAATAAGTTACCATGATTAAAGCAACTTTAGTTAAATTTATGTGACCTCGAATGGTAATGTGTTTTCGCCGGGCGCTTTGTTCAGATCTGTTCCTGCAATAGCTTCTTTGACTTCCTGCAAACTTATATCGTAGTCAAGATTTCCAAAAGGACTAGCGTATGCATGCGTCTGAGGCTTCCTGGGCAAAATAATTTCTTTTCGAAATGACACAAGTTAATTTAAAATTTTCATTGGCTGTCAAGTACATTTTCCTGACGACGATATCCGTGTTGAATTAACGGAATATTTTAAGCAATCCAAACGCCTCGCCCTCTTGTTAGCTTTTTCACACCCATGATCAAATAAAATAATCAAGTAACCTTCACTTCACTTTCATAATACACAGGGCCCATCAGAACACTTTCAAACATATTTTATGAATGCAAATTTTTCAATATCGATTTATAGTGTAGGAACATTTTTAAAGTTTTTTTTTACACAGATTTGAAAATCATATCAGGCATGTGAAGCCTTTCGTCCATCACATATACAAAACAAGACGATATCTCGATTTTGTCATGACCCTCGCCATGTTAGCAGCTGGTAGGGTATGTTAGCAGTTTCATGCCTGGTGTTGGTTTAAGGGTCTTGTTGGGTCTTTCGATGGTTAACATAATGATTTAAAAAAACCACAAACCAAATTACAAGGGACAAACGGATGGGAGTCAGGTAAATTCAAGGAGTCAGTCATAAATTCAATGATAGGAATACTTTCAGTCTAATATTCATATAATAAATGCTGGTGTGTCCCAAGGTTCCGTTTTGTCTCCGACACTCTTTCTCACCTTATCTTTTCTCTCTTCTCTTCTCTTCTCTTCTCTTCTCTTCTCTTCTCTTCTCTTCTCTTCTCTTCTCTTCTCTTCTCTTCTCTTCTCTTCTCTTCTCTTCTCTTCTCTTCTCTTCTCTTCTCTTCTCTTCTCTTCTCTTCTCTTCTCTTCTCTTCTCTTCTCTTGTCTGAAACTTCCAATTCACTTCATTGTTTCGCAGACGACAGCGCCCTCAGTTGTTGATATTCGTTTCCAGACTCACAACACCGTTCTTCGGCTGTAGAACTAAAAGGTATAAGGTCATTCGATTTCGGCATTATAATACAATGGGGTATTAACAACCGCGTGGAGTTTAAGGCTTCGAAAACACAAAGCTGTCTTCTGTTAGCCTAGCCAAGCATGAGTCCATGAATTCAACTTGTCCATCCATGAATAGCACCTGCATCTACGAACGAAACTGAAAATCTTTCAATAGTCGGTATGTACATATATGCTAATGACCATTTGTATGGGATGATCATATACTCGACGTAGCTAAAAACGCAGCGCTTATGTTTTCTTAAAATATGTAAGAAATTCGCTTTCCCTTCTGATCTAGCTATGATCTATAAGGCATACAACCCCCCAAATTTTGAGTATAACATTTGAACCTATTGGATAGAATTTGGAATAGAGCCCTAAGGCAGAAGCTTTTGTTTCTCTTATACACAGTTTTAATACCTCCTGTCTTTCATTTTTCTATTGCTTTTTCTATCAACAATGTCCAATTGAAATAACCAGTTGCGTTTCTCCTCTCAAACAACGCCGCCCGCAATACTCATATAGCTGTGAATGCTCATCAGTTTACCCTTGAGTCTAACTTCGCACATACAGTCACATCTAGAGGTTCTTTCTTTAGCCGTACTACTAGAATGTGGAATACTTTGCTCCTCTCGATTTGTTGTCCTCATTGTGATGCACAAGCTTTCAAGAACAATGTGCATCTACATCTCCTATTGAATCCTCTCCACTTTACCTAAACGCTCGCTGAGTTAGAACATAACATTATAAGGGAAGTCATAATCCCTTGATTGTGTGCAAATTAAAAAAAAAAAAATCGCAAGAAAACAAAACTTAAGAGCACTGTTGAATAAAATTTCATGGAATCCTTTTTAGAAGTCGATTTCCAAAGACACTTATTATTCTAAATTGTCTTTTGGTAGCAGGGCTTTGGAGCTTGCACGACACCAAAGTTAAAGAGTTTGATTTGTCGACGAAATTATGCCTCTTCTTCCTGAACCTTCGAATGTACAATATTCTCTTGGTTATCAAAAGAAATTGTCAAGAGGTCTTGTCAGCACTGCTGCAGCAAGTCGGAAATGGCTTTGACTCGTCTTTTGTGAAGTGTGTATTTCAACATCACATTTATTTCTTAATGACATCTTTTCTTATTTTATTTTGGTGTTTTTATCGTTCACACTCTGAACATTGGTCTTGCGATGGAGATGTGAATCCCAAGTTAAATATTTTATTGCAAAAATTTTTGTTTTGATTGTTAAAAAAAAATAAGATAGGGTCGGTTTAATTCTGAGGTCAAAAGTCAAGTACTTATTACTTTTAGAGTATGTATGCTTGAAACAAAAAAGGATCCCATTTTGTAGCTCTCTCCATGTTTTCAAAAATGTGACCTTACACTGAAAAAATTTGTGTACATTCTTTTTATGAATGGCGATCATTCAGCCAAAATCATTAATTTTTAAAGAATATTCATATGAATAATGCAAGAAATCATAAAAATTAATTTTTGTTTTATGACCAAGTCATGATTTTCATGAAAAACCATTCATAAAATCCAAAGCAATAGAATTGTTGTTGGAAAATCAGATTATGATATTTTACATTTAAAATATGAACAGTTCATACAAATTTTATTGTAAAGTTTTATGAAAAATTTCTTAAAATGCTTGAAACTGTTCTCTTATTGTAGGAACTCTTCTCCTTGAGAAAAATTAATATTAGAATGACAAATTTGTCAATTTTTGTGAAGAGTTCAACTAACTCGGAATAAAAATCGGACTGGGAGTGACGATAAGACGAGGAATTAATCCCGGAAACCACTGCTTTCAACTCACAAGTATAACGAAGTGCACGCTTTACAAAACCCTCAGATATATTGCCAGTTCGATTTTACGGCTAGCAACGCGACGGTTGATAAGCAGAAATTATGAGCTGATACTGGGTTCTCTCGAAAGAAACATTCTCGACGGATATTTGGTCCTGTGAGCGCGGATGGTGAATGCAACAGAAAATATAAAGTAAACTCTTTGAGATTTTTTACAAAAATTTTGTTCGTTCAGAAAGTCAAACCCCGACGACTTATTGGCTCGGACACATTAAGTGAAAGTACAACAATGCTCCAGCACAAAGAGACTTCGAATCACAGTACAGTAGCCCGGAAACAAGGAAGTCCAATTCGTATGAACCTGTGGATTGAATAATTGATATGGGAAATTGTAGACATTCTCACGGAGCCATCCAGTTTGGATTAAGTTAAAAAATATGGAATCTAGTAGTTTTTGATGTCTCTTATTGTGTGTTTAATTTTGCACAATCATCCGGAAATTGGATCACTCATTCAGCCGGAGCACCACACTCTTCCCACACCATCTACACTGTGCCAAGCTAGGCAGGTTTTTGACTGGTACTGAAAAAGTAGCCAATCCGATTGAGTGATTATCCACCTCCACGCACCATAGGGCTCCGTCAAAGCACTCAGTCCGTTAGCTCAGGATCTAAAAAGTTAAACGGAGGACACGGCACAAAAGTAACCGAAGTTCGTCCTAGAGCCATTTTGTCGCGTTAAGAAAAGAGATCAAGTCTTTGATCTTCATTTCCGAAAGTTCGTCAATATCGTGAAAAAATGTCCTCCCTAATGATTGTGCTCAAAATTTGGCAGGAGCAGGGTATTTGCAAAGGAAATGGAGGACTGCTTACTTTTCCCGCTGGTCCACACAGCTATGAAAGTGAGTGTTGTGAGGTATACCTACATAGCTTCGCTGCATGCCCTCCTATTTGCTACAGGTACATAGTTACGATATGGCTATATGTCTTGCATGGTTCTGCGTATAGTGTTCCGGAATTAATATAGGCGGGCCAAATCTCTCTAGATAATATAATGCAGTTAGTTAAACTGCTCCACCTATGGTTTGATTTGCTAAGAAAAATTGAGAGAATTTTGCCCTTCATATAACTCCGAGCGGAATGTGTTAGTGTCCGCAAGTGAGTTAGGAAGGGAAGGGCAGATCCTTGCGTGACCAGCTCGCCCGCACGTAAATTTTCATCAGTACCTCAATGATCCGGAACTGAGATAAGAGTGATATTGTGGTAAAAATTGAGGCTAGCAAGTTCATCCAGGCATTGCTGAACAAATTTGGAATATAATGTACTAGATATAATGGCTTTAACAGTCACCTGACTGATTATAGCCGTATCCCGGTTCTGGTTTGGGTCTATTTTGAGTACTTAGCATGGTTCCCTGATAGCCAGTAATTCAGCTTGAAAAACACTAGCAAAGTCAGGTAGCATAAACGATCCAGATATATTCAAAGTCTCAGAAAAGACACACACACACTCCATCTTTGAGCCAACAGTAATGATAGTTGTTTTGAAGTCTTTTGTCACAACTTCATCATCCCAGTTCTGTCCTGATGGGAACATAGCCTTAAAGTCTTTAATGATCTCCATTGTGCATTAACGTCATTGGGAGTTGAAAAAATCACTATCGAAAACAAGTCCGTAATATTGCTATGGCCATAAGTCTTGGCATTCCAAGAGTTCGATTCCTTTAGTCTTAATGCAGTATAAGAGACTAGATATTTAATCGGTATATCAAGTGTAAGAAGGCACAGAAAAGGGTTCAAGGTATCAGTATCTTCGGTGTTATATGCTTTGGTAATTGTGGACCACCATACCAGTACTATGTAGGTCCACAAAATCATACATTTAGACCCCACTTTTTACCAAAGGTTTTACTGCGGGCGTAGAAAGCTCTTCAAATCTGCTTAACCCTTTCTTCAATATTCAGTTTCCAGTTCAACTTGGGGTTTAGAATAACAACATGTATTTTGCACTCGAAGAGAGCAAAAGTGCTTAACCCTTGAGGCGGAGTAGAGCGAGGGGCTGTATCTTAGTTCTGGAAGTAAATAGCATCAGTTCAGTTTTGCTTTCATTAACACCTATAGTCGATAACTCGTGGCCCAGTTACTAACTTTCCATAAAGCCTTGTCTGTGATCTTACATAACACAAGTGTGAACTGGTTGTACCAAGTCATCTGCATACGCAACCGCCTTTACTCCACACCTTTCCAACTTAACGAGAATTTTATTCATGACTAGAAGCCATGGAAGAAAGGACAGAACTCCGCCCTGAGATGTTCGTCTTCGAACGTACTTTGTAAAGTTAATATTACGTATATACGTACCTAGAATCCTTCTGTCTCTGAGCATGGATATATTCCACTCCCTTATTTATTCATCCACACCAAACTCGATGAGTGATTTCAAATTGGACTTGGTAATAACGTTGTTGAAAGCGCTTTCTACATCTAAGAAGATAGCGAGAGTTTATTCTTTAAATGTAATAGATTTCTCAATTGTGCTCTAATGTGTTTGTCGTGAACTCGCTCTAAAATTTTAAGCACAAAAGAAGTCAGTCTTTGGCTAGAAATCCTTCGCAGATTCAAGGCCCCGCCTACCGACTTTTGGGAAATTATTTCCAGCCTTTTTTATGGTTTTTTCGTCTCCAAGTTGTGGTTACTTAAATGATTTTTAAAATATTAAATAAATAAATGAAAAACTGAATTTTATTTTTATTTTATTCAATTTTAATTTAACTTAATTAATATCACAACTTTAATTAATTTATTATATTTAAGCTACGCGTTTCGGAGTGTTATTGCTCCATCATCAGGCGAACTTCTTTTGATTTTTGATTGATTGATTTTTGATTTGATGACAACAAAAAGCTCAAGTTTGAATACACCAACAATCAAAAATCAAAAGTAGTTCGCCTGATGATGGAGCAATAACACTCCGAAACGCGTAGCTTAAATATAATAAATTAATTAAAGTTGTGATATTAATTAAGTTAAATTAAAATTGAATAAAATAAAAATAAAATTCAGTTTTTCATTTATTTATTTAATATTTTAAAAATCATTTATTTCCAGCCATTGAATTCCCACATCTTGCGATTTTTGTAGCATTATTGGTACAGACTTGGAGACTTAAATGGATCTGTTACTGATGTCCCGATTTGAACAAGATTTTTTCTAATTAAGAATATAACTCCCATCACCACCTTTTATTTATTTCTAGTGATGGTTCAAGAAGTGTATTGAACAATTTAGTTAAATGTTTGGTTCCAAATAGCACCAATAAAACTGAATTAATAATTTGAATTCCAGGAGTATTTGCCAAATTTCACTTATCGCAATCAATAACAGCTATTCCAGTAAACTTGCCAGACTATTGTTCTTGAACATGTATCTATATAGAGGTGGAAAAAGGCATTTAACGTTCATAATATGAAACGCAAGTCGAAAGCCAATCTAACCTACTCCGACATTCACTGGCAGCTTATAGCTAAAGCACTCCCAACCCATTAAGCTCAAGTATTGCATTTGGTCAAAACTTATTATACTCAATCCTTGGAGCTTCTAAGACAAGCCCTTTATGATTATTTTGTCTGTGTTTCCCTTTGGCATTAAGATTACCAGTTACCACATATGGTCGGCCACCTGTGTATGCTTGCCCGACAAAGGCCACCCCAAGTCCATGGCCATAGACTAATCGAAAATGAATTTTTCATGAAGTCAACCGTCATGCAGTAGCCCCTTCATCAGTAGGCGACAAAAACATTACAAAACGTTCAACTCCCAAAACTCCTGCTCCCGTTCTGATGATTCCAGCCCCAGCTATTTTTTTTTGTTTTTCAAATTAAACTGGGATGTTGGATCTAGAATGTTGTTGTTCTAAATTCTAAATAAAAAAAAAGAAAACAACATTTCCTCATTCAATTTTGGTTGATGTTCCCAATGGCAAAGTTTTACGAGGACGTATGGATTTTATTTATTTATTTGTATAAACATCATGTTATAGATAGCCTGACGCTCCCCTTTTTTCAAATGACAACAAAACCAACAACAGCTATTAGCGCAAGGATTCAGTGCCACCAACTGGTGTCAAAGATAAATATAGAATTTGCAAAAGGGTTGAACTGACAGAAAATTGCTAGGAAGCCATGCCGGATCAGATGAGTATCAAAGTCATTGACATCACTCTCGAGTTTTGGTACTCGTATTTATGATGATAAAAATCGATGATGACCGGTTAGAGGACATGTGTTTGAATAAAACATCGATTGTTCATGGATACAAGACAAACGATGCATTTGGTGATACGTATAGGATCTAAAAATGTCGTATTTTTTAAGTTATTCTATTGTTTTTAGGGTTTATACGAGTACTGACCGATTTTTGTAATTTTATAATTACATCATTTACCATTTTCTTTCTAGGTCTTGAAGGTTTTTCTGGAATTAGTAATTTGCATTTGAATGAATTATGATGTTTTGTTATTGAAGTATTCCAAACAAGGTATCTTTTTTGATGAAAAAAGATTATTTCAAGGCAATTTTAAATAAATCCACCTAAATCTGGGTGACTCAAAAATACCGTTTTCTCTTTCAATGTACATAAATTAGAATTTTCCTCAAAAAGTCTTAGATAGCGCTACCAACAGTTTTTCAATATTTATTTGTATTGAAAATCACAGTTGTCTAAGGTCGGGATGTTTTGACGTGTTAACAGACTCTTCGAAATAGTCTTAAATCCAAATACAATTTAATACTACTCGTAAAATTGCATATAATGGTTAATTTTTCAATTAAAATATTTTTAGCAAAGTTATCAAAAGGCACGGTAGTGCCCAGCCAAGTTCTGGCACTACAACCTTTTTACAGGAACAAACTCAGGCGATTTTTGACCTCTCCCTATCTTCAGTACCAATGAAGTCAGAAACTAAAAATTTCAAATAATTGCTAAGCACAGGCGCCTCACTAAATTTCAATTTTCTAGCATAAGCGGTTCCTGAGATATAAGGCCTCAAAAATCACAAAAACCGTAACTGACTGACTGACTGACAGATCAATAAAATTATGGAGCACTTACCGACATCGTAGAATCTTGTAATTTTGCACAACGGTAGGTCTTGTCATGCAAGCAGAGGAATTAATCGAAATTCTTAGGTTTTCTATTCAGGAGGCGTGGTATTTGCCCATTTTCTCCGAATCTGTGTTGGTTGAATGGAGCACATCCGACTGCTGTAAAACGATGAAATTTGCTAAAGCGGTAGGACTTAAATTGCATACAAAGAAAAAAATATAGAATTTGACGTTTTCCATTCAGGGGCGTGGTATCCGCCCACTTTTAACTGTAAGGTTTCAAAAAAATTCTAGAATGGTGTCTTCGAAATATTGAGTTTTCAAAAAAAAAATTTACTTTTTAAGAAAATTCAAAAAAAAAATGTTTGAAAACTTGAATACACAATACTACCCAAGCTGTTGGAAAGCTTTTGCATTAAATGAAATCGGTTAAACCATTTTTCAGAAAATCAAAAACAAGAAAAATTTTTCTAGGGGGCATCTAGCTTTAACTAAGTGATTTTTTTTATTTTAATCCGTGGAACAGTTTTTGTGAAAAAAAGATAATATACATAATTTCGAAAAAAAAAATCTTATGACAGGTACCGTTATTTTTGGTCTTAAAAATAACAAAAAGAAATTTGTAGGGGGAAACATTTAAATATGATACTCGTATCTATCAAGTTTTAAGAAAATCGCCATAGCCGTTTAGGCTGTAGTCGAACAGAAAGACAGACCGAATTGCGAGGCCCACATTTTTCGTGTTCTCCATCATGGTAATGCCAACTTTGATGAAAATCTCGAGTTCGATTTTCGATGGACGTTAAAAAGTAAAGCGATTTTAGAAACATAAATCAAGCTTGTTAAACTGATAGTTTGGAGTCTTGTTAAGAATTAGTTTGATGAGAATCAAACAACACCGATATTTTAAGAAAGCTTCTAGGTTAGAATTTTAAAGTTGACGAGCCTGATACGAAACATGATCAAGCATTCGAAAGTGGAAAAAAACACTGGCATTGAATGCTACCTTCAAGCTAGGCAGCGAATGAAAGTCGTGACCTGCAAATATCTCACACCCATATCATACAATTGGTATGATAAGTAATTTGAGCAGCTTTAATTTAACTTGAGTATGTAGAACTGATTTAGTTACAGCCATCGAAGTGAAGTAAAGTTTTTGGAAATAACAATATCTAGGTTTTTCGCATTTGTGACATATTCGATTTGGCAAGTGTTAAAAAGAGAGGAATGATGTTTTGAAGGTAGGATTTACTTTTACATATTGGAATTGCTTTAGTTTTCTCCGGATTCATTTTATGTTCATTGAGAGTAAAACTGGGCATAAATCAATGTTCATCTTATCAATAGCATCTTCAATAATCCCGATAAGAAGCTTAGGTTAGGAGGCCTATTGGTTCATTATTAATAAAAGCAGTGATGCTCCTAAACTAATGTCTTATGTAGTCTGGTTCATTTGCGAACCAGCCTGTGGTTAGTATGAATTTTCTCATATTTGCCATTGAGACCTGCATTAGATCGTCCAGTTCTGCAACAAACCTATTTCCAAAGTAACGTAGGCGATTTTTTTGGAGATTCGGAAAGTCGCCGAGCAGATGTTTAATGGTTTCCATCTCCTCGAAATCCTGACAGCTCCTACAGAAATCGGGTGCAAATGCACCCATTCTAGTGGCCACTGTGCCAATGGCGCAGTGACCCGTTAGTAACATACCGGGATTCTTATATTCTTTTTACTCAGCAATAAAATATATCGACTTTCTTTTTCATTAATTCTAGGCCATAAACTTTCAGGAGGCTTATATACGAGTATAACTGAAAATCGTAAGCGTGGAAATGTAATGTAATGTAACTGATAGTTAGATAAAACAGATAACAAATCATTAATGAACAAAGAAAATAGCAAGGGCCCAAGGATAGATCCTTAAGGAACACTGATATTACAGCTTGCATGCGATTGGTAAACTTCGAATGAATAAGATTTTCAATTGTGACAGAAAAATTAAAAAAAAGCCGTCAGTTTGTCACATAGAAGATTAGAGTTAAGTCAAGTAAGGTTATCAATCACATTTGTATAATTATTGTCTAAATACAGCCTTATGCTATTAGCATGTCATTCATTTTCTTTCCTGGGATAACTTTCGATTTTTTCCAGGAATTGGGATAGCTTGGGTCATTATTGTGGTGGAAGACAATTTTTTAAAAAGTCTTGATGAATGATAGTCCAGCCGATTTAGATTTAACTGCACATACAGAAAAAAACATCGACTCTTTCGTTTTCTGTAATTCCAGAATGCCCAGTGGTGGATTTGTTAAAAAACTCACCACATGTTAAAGGTCATGACTCATGATGGCTTGCGATAAATTTCTATTGTCTTAGGTTAGGTTAGGTTAGGTTAGGAGGGGTGTGCACAGCCCAAGGGCTGTTGCGTACACGGGGGCCTATTGGTCCATTGTGATCCCCTATTAATAAAAGCAGAGATGCTCCTAACTAATTCCTTATGTAGACTGGTTCATTTTCGAACCAGCCTGAGCTTACAATGAATTTTCTCATATTTGCCATTGAGACCTGCGTTAGATCGTCTAGTTCTCCAACAAACCTGTTTCCGAAGTAGCGAAGGCGATTTGTTTGGAGGTTCGGACAGTCACAGAGCAAGTGTTTAATGGTTTCAGTCTCCTCGACATCCTGGCAGCTCCTACAGAAATCGGGTGCAAATGCACCCATTCTAGTGGCCATTGTGCCAATGGCGCAGTGACCCGTTAGTACACCTATCAGGATTCTGATGTTCTTTTTACTCAGCGATAAGATATACCGAGTTTCTTTTTCATTAATTCTAGGCCATAAACTTCTAGAGATAACACAGTCGTCCCTGGAGGACCAGGAGTTGTTGATTTGCTCTTTCGTTATTAGGTCTATTTTCCTTTTAATCACTCCAATCGGGATTTTTGGTTCTAAATTTAAATGGCTACTGCTGTTTTTATTTGATAGTGATCCTTTCCTTGCCAGTTCATCTGCTATTTCATTCCCTTCTATATTACTATGTCCGGGAACCCAGCAGAGGTTGACTTGGTTAGTGCTACAAATATTGTTCAGCATGTCTCGACATTTTGTTACTGACTTGGATCTTATAGTCTCACTAGCTAAGGCATTGATGGCAGCTTGGCTGTCCACGAAAAATGTGATCTCAGACGAGTTCAATTCTTTCGTGCGTACCAATTCTGCCGCCTTTTCAATAGCATAGATCTCAGCCTGAAAGACACTACACTCATCTGGGAGTTTGAATGATTCTTTAATATTTAGAGCTTCACAGAACACCCCAGCTCCTGTTCCCTCTTCCATTTTTGACCCATCGGTGTAGAAGGAGATACCTTGTTCACTAATTAGTGAGTTGGATTCCCATCCCTGCCTTTGGGGTATTGTAGTAGAGAATTGTTTGTTAAAATCTATTTTGGGTGGTAAGTAGTCAGTCGTCACATTAAGCCCTGCCACTGTGTCATACCTATGCAGTATTGACCCATGACCATAATTACTGTGCTTCCAAAAGTTCATTTCTTTAAGCCGAATTGCGCTTTTGGCTGCTGTGCATCTTATGTGCTCGTCCAGGACTGGAAGATTTAATATAATTTCCAGGCCTGCCTGTGGCGTAGAACCCTGTGCCCCCGTTATTCCTAAACAGGCTAGTCTCTGTACCTTATTCAGGTTTTTGAGATAGCTACTTTTTTCTGCTGCTTTCCACCACACGATCGACCCATAGGTAAGTATGGGACGAACTATCGCCGTGTACATCCACTGGATGACCTGCGGTCGCATGCCCCACCGTGTACCGAAGGTTTTTTTGCATGTGTAGAGAGCGCATAGTGCTCTTTTCATTCTTTCCTCTGTGTTCCGTTTCCATGTTAGCTTGGAATCAAGAATTACTCCAAGATATTTAGCCTCGTTGGAAAGTTTCAGAGGAATGTCGTTGAGTTTTGGAGGAGTGAAATCCTCCAATTTCCTTTTCTTCGTAAACAGGACTAGTTCGGTTTTGGAAGGGTTAACCCCGAGACCGTTTTGTCCTGCCCAAGAAGATAGTTCTTTAAGTGAAGATTCCATAATATCCTTGATGGTGGTAAGATATTTACCCGATATCAGAATTACTATGTCGTCCGCATAGGCTACTATTTTAATGCCCTGATTCTTAAATCTTGTGAGAATTTTGTTAACAACCAGGACCCAGAGAAGAGGTGAAATTACTCCTCCTTGTGGAGTGCCTCTTGTAACCGATTTCTCTACTTTGCTATCCCCAAGTTGCGAGCTAATGATTCTGCCATTGAGCATGGTATAAATCCAGTCCACAATAGCAGATTCAACGCCAACTTCTTCTAGAGCAGATTTAATGGACTCCGTTTTTACGTTGTTAAACGCTCCTTCGATGTCCAAAAATGCTGCCATGGTGTATTCTTTGTGCTCGAGACTTTTCTCAATTTGTGAGACGACCTCGTGCAACGCAGTCTCCACTGACTTACCTTTAAGGTAAGCGTGTTGGTAGTTGCACAGGTTGCTTGGTTTGAGTAGGTCCCTAACATGCAGATCAATAATTCTCTCTAGTGTCTTGAGGAGAAACGAAGAGAGACTTATCGGTCTGTAATCTTTTGCAGTCGAGTGTGTCGGTTTTCCAGCTTTTGGAATAAAGACTACTTTAACTCTCCTCCAACTGATAGGGACGTATCTCCATTTGATACAACTTTTGAAGATTACCCTAAGCCATGGGGTGATTATCTGTAGAGCATATTGAAGAAATGCCGGAATAATCTCATCTGGTCCTGCTGATTTGTAGGGTTTGAACGAGTTTATTGCCCACATAATCTTCTGCTCTGTGATAACCTGTTCCAATTCTGGTTCTGATTGTAAGATATCTAAGGTGTGTGGTTGTGTAAAACCCGGTCCTTGATGATTCTTACAGCCCGGGAAATGCGTTTCCATAAAGAGTTCAAGTGTTTCTTGGCTCGAGTTCGACCATGATCCATCGGGATGCTTAATGTATCCCGGAATCGTGGGATTGTGTGCAAGGATCTTTCGAAGTCTCGCAGCCTCACTTGTGTTCTCAATGGATTCACAGTGTCTTGTCCATGAATCCTTTTTGGCCCTTCTTAACTCTTTGGTGTATGAGTTAAGTTCGGATCTATATAAATTCCAATCTTCCTCCGATTTACTCAGTCTGGCTTTGTTGAAAAGTTTTCTGACCCCTGTTCTTCGTTTCTTAAGATCGCTATTCCACCATGGTGGATTAGTGGGTTTAATGTTACGAGATATGGGGCAGTGTTTTTCAAATGCCTTTATCATTTTACTAGTAAGATTTTGAACAGTATCGTCAATGATTGAGGTTGCCGAAAGCGTTTCTTCCTCTGGAGGATCGATTCGTTCAATCAACCATTTTGAA
This sequence comes from Chrysotoxum bicinctum, assembly GCA_911387755.1. Taxonomy (NCBI): domain Eukaryota; kingdom Metazoa; phylum Arthropoda; class Insecta; order Diptera; family Syrphidae; genus Chrysotoxum; species Chrysotoxum bicinctum. Next base: position 148,886,368 of record OU426989.1, read on the forward strand.
TACTTTGTCCAATTCGTCCTAGTTGGGTTCCTAAAAGGTTTAATATCATTTATTCTCCTATCTAAGGTGAAGAGTATCCTTAAGTGATCCGAAAAGGATTTCTCAGAAGAGACTCTCCAATTCCCTACAGAGATCTTATCATTATTACTCATAAGAGTGAGGTCTAGAATTTCTTCCCTGATTTTGTTACGAAATGTAGGGTGATTGCCCCTATTACATAACATAAGATTAGAACAGAGAATGTATTCAAAAATTGACTCACCCCTTTTATTGATATCCTTGCCACCCCATTGTGTATGATGGGCGTTGGCGTCGCATCCAATCACCAAAGGTGTCCCTCTTGCTGTGGTGTAATCCACAAGATCGCGGACCGTTTTTGATGGAGGATTTTCTTCATCTCCCGGCATGTACGTTGACGCCAAGACGAAGTTGCCTTCCTTGGATTCAACGTTGATTGCCGCGTTATCCCTGTTGCTGTACCTAGATAAAAAGAAAGCATTAATCGATTTTTTGGCTAGAATACAACTTCTAATATCACCTTCTGACGTGGAGTGGAAAAGGTTGTAATTTTTTGACCTCAACCCTAGCACCTGATTCTTACAAATCCAAGGTTCTTGAATTAAGGCCACATCCACGTTCTCCTGAGACATGTAGAGCATTAGGTCGTGCGTTGCTGCTTTAGCGTGCTGCAAATTACTTTGCACCACCAGCAGCTTTTGACTCCCCTTTGCCTTCATGCCTCTTTACCCTTACGGTACCGAGACCATATCTCACCACGTCTGCCTTTTCTTTCAGGAGGAGGTCAGATTTTTTGTCGATAGCGAACAAAAGGTCCTTTCCTTCCCCGTTGAGACTCTTTCTGGAATTCAAGAGCTTCCATTCCAATATGGGGAGCTCCTTATTTTGTTTTGCCATCAGTTTAATAATGGATGAGTCCTCATGCGTGGCAGGAGGAGGAATCCATATCTTAATCTGCTGACGAAGTGGTAGAGCCGTGACAGGAAGAACCCCGAGAGATGCACCCTCCCACAGTTCACCAATTTTGGCGATTGTATGAGTGAGGAACTCCAAGGATTTCTGGTCTCCACAGCAAACCACTTTTACTCCTTTCCGCCAACCAGCTCCGTCGAAGGTATAGTCCTCAGCACTATCGTCTTCGGATGTCGCCATCATGGCTTTTAGGATTTCGTTTTCCACGAGTAACCAGTTCTTGGCCGTGATTTTCCCATCCGGATCCTCTCGACTAATAATGGCCACTTGAAGATCGATCGGGGTGTTGTCAAAGCTGTTGGTCTTAAACTTTTTAGAACCATCGGCCTTGGCTGTCTCCTCCGATCTTGCCCTCTTGGACGAAACTGACTTTGTCCCAGAAGAGTTGCCTACCTTTGCTTTGTCGTTCCCTTTCGGGTTCGATTTAGCGATGGTTTGCTGTTTCTTGAGGGAAGTCTTATTCGTATCCTTGCCGGTACGAGCTGTTGAGTTATTGTTGTCCTGTTCTCGGTTTATCTTTTTAGGGATAGACTTCGATGTGGAAGCAACTACTCTTTCGCTGACTGTTTTCGTTTCTTTCTGTTGTTTGGAGGAAGCTATGGGTGCAGTGGAAGTCTTTGCCATCTGACTTTCATAGTTCTTTATCAACTTTCTATGTTTCTTTAAAAGGGCCCTGTCTCTTGGACTGAGAGAAGTTGGGTCCTTTTTCTCCGTAACACTCACGAATCTTTTAGAGGATCTGTAGTTACTGCGTTGCCTCGAAGCATTGGGCGGTGCAGTAGACTTCAGCATAGTCTCTTCTTGACTCGAGTCTTCCAGCAACTCGTCCTCGGTCCGACTTCCTATAGATGGAGGTCTGTTCGAGGTCTCCCTACCGTCAATAGCCAGGCTATCTAGAGCAGGGAGAAGAGCCGCTGCAAGGTTGTGCTGTTTCACTAGTTTTGGCTTGTTTACATTTTTTGTCACTGGCGACTTAGCTTCTTGCGAAGCCAAGCCCTCGCCGGCAGCCGTGACTTCTGCCGACACTTGAGTGTATATCCCCACTCGATTTTTATTTTCATTTTGTAAACTTTTTTCCATAATAATTATTTGTTGGATAAACATCCCTGTTTTTTGTTGGTTTCTCTTAGTTGTAGGTCCCTGCAGCTGGATTGCTGGAGGGTCAAACGTAAGCCCCCTCGCCATCGTCAAGGCGGAAACCGTGAGGGGGTTCTATTGTCTTCAGTCCCGGGCGTTATTTCCAGTCATCCAAACCAATCGCCTGACGTCTTTTCGCCTCGAACCTTGAGCTGATATTCGAAAAATTTTTTGACTGGAGCATTATTGTGCATTTGACCGATCTGTTCTAACCAATAGCATTGTCAACGGATAAATCAAGCACACAAGAATATATGTACACATTTATATACTTATATTTATATAACATGAATCGAACAAACTCTACTGAACTTAACATGCTATTAGCTTTCTTTATTCATTTTGACCCTTAATCTAACACGATTGTTTTCTAGCATGATAGTTCTTTGAGATAGTTCTTTGATAGTTGTGTGAGAAAGGTGAGTTCTCTATCTCACCAAGGTCTCGAATTGACTCAGCGGTGGATATGGGTTGATAAATGAAGAAGGTACCGACGAGGAGTAGATTGGATGCGTTTTCGTGAAAAAAGTTGATTGATTGACATTTGGAAATATTTAGTTCTAAGCAATTTTTCAGGCACCAGACAGAGAAATTGTTGAGATCAAGTTGTAGGAGAGTGGCATCATGTGTGGAAGAAATGGTCTTGAAAAAAATTTGTATCGTCGCCGTACAGTGAGATATGACAATGTTTAATGACCATTTCAATATCGTTAATAGTAAAAATAAAGAGGAGAGGACCTAAGTGGCTGCCTTGTGGAACCCCGGAGGTAGCTAAGAAAACATCAGAGAAGGAAGATCTGAATCGAACTAAGAAGAAATACATCTTAAGAAGATAGGTTTAAGGCCAAGGGTGGACAGTTTGAATAGAATAAGCTTATGTGAGATTTTGTCAAAGGCCTTACTGAGATCGGTTGAGACAACATCGACTTCCTTTCCGTTTTCTAAGGCTGACAGGCTAAAGGATACGAATTCAACAAGGTTAGTCGTTGTTGACCTACCCTTGACAAGGCGGTGTTGTCTAAGGGAAATGAGAGACTTACAACGAAAACTTAAAATATCATACAAAATACGAGTACTTTCAAAGATTTCGGGAATATGTAAAAGTTTAGCGATTGGACGATAGTTTGTTACTTCACACTTGAGAAAGAGATACACCAAAGATTTTTGAAAAGGGAAGAGAGAGTATTGAAGAGCATTTTTTGAGAAATATACTTACCATTGAGTTTATTCAGCTTATTTTCGATAAGTAATGACTCAATGGTATGAGATAGAAATGGTCCGAGGGAGAAATTCGGTAAATAATTGAAATAATTACAATCAGGTATTAAGGAGTCGTCGGTAAATGATTTTTTTATAAAAAAACTAGCAAAAAAGTTGGCGATAGTTTGTGGTTCGTTTGAAATTTCGTTATTGAAACAGAGAGAGATGGAGGATAACCATCGGATTTTCATTTAAAGTTGACAAATCGGAAGAAGGATTTAGGGTATTTAATAAGATTGCTTTGGGTTTGGATTAAATAGTTTTGATAGAAGGAGTTGTAAAGTTCGGTAAAGTTAAGATAGGTACCAAGATAATTAAAGCAGTCTTTTCGAGATCGAGAATGAAGGAAAATTGATCAAAACTTATTCATCTTGTTACCCAACGATCAAAGCCTGTGATTATACCAAGGTAGGGAAGAAGACGAAGTCTTACTACGTCGAGAATCGGGAACATGAAGAGAAATAGAATTGAATATTTCTCTATAAAATATGTCTATTGCATCATTTACAGTAACGTTGTCAAAATTAAAGGAATCACTGATGATAAATTCATTAATTTGAGAAAATTTAGCTTTACGAAAATCATGAGAAGATATATTTGTGGGGGGAAAAGTATGTATAGGAGAATCGTGATAAAAACTTAGATTGAGAGGGGAGTGATAGATATCGATAGAAGATAGAGAAAGAGGACTGAGTGAGACTAAAGAGTTGATGGAATCTGTTGTGAAAATTAAGTCTAGTTGGCTATTCATAAAATTTGAAATGCCGTAAACTTGACTTGAATCTGCAAGGCTATCTACGAAGAGACGTTCCTTTGCAGAGATGGGATTACAAGCAACATAATACGATTCATCGTCAGATAAGGTCCATTTAAGATGAGGGAAGTTACGATACGAGTAAAGTCACCGAAAAGTAGGATATCATCATGGGGGTCACATAGACCTATTATATGATCAATTGCAATTATGGCAAGTTCATGGAATTCAATAGATCGTGAAGGAAAAATGTAGCAACATATAACGTAAAGTGGCTTGCGGGGAAGGTTTATTTTTATTGAAACATAGTCGATATTACATTCTGGTAATAGAAGGAAAGAGGGACGTTTTGAAGAAGTGTAGAAGAAAAACCGTTCCTTATAATCCTCAGATCCGACTTTGTCGTAAAACCCCTAGTTCAGCTATGTAGTTGGGTCAGATTGGAACTGTTTTCCTCCATTTCCACCTGGATAAAAAGGGAAGTGCCTTTGTGAGATCTGGTCTTTCACAGAGATTTCAATCGGCTTAAATATCGTGCGAAGAAAAATAGTTGACACCATAGACTTAATGTTTGTCCATTTTTCGAGTAAACTTAACATAGAATAGTCAACTTCAGAATATTAATCAACTGTTGCCAAAGAACTTAACATGCTAGTAGCTTTGTTTATTAATTTTGCCCCTTAATCGGTTAAGAACTTCTTCAAAAGAATGTCTCAGGCAGCATGTGTGGTTCTTTCATATCTCACAAATGTACCATTATAACGGTACAAACTTATACTCACACAAACAAATTCTCAGATTGTAAAAGTTTTTGACAAATTATGATTACATATATGAATCTCCCTTCCGATTTTTTGCTGAATGCTTTGCTTGGGTCTTATCGTCCACCGTGTTGTGATCTCTAACCAGGGCGACACATAAAGCGACGAAAGTAATTATTCGTTAATACCATCTAACCTCACTGCCCCAACCGCAACCACAAGATAATTTTATTGGAGCACATTAGGATAATCAAAAAAGTTTTGAACGCATTCAGTCTAGGGATATCAACTACAGGACAAAAGTAATTTCTGCATTACATGGGGTGATATATAGACGAAAAGTTTGTTAATAACTGGAAGTGGATTCTGTAAGTATTTTAAGAATTTATTAAAGTTTGGATTCCTAATTTATGTTAAAGTATTAAATTATAAAAAATTATATAGTGCGGTGAATTTTCTACTGAAAGTGTATTTTGTATTTGAAATTTAACGCCTTTCATTATAAAGCAGATAGTAAATTTTGTTCACCTAGTAGTAATAGCACTTTAATCCCAGAGGTCTGGGTTGTCATACTCCTAGAGTATCTCTTGTCATAAAAAGTGCTTTTCAACGTAGCCAGCCGTTCGGACTCGGAAGAGCATTATAGGTCCCCTCCATTTCTGACGACAACACGCACACGAATGATTGTGAGTTGTACCTCTCTAGCTTCAGGTTCTTTACGAGCTGTTGAGGTTCTAATAAATTTGCTTAGATAATTAACGACAGAAACACCTGAAAGGGCTTTTTTAATAGAGACGGGTAGATGGTCAAATCAAATAAGTTGGGTGTGAGTTATTAACAATATTTTTGGTCTATTTGAAGCTCTATCAGTTCCACTATGTGTGGAGTAATACACGTATTCGAGTGATCCAATTTTCGATAACTCTGGGTCATCAGACTGAGTTTGGGGGGTAGGCACTAGTTATGTTAAGTTTTTGGTAATGGTTGTTTGCATGGGTAAATGATATCAACCTTAAGAACTTAAGGAAACTTTACATGCCCCCTAAGGGGTCAAATCAGAACGATACTGGTGGCCACTTTACTTCGTCTCTGCGTGAGATAACCACGCACTCAAATCGGTCGTACAGAAAGTACATTGTGGCAGCAACTATGTAACACCTAGCGTTTTTCTTCATATTGCAAAGACAAGTCGTTCAGATCCAGTTTGGGCCTAAAGAAATTGGTAATCATCGATTGGTACTTCTTATGGAATGTATCCAAGCGCCAACAAAAACTGCAGGTACAAATCTCAAGATGGAAATTGGATCAGTAACCTGAAGTAGAAGGCTGACTTCTTCGCTGAACATTTTTCGTATTTTTGTAAGCCATTCTCAGGAAAGCCAGCTGCAGACGACTTACAGTTTGTTGATAGAAGCGATGTATGTAAAATTTTCACTGCAAGTTCAAAGAGTAAAAAGTAAGTGAAGTAAGAAGCATTGTGTCAAAACAAGTTATCTAATAAGAAATTACTAGGGTGCGATCTAATTACTTACTCAGACGTACTGTCGATAGGCTTAAAAAACTCAACTTCATAATGAACGCATGCTTTAAGCTTAGATATGTGCCACATCATTGAAAAATTGCAGACTAAATTATAATACCTAAGGAAAGTAAGCCACCAAAAGATGTAACATCTTACAAACATACAGTGGCGGACCGAACTATAAGACCAGTAGGGATGCCTTAACTATTAGCTCTCTCTTTCTTGAATATAAAATAGTTATAATTTGTTATTTATATAAGTCCAGCTTATAACGATTAATTCTTGATGCTAGCAACTAAAATTAAGAATAAACTGCTTATTACTGTGAAAAGGTAAGCAAATATAAAAAAATATCCATTAGAGCTGGACGAAACAAGTCAGAACCAGGTGAGTTTTTTTTGTTTTTGATAAAACATTATACAGTACTCCATTCTTGGAATATGTATTAAACATATAATAAACAAGTGAGTTCAAAAGAATAACGCAACATGGGTCGCGGCGTACATTGTTCCGAAACTATGAGGGAAACTATCATCAAACTGGTTCAGGATAGAAAATAGCAGCGGGAAGTGGCCAGAATAATTGGGAGATCCAAAATATTTGTGTATAACGCACTACGACTCCAAAAAGCAAAAGAAAAACCAGGCAGAGCACAGAAAACATCTCTAAGACTTGATGCTCAAATTAAGCACCCATCCAAGAAGAACCCATTTAAATTTTCTAGAGATATAAAAAAGGAACTTGACTAGCCCATTAGTGAAAGAACGGTTGGAAGACGGCTTGAAGAGCAGCATCTCTTCGGAAGAAGTCCTATGGAAGTACCACTGCTTACCAAAAGACATCGACAAAAATAGAACCCATTTTGCCAAACAACATTTGGATTGGGTAGGCCCAGATAATGGAAAAAAAATGTCGAAACATTCTATGGTCTGACGAAACCAAAGTAAATTTGGTAGGATCATACGGTAAGAGGTGGGTAAGACGTCCAAGGAATGCTGCACACCAACCACAGTACACAACCACAATAGTGAAGCACGGAGGTTTGGGGATGTTTTTTGTGGTACGGGGTAGGTCCAATTATTCGGATCAAAAAAAATATGGATCAGCATTTATACAATAAAATATTAGAGGAGGTCATGCTTCCGTATACCGTGTATGAAATGCCTTTAAGGAAGTTCGTGTATGACAATGACCCGAAGCATACATCTATATAAAACAAATAGTTTTTTGCATATAATTGAGAACTATGAAAATGGTCCTATTGTTTTGTCCATCACTGTATATCGCATTTGTTGATCATGGACATAGTTTTCTATGTCAAAATAATAGACGAAAGAAGACTTAATTTAGAAATAGACCAAGTGCAGCGAATTAAGGATGTTGTAGGAAAATCACTTGAAGATAAACGGGAATGTTCAAGTATATTCCTAGATGCTGTGAAGTAAAGTTCCACCAAAATTACTTGGATCTTAAAAAAACTGAAGCCGGTGTGCCACAAGGAAGTGTCCTACGATCAACTTCGTATTTGATATAATTGCAGTAGATATCAAAGCTATCGTAGCCACCTTTGCACTGTTATATTGTTGCCCGGATAAATCATTTATGAAAGTTGGAAGAATTGCAAAATGTAGTAGTTAAAGTAAGAGATTGAACATAATAATGGGGTATCAAATTGAACGAAACAAAATCGAAGCATATAAGTCTCACAAACGAACTGATATATTGTTCAAATTTGTATTAATAGTAAGCTTTAACCTCATACAGCATGCAATACTGCCAAAAACCTTGAAATTTAAAGCAGTAACAGGGCTGGACAAAGAGAAGAATTACTGAACACATCTAAAAGTTCAAAGATATATAAATTTCTTTTGGTGCATAACAATTATTAGCAAGTGTTTTTTAAAGATTTACATCGAAAAAAAAATCTTCGATTGGAAAAGTTCTCCGATGATGTTGATGATCAGCATCGTTTTCTAAGAAGTACAGAACGATGATGTCACCAGCTGGCAATCTAAGCCACACTGTAACTCTCTGAAGCATTGCTACTTCGTAAACCTCGTGTGGATTGGCATTATTCCGAATCTGGTAATTTTGCTTCCTGGCCGACCCGTTTATCCAAAAAATAGTGCTTCGAGACGAAATAAAATGGCCGCCATGAACTTTCACTATCTATTTTTTTATACAATCTTGGGCGCACTGAAAGGATTTTGACTACCCTTAAAATTTTTGAGCACAGTGCGTTTTAGGAAAGTTGGAGAGGATTTAAAGGAGATGCCGATGCACATTAGTTTTGAATTCTGAATATTATAATGGGAGGGAAATATAGAGTCGGGTAAAGCATTCCACATTCGAAGGAAAGAATCTGTGAATATAACCGAATATCCGAAGCTGGGCTCAAGGGTAAACTGGTGGGCACTCCGTGAAGCGAAAGTATTACGGTGAAATTTTTTTAAGGGGAGGAATGCAACTGGCTGTTTCAGTAGAAAATATTTATAAAAATAACAGTCGGTCTCTGTTATATCACACGAAAAAAAGTTAGAAGACGCTTTTTACTCCATCTACTCTGTCATTTTAATCTGAGCTCATAGAGCGTCTGATGCGTCTGAGCTAAAAAAGAAAAACGCCTAATGCATTGTAATGAACAGTGGGATGAGGTGGTAATTCCCATAGTTTGCAGCTCTGGCACATTCTTTTACCCTCAGCGTAGCTCATTTGGGTGGGGTAGGTGCTGCAACTAATTTCTGTTCACTAAAATTTTTTTATGCCAGAAAATTGAGAAGATACCGCAGAGAAAAACAAAAAAAAATCAATTTCAAACATATTTCCATAAAATACGACAGATGTTACGTCGTCTTAAGTAGTTTAATAAAATAACTACGTGGCAACCCTTATCCTATAGTGAGACATTGCTGCCCCACCTCCTCGCTATGCTCTGGCCTTATTTGGAGCATAGCCCCAAAATAACGATCTATCCCATGACTCTAACCTTCTTAACTTTTGCTACCACTTTCCCATTCCACCAATTTAGTTCACCATCCTAATAAAACATATTATTAATGGTACAATCTTAAATATTTATTAAAGAATATTATTACTTGAATTGTTTAAACTTTAATCAAAATGAAGTTTAAATAAATTGTGAAGAAACAAACAAACAAAAATTATTAACACGAGACAAAAAGAAACAAAAACTAAATTTAAATTAAAGAAAAGTATTGGATTCAAACTAATAACTAAGTTAAAAATTACGACTGACACAATGCAAAAAAAAAAAACTATGATTTTAAAACAAGAGTATAAATGCACAAGAGGAATGTTATCAAGAATTCAAACATGGAGAAAAATATCAAGGATTATATTACTCACTTTTACTTTTTGATACCATTTGTTCGATAATCCAACGATGTGCGCACATTGAAGGTCTCGACGACTTGATTTCACTAACTATACTGATTTCAAATGACCTCTTTTGCACTCACTTTCACATTATCAAAATCTTACAATTTAAAATTAATTAACTAATTATTACTATTTTTTTTTTTTTTGTTAAAAGTCGAAAAAAACACAATTTAAGATTAATTCTAAAAAAAAATTAAATTGTCTTGAGATGTAACGCATTTAAAATGATGACAATCTTAATTCTCGAAAAGTCTCAAGATTTGAGGAATCCTTCACCACACAAAAATCTTCCTTTTTCTTTCAAAAATTGATGTTGACTTCATATATTCAAAGAGCGAATATGCTCATGTATGAAAAAAAGGGTGAATCATATTTTCCCTGATTGGAAAAACTGCTGGGCCAGATATATCAGCTTCTAGAAATGACCAAGAAAATAATTTTAACTGAAAAATATTTCAATCTGATGTGAAAAAAATATCTACCATTTATTGTGCTGCTGAGCCCGATTGGTTTGAACCAATGTATATTCGCCGCTTTTTCAATATTCAGGGAAGAATGTTCTTTTTTCTCACAAAGAATTGAATTTATAATTCATCGAAAAAAAATTAATATTTTTTTTCTTCTATTTTTTTTTTTTTTGTCCGGAAGATGTTTTTTACTTGGCTAATGTGATTCCAATGTCAAAATATTTATTTGTCTCTAACTGAGCAAAACTCATTGACGACTAGATTTTTTTTTATTCTTATGCAGAGTATTTTTTTGATAATTCTGTGCAAAGTAGTTTTATGCTAGTTCATCACAAAGCCGTGGGTTTTGAAATATGAAAGTATGAAAAAGACACGGAAAGTATTGTATTGAAAGTATTGAATGCTCAACGTGTGGCTTCGACCTGCGACCCTGGGATTAAGAGTTTCATGCTCTACTAGCTCTTTAAATCCTTTGCATGGAAGACACCAATAAATTTTCCCTTCAAATCTTCAACTTCATATAGAGCATTACCTTTTGCTCTGATGATGCGACATTTAAGAAATTTTGGACAAAGTTTTGCACTCAACTCTTTCGTTTTATCGCTCTGAACAAAGTTTCTTCTAAATATTTCCTGACCAGGCACAAATTTCTTCTGAGATGACTTCAGGTTATAAACTTTTGAATGTTTTTCAAAAGCTTTCTTCAAATGTTCTTGAAGTTTGGCACGAATCATATTCATTTGATCAGATTTTCTGATGCATTTAAAATCCTCGTCATTAAGCGATTCCAACTTTCTCATTAGTGGGTACATATCTGCGTGGGTGACCATCTGTGTTCCAAATAGAGAAAAGTATGGTGTCGCTGCACTGGATTGATGTACAGAAGTGCACAAAGACTGCTGTATTTCTGGGATATACTTGTCCCAATCACGATGGTCACCTTTCAGATATGACCTTATGCCTGACAAAATGGATTGATTCACCCGCTCAGATGCGTTCGATTGAGGTGAGTATAACGCTGTTCTAAAATGATGAATGCTTAAATTTTTCATGAATTGATTAAATTGACTTGACACGAACTGTTTACCGTTATCTGAGTGTATGTACTCAGGAACGCCAAATATATTAAAAACGCTCTCCTCCAAAAATTTAATCACATTTTGGGAGTTCGCCTTAGGCATCGGTTTTAACAAAACGAATTTCGTTAAATGGTCAACCAAAACAAAGAGATATAAATTACCTTTTTTGGAACGGATGTAAGGACCCATAAAATCAATATAAACCTTTTGAAAGGGTCTTTCAAAAGTCGCAAGGCTGATCATCGGAGGCTTCAATGTTTTGGTCATTCGTTTACTTTCTTTACAAACTTGGCATTGACTTATGAAACTTTTAACATCTCTTGCTAATTTCGGCCAGAAGTAGAACTGTCTTAGCCTGTCAATGGTTTTTGCAATTCCACCGTGAGCACAATTTGGAGCCGTGTGTGCAACAGACACAACTTCTTTTGCCAATCCGGATGGAATCCACAGACGCCACTGGAAATCAGTTTTATCAATGTCCAAATCAGAAATAAAGAATCGTTTGAAAACCAAACCATCACATTCTTTCAGATCGGGATATTTTTCGGGTTCATCTCTTATCGTTTTTAAAATAGAAGTGTACTCGTCACTTTTAAAATGTTCGGAATTAAAATTAATCGCTATGTTCATACCTTTAATATTGTCAAGAGTTTCGACAAATGCCCGTGACAATGCGTCAGGTACAACATTGGCTGAACCTTTTTGGTGCACAATATCGAAGTCAAAGGCTTGGAGTTTGAACGACCATCTAGCCAATCTACCACTCAAGTCTTTCACACTCATTAACCATTTTAAACTTGAATGGTCAGTTATGATTGTGAAATGAAAACCTTCAACGTACGGTCGGAATTTCTTAACAGCTAAGACCGCCGCTAAGCATTCTTTTTCCGTCACGCTGTAGTTCATCTCGCAGGAATTCAGCTTTTGAGAGTAAAATGCTATAGGTTTTTCTTGTCCTTCGTCATTGACTTGAAATAAAACAGCGCCAACACCTTGATTTGAAGCATCACATTGAATAGTGAATGCTCTAGAAAAATCGGGGTTGTTCAACATGGGTGCCGAACAAAGTACAGATTTCAGCTTTTCAAACGCCGATAAAGCATCTGATGTCATTTCAAACTTACCTTTGCTTTTTTTCAGCAAATCCGTTAATGGGGCAGCTAGATCAGCGAAATTCTTGATGAATCTCCGGTACCATCCGCATAAACCCAAGAAACTCCGCGTTTGTTTGACTGTTTTTGGCTGAGGAAAATCACTGACTGCTTTGATTTTGTCTGGATCTGGCATTATGTGTCCATGTCCAACTATATGACCTAAAAATTTAAGTTCTCTATAGCAAAACTTAGATTTTTCTATATTCACAGTTAAGTTAGCACTCTTCAAACATTGAGCAACAGTTTCTAATAAACGGATGTGAGTTTCGAAATCAGGAGAAACCATGAGAAGATCATCAACATATATGAAGACAAATTCTCGCAATGACTGAGGGATCACGTTGCTCATTATTTTTTCCATTGTTTGTGTGGCATTGCATGTACCGAAAGGCATCACCGTAAACTGGAAAAGTGGTTTTCCAGGTACAGCAAAAGCAGTTTTCTCTCGTGATTCTTTGTCGAGGGGAATTTGCCAAAAAGCATCCTTGAGATCCACACTCGAGATGAAGTGTGTATCTCCCAGGCGGCTTAACATTCCTTCTATATGAGGAAACGGACTAGCATTTTTTTTGGTATGTGCGTTTACTTTTCGGAAGTCAATACAAAGACGGTTTTTTCCAGGTTTCTTTACCAGAACTACTGGTGAACTCCACGCACTTTGGCTTTCTTCTATCACACCCAACTCCAGCATTCGATCAATTTCCTCATATATTAGTTTCTGAATAATTGGAGACACCGGGTAGTGCCTTTGTTTGATCGGCTCTGTATCACCCGTATCAATCACGTGGACTCCTACTGTCGTTCTACCCAATCCTAACTTAGAGAAAGATGGAAATTTCTCAATAGCATCTTCAAGAGTTCGTTGTTGCTCTTCGCTTAAGTCGTGCTTGGGTGATGACAATGTTGGGTCGTTGTATACTATCTCTGAAACTAAGTGAGGGGCCACTTGAAACAAATGCCAAAAATCTATTCCTAAATATAAGGATTGTGACAGTGAAGGAACCAGATAAAAGTCAACATTGTTGGTAATGTTATTGTAAGTGACAGGAACTTTAATCCTACCAACAATTTTTTGATTCCTGCCATCAGCAGTTTTCAAATCCGAAGCAAACTTAACAATCGAAAACTTGTTACGTTTAACGAATTCTACGCAATCTTTTCCTAGACACGAAACGGATGCACCACTGTCAAGAAGGCCATTAATGGTTTCTTTTCCTATCTGGACAAGTGCATATGGTCTAGAGTCAGCATTATCGGATACATAAGATGAATTGATGAAGTCGTGATAGATTTTTCTCTTTTGTTTTCGTTTAAAGGATGCATTCGAACATTTTAAAGGAGTGTTCGAATGTAATTCTTCAATGGAGAACAATTTATTACGGAGCTCGTTGTATCGTTTGAGTCTTTCATCATAGGTCAGAAACTGTCTTTTTTTGATTGTCGAATTTATAAAATCAGAGGAGTTAGTTATATCTATTGGATTTGCAAAATCATGTTTCGACAGAACATGAATTTGATTTTCAGTATTTGTACTGGCATCAATGAAATTTATACCGGGTTTGTTTGGGTTGAGCGAGACTCCCCGGTGGGTTTCACGCTCCGTTTCCAGTTTTCCGAGGTTGGATTACATTTTGAACAATTTGGGGTTGTAACATTATCTAAACCACAGCGATAACAAAATAATCTTCTAACTGCGGATGGACAGTTCATGAAAGAATGTCCTTCCTTTTTACAGTTAAAACATTTCTTGTTGAAAGATTGACAATTCTTTGTTTCAATTGCGTTTATCTCTTCATCAATGCTACAGATGGAACTATTGTCTTCGTAGTTTAGCTCCTGGATATTTCTTGAACCGAAATGACTAGGACGAATGCGAGAAGAATCTCGAGCTTTCAACATCTTTTCCGCTTTTTGACACTCTTCACGAAAGTGGTCCATTGAAAACAAAGACATTGGATATATATACGGCAAAAGTCGAAAATGAATGTTTTCTTTAATAGTTTTTATTAAATCGTGGTCACGTATTGGCTCTCTGAGTTGATTACGTAAATCTAAAATAGAATTATAGAAATCGTCAAATGGTTCATTGGAAAGTTGACGACGTTCCATAATTTGTTTAATTATTTCAAAGTCCGAATCATGTCTTCGAAATTGTTGAAGTAATGCACATCTGAGAACTTTCCACTCTGAATGAGGATTACTACGTAGGAACCTCCAGAACCAATTTTGAGCAGTTCCAGATAATAGCAAGTGAAAATTTCGTATGACGTCATGCCACTGCATACCGTAATTCTCCTTGAGAGTTTCCACACGGAAAATGAAATCTTCAACAGAGAAGGATTTCGAAGTTCCATCGAATTGAACTCCCCAGCGATCAAGATCAACTTTTCGAACTTGGTTATTTGAAGGTCTCATGGATTGTGAATAGTTATCATAATTATTCATAATATGCGGACCTGGTTCATAAAAATTATTTGGTGGGATAAGGTTTGTACCTGGTCGGAACTCATAGCTATTGTTGTCTTTTGTGTTTCGTTCATGTTCTTGTGAACTTTGAGAATTAACAATATTTGTCTCAGAGGAAATATTTTTATTCTGAAGTGATTGTTGGTTTTTAATAGAATTTCTTTTATCAAAACGTGAAGGATTATTAACTGGTTTCGCGTTATTGTTTCCAGAAATATTTCTACCTGGTGGATTTTTGAAAGAATTTGTGACAGACTTTTCAATATTTTCTCTTATACTTTCGTTTAAAGACACTAGTAAGTTTGATTGAAAATTATTTAAATTTTGCTTTACCAAAACATCAACTATATTTTTCAAGGAATTATCAGGGTTTGTGGTCATAATTAAATCAAGAGATTTTTCTACGGAAAAGGTTAAACAATCTTCAGCAGTTTGCTGTGAATTAGCTAAGCGACTGTGTCGGTTGTCAATATCGGCTTGATTGCTTGAAATTTTAGGATTTGAATTGTCATCAACATCAATCAAATTAACAGATTGATCAATCTTTTCAGCATTATTTGATGAAGATAATATATTATAATTTTTTATAGCAGCAATAGGGTCATTTTCTTTTTTAAAATTAGTTGGTAAAGGATTCATCAACAATTGATTAGAATTCTCAACTTGAATGACTTTCGGATTTTTAGGTGAAAGAGGTACTACTTCATTTAATTTCATATTGGTCTCAAGATTACTCTTTGATCTGGAACGAGTTCCTGTATATCTAGGTATCGCTCCTTTAGACATTTTGATACTTTAATTTTTTTTTTTTTTTTTTTTGAATAAATAAATTAAAACAAAAAAAACAACATTCAAGAAATAAGACTCAAACAAAAAAACTTAAAACAGAAACTAAACAACTTAATAGAAAACGACGGTATAGATAATTGATAAAAATTAAATATTGAAATAGTAGGGAAAATGGCAAATCTGGTTAGAAAAGTGAGTCAGGGACAAACGAAAATAAGGAAATTGAGTTTGGAAAAATAAATCATTGCTTCTCTCTAATCTCCATGTTAAAATTTGAAAGCTGTGGGAACAAGGGATACAAAACTATGCATACTCCTTCCTCCTCTACTAACTTAATGAAATTGGATAGATTTCACTTTTATAAATCTGTGGAAACATAGTATGAACTTCATACACTTGATTCTCTACAAATTAAAAAAAAAAAAAAAAATATATAGAAAATGTAAAAATGTTAATTTTTTAAAGTTCAGATTGGTAAACTTATTTTGACTGCATACTGTTTACTCTCATCATCAACTTGACGAAAAATAAAAATAAATAAAAATGTTGGTCTAGCACTGATTGGTAAATTTTATATTAAAACACTCTAATCGGCATTGACATAACAATCGAAAAATTAGCAGCGAAATCAAAATTATATAATCTTGATCTCGGGTATGCTCGTTGGGCGCCATTATTTGTAATGAACAGTGGGATGAGGTGGTAATTCCCATAGTTTGCAGCTCTGGCACATTCTTTTACCCTCAGCGTAGCTCATTTGGGTGGGGTAGGTGCTGCAACTAATTTCTGTTCACTAAAATTTTTTTATGCCAGAAAATTGAGAAGATACCGCAGAGAAAAACAAAAAAAAATCAATTTCAAACATATTTCCATAAAATACGACAGATGTTACGTCGTCTTAAGTAGTTTAATAAAATAACTACGTGGCAACCCTTATCCTATAGTGAGACATTGCTGCCCCACCTCCTCGCTATGCTCTGGCCTTATTTGGAGCATAGCCCCAAAATAACGATCTATCCCATGACTCTAACCTTCTTAACTTTTGCTACCACTTTCCCATTCCACCAATTTAGTTCACCATCCTAATAAAACATATTATTAATGGTACAATCTTAAATATTTATTAAAGAATATTATTACTTGAATTGTTTAAACTTTAATCAAAATGAAGTTTAAATAAATTGTGAAGAAACAAACAAACAAAAATTATTAACACGAGACAAAAAGAAACAAAAACTAAATTTAAATTAAAGAAAAGTATTGGATTCAAACTAATAACTAAGTTAAAAATTACGACTGACACAATGCAAAAAAAAAAAACTATGATTTTAAAACAAGAGTATAAATGCACAAGAGGAATGTTATCAAGAATTCAAACATGGAGAAAAATATCAAGGATTATATTACTCACTTTTACTTTTTGATACCATTTGTTCGATAATCCAACGATGTGCGCACATTGAAGGTCTCGACGACTTGATTTCACTAACTATACTGATTTCAAATGACCTCTTTTGCACTCACTTTCACATTATCAAAATCTTACAATTTAAAATTAATTAACTAATTATTACTATTTTTTTTTTTTTTGTTAAAAGTCGAAAAAAACACAATTTAAGATTAATTCTAAAAAAAAATTAAATTGTCTTGAGATGTAACGCATTTAAAATGATGACAATCTTAATTCTCGAAAAGTCTCAAGATTTGAGGAATCCTTCACCACACAAAAATCTTCCTTTTTCTTTCAAAAATTGATGTTGACTTCATATATTCAAAGAGCGAATATGCTCATGTATGAAAAAAAGGGTGAATCATATTTTCCCTGATTGGAAAAACTGCTGGGCCAGATATATCAGCTTCTAGAAATGACCAAGAAAATAATTTTAACTGAAAAATATTTCAATCTGATGTGAAAAAAATATCTACCATTTATTGTGCTGCTGAGCCCGATTGGTTTGAACCAATGTATATTCGCCGCTTTTTCAATATTCAGGGAAGAATGTTCTTTTTTCTCACAAAGAATTGAATTTATAATTCATCGAAAAAAAATTAATATTTTTTTTCTTCTATTTTTTTTTTTTTTGTCCGGAAGATGTTTTTTACTTGGCTAATGTGATTCCAATGTCAAAATATTTATTTGTCTCTAACTGAGCAAAACTCATTGACGACTAGATTTTTTTTTATTCTTATGCAGAGTATTTTTTTGATAATTCTGTGCAAAGTAGTTTTATGCTAGTTCATCACAGCATGTTTCGCTACACTGAAAGTAGACAATTTTTGAAGCATTAAACTCTACGTGGATTATGGTTCTCCATGTGACAATTATATCCAGATTCGTATTTAATGAGAATCATACGCTACCGTTGTGCATCCACATCCGAAGAACGAAGGCGTGAATCAGGAAACGAATGTGAGAAGCGGATTAGAAGATTAATACAAAAGACAATTATTGATGAATATGAGAAAGAGAGATAAATGGGAGCACTGTTGCACACCTGCATTTATTTTATGAACTTCAGACCTACAACAGTCCAACAGCAAAGGAGAGATTCATCAACACCAACTGTACTCTCATTTTCGATAAAAAAGCTTGATGCCAAACTCTTTCAAATGCTTTTGAAATATCAAGTCCAATTATCTTACTTTCTCCAAAACGATGTAAAGATTTGTGACACTGTTTGGTGAGATATACTGTCAGATCACAGGTGGACCTATTGCTATGAAAGCCATACTACCAGTCATTGAGAAGCTTTCGTTCTTCAAGATATTTCTTGAGCTGATAATTTATCAGCGATTTCATGACATTAAAAAGAAGGGTGCAATTGGGCAATCCATCTACTCGAAAAGAGACCTGTAGAGTAGGACAGACAGAGCTTACACAATAGTTTTTCCAGCGTTGAAGAAAACCTATTCAGAACATTTGGGGCGATACTATCCAAACTAGCTACTAAAAGTTTTAATTTTATATTTAATACTGGTGAAGTACCTTCAAGTTTCGAAAGAAATTTTATATTCCCAATTCTGAAAAAAAGTGACCCAAAGGAGCCGAGCAATTACAGAGGGATATCCTTCCTCAACACTGTCACAAAAATTTTCACAGGTGTTTTGCTCGAAAGACTCATGGACTGGGTAAATGAAAACAATTTGTTCAGCGAAAACCAAGCAGGGTTTCGGAAGGACTACTCTACAGTAGACAATATCTTTGTTCTCACAAGCATCGCTCGCGCATACTTAGAAAATGGAAAAAAGCTCTACACTTTCTTCGTGGATTTTAGGCCTGCGTATCACCTTATAGATAGAAAAGCTTTATTATACAAACTCAGTAATCAAGGAGTGTCAACGAAAATACTAAGAGTTCTTAAAACATTTTATGGTGGAAGCATGACCGCTGTCTGTGATGGAAATATACGGAAACTGGAGTAAAGCAGGGTTATCATTTAGGAAACATCTGCACGAAAAACTAAAGAAATCCAAACAAGCGATAGACTGCAGCTTTAGAGGAATCTTTAACAAAAAAGAAATCACGCCAAGCGCTAAATATAGGGCCTTCGAAGCAGTGATGAGATCAATCTTGTGCTATGCAGCGCAAGTCTGGGGCATCTACCAATTCGAAGAAGTGGAAAAGCTGCTCAGGTAATTTCTCAAGAGAATTTTCAGACATCCGTACAACACCCCAGACTAGATGCTCCATCTTGACACTGACCTTCATCCACTTTACATCTACACTCCTGGGCTACACTTCGCTAACGTTCGGAAAGTTATGATACAATCTACCCATCGCCTCACATATAAAGTAGCCAAATACCTTCAAAGCAGAAACTTACAGCTTTTTAGTGAATGTTCAAGACTCGGAACGGAGCATAATGTCATCAGATTAACTGGTGAAAATGCTGATGCCTTAAGCAGATCGCAGCAAAAACTAATAGAAAAGATTGGAGACCCCACACGCGATGAAAGCACTTATAAGATCCAGAACTTTATAGGAATATGCCCTGTTTGCAAGGAGATACGAGTATCTGTCTGGGGGAAAAGTAATCTATCAGTGGAAGAAACTGTACAGATATTAAAGGGTGATCACTGGAACTTCCTCTGCAGATATATAAAAACTGCACTAAATTATCGGCAACATATAATAAATGAAGCCTTTTAAATAAAAATAAGTTTTTTATTGTGATTAGCCATAAACTTGGAGTATTTACTTACATATTGTATATAATTAATAAATTATAATAATAATAATTTAACTTTAAATATTAAAATTCTGAAACCTTTTTAAATATTTTAAGCCTTACAAACTTAAAAAGATTACTGTTATCTTACTTGTAAGTTGATTTGAGAAATAAATAAATTTGAAATTTGAAATTTGAAATTTGAAACTCTCTTTTTCGGCTGACGGCAAAAGCCAATGCTTATTTATGAACTATGTACACTTCTGAACTTAAAGAAACAATAAAATCACACAAATTACTACTAATGCTATCCAAACTAGCGGATTTGTGTATATCGAGATCATTCAGTATTCTTGCAACTGAGCGAGTGCGAAAGAAGATTCGTCCCATAATACTATCTACGCTTTGAAGCATAGGAGGAGTCATGACATTTTCTGGAAGCGTCGAATTACCAGCAAACTGTGCTGCAAGCAAATTCGCTTTTTCTTGGGAACTTACATAGGAGTGACATTGGAAACGAATACTACCGAAGACGAAGTAGTATTTCGTAAGTTTCTTGCAAATGGCCAAACATTTTTACTAACTTTGGCATTGCAGTATTTTTTGCCCTAATGTTTGGTCATGCAAAAATTTGATTCTTTAAATATGATCATTACAGGTCTTTCTAACTTCTTCCTTTATAACATCGGAAACTTGCTTCTCTGACCCTAATAACCTCTTTACAGCTCGAATCACACCATGAGTTCTCTTTCGGTTTGATAGATTTTTCCCTATTTCTTATTCCGAAAATAATTTAATTTGTAATCATATCTGCCCTGAGTCCATACCAGTATCATGGAATCATCGTGACCAGTTAAAGTTCCTGAAGAATCATTGAGACCGTCTCAGTTGGCTTTCTCTATAATTTCCAAACGGTTCCAGCTGGGTTTTTTTGACTTGATATAATATGCAGATACATGCAGATACATATGAAATAAAATGCACGACTGGGTCGCACGAACTTGCTCCTATGTAATCGACTGGGAATTTTAAAAACGAATGTTATTAGAGAAAATTGTTCATGAGGATAAAATTAATTTTTAAATTCTTTTAGTAGTATGTAACAGAATGCTATGCAAATATGAATTTATGCAAGAACAAAAATTATAAGTCCTTGTAGTGGTTTCTTTAAAAGAAGCTTTTATATTCAAACTGTTTAAAAGCTTTTTAAGAAAAAATTTTGGTACGCTAATTTAAAGTTTTTATTATTGTTCGAATAAAACTTAAATTTACGAAAAGAATATTGACCCGTTTCGGAGATATCGAATTTTGAAAAAAAAAGAAAAAAATAATTTTTTTTTTCAAAAATTCAAAAAACATTTATTTTAAAGTTTTGAAATGCAATGTGTTTTAGACTTTTTAGAAGCTTCTCTATAAAAACTTTCATTAAAATCCGTTATGTGGATAATGAGAAATTCAAAATTCGAAAAAATGGTTCTATGGTAGGTACAAGCTGTAATATCTAAATTTCAAATTTTTTTTTATTAAATTAAAGATCGTAAAAATTAATTGAAAGAAAAAAAAATTTATCAAAATTCTAGGCGCCGTTTTCGAGAAAAATACGATTTTTGAAAACCATTTTTTTTAATTTTTTAGCATTTGTATGGTAGGTACCTTTATTTTTAAGTAAAATAAAAAATTTTGTTTCACATTTTGTAGATCATATTGAGAAACTTTTATTTATCAAGTTTAAAAAAAATCTAGCATGGGGTTTTCGAAATATTGAGTTTTGAAAAAAAAATTTTGAAGTTTTTTTTAAAAATCCAAAAAATTTTTTTTTGGAAATTTGAGTACACAATTCTATTTATGTTTTCGGAGAGCTTTAGCAAAAAAAAAATGATTAAAATCGTAGGAACCGTTTTTGAGAAAATCAAAAACAAAAAAAATGGTTCCATGGGGGGTACCCTCCATAACCATTTTTCGGAACATTTTTTTCAACCAATACCTAGATTTAATTAAATGAAATTTTTCTGTATGCTTATTTTTAAAATCTGTTGAACAGTTTTTGAGAAAAAAAAAATGTTTATAAAATTTCGAAAAAAATTCGTATGGGGGGTACCGTTATTTTTGGTCTTAAAAAAAAAAAGAAAAAAACGTGTGGGGGGAAAAAATTAAAAATGATATGTACCAAGTTTAAAGAAAATCGGCCGAGTCGTTTAGCCTGTAGTCGAACAGACAGACAGACAGACAGACAGACAGACAGACAGACAGAATTACGAGACCCACTTTTTTAGTCTTCGCTATCATCGTAATGTCAACTTTGATCAAAATCTCGAGTTCGATTTTTTTTACGAATGCATAACTTGCCTTATAGTACCTATAAGTCGCAAGTAAAAATGGTCTGATGTGCATACTCGTGATAATAACCGTAATAATAAATACGCTATATTTGTCAGGTTCAGAAGTAAGAATTAAGTCTAGAGTCTAATTGCAAAATCAGGAATTCGACGATCATGCACGAGCTGAGTCAAGCTGCTTAACTCAGAAAAAATCTTGACATACCTTCCTGCGCGTGTTGTCTGACCAGAATTGCGTAGCCATGAAGAATTGTGTAGTTGCAAATGATGCGCCTATGGACTGTGAATTTAAACCACATGCAATTATGATTTGCATTTAAACAAGTGCCATATTGTGGTTTAAGCTGATACGCAACATCATTATGTACATAATGAGGGAAGAATAGAGGCACTAAGCTATAAACAGACAGGCTGAGTTCACCCATTTGGATTTCGCTAAACGCAAAACTGCTGGTCTGTTTTTCAAAGTATGGAGATTATAGAGTACAGAAATGTTTCCCTTGCCCCTGAATGTTGCTACAAAATGACAACCAAGTTTCCCTAATTCTGCAATAAACGAATATATTTTTTCAAAATATTAAAAACAGGGCCCAAATTACCGCATCAGTTATCGAGTAATACGTGACTGCATTACGTGAGTTTGGCATTACCGCTTCCGTCATCGAGTAATAGATTACTCTAATTTGACATTTCCATTCGATCACTGATGAGACTCACTCACTCGGTCACTAAAGCGGTAATTTGGCCCCAGAATTAAATAAATTTGAGATATGAAGTCAAAAATTTAAGTTGCTGAGTTGTGTCGTTTTTATTCGCAACCGACGAAATGTTCGCAAATTATCACTGATCATTACCGTCCCTTTAATGTACAATTCTGTGAATGGCTGGCACTTTTATTCTTAATTGCAATCTTAAAAACTACGCTGGCTGACTACAAATGTTTCCATTTAGCTTTTCTGCGATGTTTTCTTTTTTTTCTCTTTCTTCTAAAATTCCATTAAGCCTCAGACTGAAATCATAGTGTACCTCGATGAACAAAGGCTAAGGAGCAAAATACTGAGACAAGATACGCACTGAATAATGTACAGGTACTTTATAGCAATGTAAATTTTGTTTTCCACTTTTCCGTTGAGGGCAGGTAATGTCTGTTAGAGGGATAGGAAAAACTTCATGGCTGCAAACACAAAAGTCAAGAAAAAAATAAGAGAAAAAGCAGAAAGGACTAACTTTGGAGGCAGGAACGAACAAAAAGTACCATTTTTTATTGCGGATTTGTCTGGCACAAACAATTTCTACCTCAGAGAAAGGAAAAGTTTTGTCTGCAATCATTGTGATGATTGATCGAATTATACGTAGTCTCTATGACTGCTGCAGGATAAGTGCCTTATGGAGTTTTTTTTTTATTATAGTTGCAAACTTGATTTTGTGATATTTTTTTAAACTTCTTGTGGCGTGGTATGGCGAATTCAGGAAAGTTTATTTCTTTAAATAAATTGGATCTAAGTCTCCCGAAATTGCATTTTCGTGTCTGTGTTTATATTTTGTTGATAAAAATCATATTCTATAAATTGAACCAGATAGCTATTATTAAAATAAGTTGAAAATACAGTTATTAGATGATTATGGTAGTTTACGCAGCTGTGATACTTTTTCATTGAATGCATATAGTGTACATCGCAAGTAAAAATGGCATTGGTATTATACTAGTGTAAAAAGCTTGAACATTAAGAAAAAGTTAGTGTCAACTCATGAGGAACAAAGTGTAACAGTTGGGCTTATGTATCTTTTGTAAGCTTTCATAAGGCCAAATGAATTTGAGACATTCGAGCCAATAAGTTTTGTTTTCAAAATGCAGCTAGCTGATGACGTACAAAGAGCGACACTTTTTGTGGCGAAGAGAAAAATGCGAATTTGTCATGTATACATAATATGGTATGTAGATTTTGCATTATCGAAATAAAAACCCAACTGTGTCTTAAGTTTACCCAATCTTGGAGGCGGTGGTGTATAGACTTACAATATAGTGACTTAATGCTAAATATAGGTATTTTTTACTACTGCAAGCCAATTTGTGTTATGTCGTCTTCACATAGTGATAGAAGACTGTATGTCTGTTTGAGCGGCTCGGCCGATTTTCTTTAAATGATACAATTTTTCATTTTTTCCTCCCACACGTTTTTGCTTGCGATTTAAAGGGTCTACCTTTAAGCCAAGTTATGCATTCGTAAAAAAAATCGAACTCGAGATTTTGATCAAAGTTTACATTTCGATGATAGCGAAGACTAAAAAAGTGGGTCTCGCAATTCCGTCTGTCTGTCGGTCTGTCTGTCTGTTTGTCTGCCGGTTCGACTACAGCCTACAAGGTAGGCCGATTGTCTTCAAACTTGGTAGATATCATTTTTAATTTTTCCCCCCACACGTTATTTCTTTTTTTTTAAGTCCAAAAATAACGGTACCTGCAATACGAATTTTTTTCGAAATTTTGTAAATATTGTTTTTTCTCAAAAACTGCTCGACAGATTTAAAAAAAAAACAGATACAAAAAAATTTATTTAGTTAAAGCTAGGTAGTGGTTGAAAAAAAATTTCCGAAAAATGTTTATTGAGCGTACCCCCCAAAGAACTATTTTTTTAGTTTTTAATTTTATTGAAAACGGTACAACGGATTGTGATTATTTTTTGTTTTGCTAAAGCTCGCCAAAAATTTAAATAAAATTGTGTATTCAAATTTTCAAAACAAAAATTTTTGGATTTTTAAAAAAAATTTCAATTTTTTTTTCAAAACTCAATATTTCGAAAACCTTTTATTAGATTTTTTTCAAACTTGATAAATAAAAGTTTATCAACATAATCTACAAGATGTTTGAAAAAAAGTTTTATTTTACCTAAAAATAGCGGTACCCACCATACAAATGTTAAGAAATGGTTTTCGAAAATAATATATTTCTCGAAAACGGTGCTTAGAATTTTGAAAAAAAAAAAATTCTTTCTATTAATTTTTACGATCTTTAATTTAATAAAAAAAAATTGAAATTTAGACATTACTGACTGCGCCTACCATATAATCATTTTTTCAAATTTTGAATTTCTCATTATCTGCATAACAGATTTTAATCAAATTTTGTATAGAGAATTTGATATCTCAAAAACGGCTCAATATTTTTTTCGGAAATTCATGTTCGTACATTATTAAAAACTTAAAGTAAACATACCAAAATTTTTTCTTAAAAATGTTATGTATAAAACTTATTTCTTAAGAAAATACTACTTATAAACTACTTAAAACAAAATAGGGCCCACCCAATATTTAATTTGAATTTTGTCTAAAAATTACTATATTGGTAAACATTGTCGAAGCAAAGCATTTTACTGTAGAGTTTGTGCGTCTATAAGTACTTAACAATGCTTTGTACAACAATTTTACCGTTAATACCTCCAAGTTAATAGACAAAAACAAGGCCATCGCTCGAAAAAACAATCAATGCAAAAATTGCTGCACTGTTTTCGGAGTCCGATTCTAAGCGTTGTTAGTAATTGTTACTTTCTTTAATTGTTTTTTTTTTATCGTAATTAAAAGTGATTACCATGCCGGGTTCTCAGCATCATTTGGATACTGAAAACTCAATAAGACCGGTAAATATGCTTCAGCCAGGAGAGCCTCAAAGGGCTGTTGGAAGTCCTATCGGTGTGTCGTGACGAGCTATTCGAAACGTGTGAGAACGCTACTAGGACACCACGAATGTTTTGTAAGAAGTCTTGGATCAGGAAGAATCAGAGTCACAAGCACAACTTCGCAAAAAGACCTATACATTAAAAGAACGGCACGTCGGGCCTTACAAACTTAACTTCGGCAATCAACTGGCACTCAAGTCAGTTATCAAATCATACGCAATCGACTCCACGAAGATGGTCAACGTTCCAGAATGCGTTCTATTTGAGTGAAACTATCAGCGGCCCGTCGGGCAGCGCGCTTAAGGTACGCCCGTGAGCATTTGGAGTTGACTATGAACAACTGGAGGTCTGCACTCTTTACAGGCGAATGCAAAATCAATTTTTTTAGTGATGACAAACGCCTTCACGTGCATTCACGCAAGTGACCGTTTTGGGGGCCCAAGTGTTATGGTTTGGGATATAATAAGTGTTGGAATAATAATTTATTTGTAAAATTTACTATTGGCAATATCGGCTCTCACTGGAAACTATGTACCTTATAATAATGAATTCTTACATACTACATACATACATATGCTAATAAAGTTAGTCTTTCTCTTATCATCATACACGGCGGTTGTCTTTCTTTCAATCATATAAGTTAACAGGTTATGGGCCCAGGTCACGTGATAGTACAGAATTAGAGTTTGCTTTTTTTATAAATTCAAAAATGGAGTCTGAAAGTTTTAAAATAGAAAAATTGCTTGATTCTGAACAATATTCCATATGGAAGTTTCAAGTTCAGATTTTGCTTAAAGCTTCTGGACTATTTGAACAGGTAAATGGCCTGAACAATCGACCAGTTAAAGGGGAAACTGAGACCCAGGTAATTTTTGATAATCGGTTATTGAATTGGATGAAAATCGATAGCAAGGCTCAACGCATAATTGCAACGAGTGTAGGTTCAACACCGCTTCGCCACATTGTTAACTGCAACACTGCACAGGAGATGTGGACGAAGTTAAAGGCGGTATATGAACACACTTCTAGTACGAATGTGCATATGTTGCTACAAAGATTTTATAGCTTCGAGAAGGAGCCTGATGATGACGTTGCGACTCACATCTCCAAGTTGGAAAATATTGTTAGGCAGCTTAGAGATGTTGGAGAGCAGGTTTCCGACAGCATGGTTATTACAAAGGTGTTAATGACTCTACCTGAAAGTTTCCAACATTTCTTTTGTGCTTGGGAATCCACGGCAAAGGAACAACAGACGTTAGAGAATCTGACGTCACGGTTAGTGATGGAGGAAACACGCATGCATTCACATTCGTCTACTTCAGGTAATTCCATTAAAAGCACAGCGTTAATTGCAAAGCAGAAGAACAAGAAGCAGCAACAGCAGAAAGTCTCCAAACCTGGAAGGTGCTTTAGGTGCAATGAATTCGGTCATTGGAAAAAGGATTGTCCGAAAAAGTTTGCCGATAGAAAGAAGACTGGAAACCGGAATGAAGTACAAAGGGGGGAGGCTCTCATGTGTAATTCCGAATTATGTTCTATGCAAGAATGGACTGGAAGTACAAGTGAGGTTGAAAAGGGAAGAAAAACTTTTTCTGATGCTGATAAAGTGAGGGCTGGAACTTCAAGCGAGGCAAAGGAAAAGAGGAAGGTTTTGAACATTGATGATGCTTTGTGGACTGGAAGTTCAAGTGAGGATAAAGGGGCAGAATATATATCTTGTGATCATAACCAACTGAAGACTGGAAGTGCAAGTGAGGAACAAACGGAGAAGAATGATTTCGTGGCTGACATGGATCGAGCTAAGACTGGAAAAGGAAGTGAGAGACGAGAGGAAAACATTTCGATAAGTACCTGCAATGCGTTGATAATGAATCATGGTGAAATTGATGATAGTTGGTATCTCGACTCCGGTGCTAGCGACCACATGACCCATAAAAGAGATTGGTTTGTGCGTTTTCAAAGATTTTCTGCTCCAATAGACATAAGAGTAGGAAGTGGTCAAAAGATTTTAGCACTGGGAACAGGTGATATAAATATTTTATCCTACAATGGCAAGAAATGGTGTGAAAAACATCTCTCAAACGTTTTATATGTGCCAAAAATTTCCGTACATCTTTTTTCCCAAAGTTGTGCTCTAGATAAAGGTCTCAAATTTATGTCTGACAGTTTGCGATGTGAATTTAAGAAAGACGATGGATCTGTTGTGGCAGTGGGAGAGCGAAAAGGGCAGTTATTCAAAATGTGTTTTGTTGTTCAGGGTTCTGCGGAACATAAGGCAATCTTCGCATCTTCCAAAGATCTTTCTTTAAAAGTATGGCATGAAAGGATGGCTCATCAAAATGTCTCACAAGTACGTTCACAATTGTTAAAAGAAGGTATTCCTTTTATAGATGTCAAGGAATTCTCATGCGATGCCTGTATGTATGGCAAACTGCATAGACTTTCATTTCCTAGAAGCACATTTAAAGCTAGTCAACCTGGGGAATTAGTGCATGCGGATGTATGTGGTCCTATGGAAGAAACTTCTATAGGGGGTTGCAGATATTTTGTTCTTTTTAAAGACCATTTTTCACATTTTAAGGTAGTTTACTTTATTAAAAACAAATCAGAAGTTTGCTCGTCAATAGAGGAGTTCTTAAATAAAGCTAGTTCTGAGATGCGACTACCAGTGAAGACACTTCGCACAGACAATGGATTGGAATTCGTAAACGAAGCTGTAAGATCGCTCCTGAGTAAAAACTGTATTCGACATGAAACCACCGTACCATATACGCCGGAGCAGAACGGGTGTGTTGAGCGAGAAAACCGTACTGTAGTGGAAGCGGCACGTTCGATGCTCCATGCGAGGAACTTATCCAAGAAGTTTTGGGCTGAAGCAGTAAATACGGCTGTTTATGTCTTGAACCGAACTGGCGTAAGCACTTTAAAAGACAAGTCACCGTATGAGATGTGGTGTGGTCATAAGCTCAGCCTTGGACATTTGAGAGTTTTTGGCGTTGAAGCATTTATCCACATACCTAAGCAAAGGCGCAGAAAATGGGACAAAAAAGCTGAAAAGGGTTTGTTCATGGGTTACTCAGAGACTTCCAAAGGATACCGTGTCTGGATACCTAATCATCAAAAGGTAGAAATAGTGCGAGACGTTACGTTCAAAGAATTCGACCAATATCAAAATGTTTTGACTGAAGCTTCTCAAGAACCTTCAAGATCCAAAGATTTATCAATCGCAGAAAATGGTGGAGAAGATGGAGAGCAGGTTAGAGAAGACGTTTACCAGTCTGCTGACGAAGAAGTGGAAGGACCTGAAGCACTCCAGGATGATGATGATGGAAGTAACGATGATGGCGGTGATGTGACCCTTCCGTTGAGGGATCGTCTACGTAGGCAGAAAGGTGTGGACTATTCTGGTATGTGCAACATCATTCAGAAACATGCTTTCCTTGTCCAAGGGGAACCAAATACTTACCGTGATGCACTTGCTTCTGATGATGCACCTAATTGGAAGACAGCAATGGAAGAAGAGATGAATAGCCTTCATCAGAACCATACCTGGGATTTGGTACAGCTTCCGCCGAACAGAAAAGCAATCGACAACAAATGGGTGTATAAGCTGAAGGACTTAGGAGTTGGTGGTTTGCGGAGATACAAAGCTAGGTTGGTAGTTCGCGGATTCAGTCAAGAACAAGGTGTCGATTATGGTGAAACATTCAGTCCGGTGGCAAAGTTTACTTCCATACGTTGTATTTTCGCAATTGTGGCAAACGAAGGATTACATTTATATCAGTTTGATGTAAAGACGGCCTTTTTAAACGGCGATTTGAATGAAGAGATATACATGCAACAACCCCAAGGCTTTGATGACGGATCTGGACGAGTTTGTAAGCTTCAAAAGAGTTTGTATGGGTTGAAACAGGCGTCTAGATGCTGGAATGAGAAGTTTACGGCAGTTTTGAAGCAGTATAACCTTAAACCCAGCAAAATGGACCCATGTGTATTTATTTCAAGTGATCTTAATAGGCGTATGATCCTCGCGATATATATTGATGATGGACTTATAGCTGCACGGGATAAAGAGGATGCTTTGACGTTCATAAAGTTTTTAAAGACGCAGTTTGAAATTACAACATTGGATGCAAATTGGTTTCTAGGTATGGAGTTAAAAAGGAAACCGAATGGTGCAGTTCATGTCAGTCAATCTCGTTATACTGAGTGTATTTTGCGGAGATTTAACATGCTGAATTGCAAACCAGTTTCAACACCAGCTGAGAACTGTTCTTACTCAGAATCCTCCAAAGATGTCAAGTTTCCTTACAGAGAGGCTGTTGGATCGCTTATGTACCTGGCCGTTGCCACCCGCCCAGACATAGCTTATGCAGTGGGAGTAGTTTCTCGTTACTTAGACTCACCGAACCAGGCTCAGGTCAATGCGGTCAAAAGAATACTAAAGTACATCAGCGGGACTCGAGAAATGGGTATATTTTTTGATAAATGTAAATGTTTTTCTTTGATTTGTTATAGTGACGCTGATTACGCCGGAGACCATATGACTCGACGTTCTACCACTGGTTTTATTTTTGCTTTGGGAAGTGGACCGGTGTCTTGGTCATCACAGAGGCAAAGATGTGTCTCCTTATCTACCACCGAATCGGAGTACATCGCAGCGTCACAGGCAGTTAAGGAGATGGTATGGCTTCGGCAACTTGTCCTAGAATTAGTTCCAACTGGAAGTGGAGAGGTTAATCTAAATATGGATAACCAGGGAGCCATAAAGCTAATCAAAAATCCTGAATTCCACAAACGAACTAAACATATTGATGTTCGTTATCATTTCATCCGTGAACGATTCAGCAGAGGTGATTTTAAGATTAATTATGTTCCATCTGAGCATCAAAATGCAGATATCTTTACAAAGGCCTTATGCAGAGATAAATTTGAAAAATTTCGTTTTTTGATTAAAGTAATGTAATATAAATTTAATAATAACCTGTATGAATTATATTTTGTTTGAACTAAATTTAATCATAAGTGGGAGTGTTGGAATAATAATTTATTTGTAAAATTTACTATTGGCAATATCGGCTCTCACTGGAAACTATGTACCTTATAATAATGAATTCTTACATACTACATACATACATATGCTAATAAATAAAGTTAGTCTTTCTCTTATCATCATACACGGCGGTTGTCTTTCTTTCAATCATATAAGTTAACAATAAGTTTACTAGGTAGAACAGAGCTTATAATGCTGGATGAGGGTATCGTAACCACCGCCAGTTACGTTGTTGTAATCCCATTTTCACAAAGAGTTGGCGATCGATTTGTTCTTATGTAAGACAATGCTCGCCCACATAGATCCCGTAGTACACCAGTATAACACTTTTGCTATGGCCAGCAAGGAGCCCAGACAACACTTAACAATATCTCATAAACGCGTGAAAAGCCTGTTGGGATCTCATACCCGAACAGAATGTTATTCATCTGATCGAAAGCGTACCAAATAGGCTAAGACAGTGCATTTTTAAATAATTTAACCCTTAACAAAATTAGAACACTCAACTATAGAATTTTATTGTTCAACCTGAGTAGGCCAAAATAAAAACAGCCTTATCATTTAGCATTGAATTGTGGAGTGAACTTGAATTGAATGAATGAATTATGTATTGGGGGTATTGCACATGCAACCGTGCCCCCACTTAAAAATGTATGAGCCTGCTCATCTTATAGTTCTTAATCCAAATCTCTTGCTCTTAGAAATCTTAGTATTTTGAGCACTTTCAGAGAGGATAGGTCACTCACTTCCACCTGGTATTGTCCCAGATGGTTTTTCCTTTGGTGCATAAATGAACAAAATCTTCCTAGTATATGGTCCGGTGTTTCCTCATGCATGTTGCAGAATCTACATGTAGCACTGCTTACCATACCAAGTAAACCTATATGTCTTCTAATTCTGGAGTGTCCAGTTAGGATACCTGTTTATTCTTAGGTTATTCCTACTTAAGTTAATGCAGTTTTCAAAACGTTTCTGGTTGTAATTGCCCAGTAGTATAGTTTGCCTAAGAATTCTTTCCAACTCTTGGATCTGCTTGCCTCCTCTTCTTATTTTATTTTGTTTTTGATGACATTTTCTCCTATTCCGCAATAGGGCTCAAGTGCTGGTTAAAGGTGTTGATGCGCCTATTTTTGCTAAGGAGTATGCCCACGTGACCAGGTACAAAGTGAAGTGTGACCCTGTTCCGTTTGCGAAGTTTATGCTTAGGCACTCCCACATCAATTTAGAGCTGATGGTATATAAGCTTAGTGTCTTGAGTGCTATCTGACATGATGGCAATGTTTTGGTAACGAGATGAAATTCAATGGTTGGAAAATTCTGGTGGACTACCACATCGATATGGTTTTAGATTCATGCACCAGTCCCTTCGCTTGTTCTAGATCCATCAGTGTACCACTTGATGGCATTTGTTTCAAGAGTGTAGTTTGTTTCTTGTCCTACCCAATCTTTTCTGTTGCTTAGCATTGGTCACTTTGTTTTTGGAACAGTGATGTAGATTCTGTCCTAAAGTTAGTAAAAATGTTCGGTAATTTGTAAAAAACGTAAGAAATATTACTTCGGCTTCAGTTTCTACGCTCGTTTTCAATGAGACTCCTTATGTCAGCTCACAAGGAAAAGCCAATTTGCTTGCAACACAGTTTGCTGTCAATTCGATGCTATTAGATAGTGTCGTGATTCCTCCTGTTATTGAGAGCATTAATGATTTTATGGGGCAAATCTTCTTTCGCACTCGTATAGTACAGAAAGGGTAGGTACTGAAAAATCTCGATCTACAAAAATTCGCTGGGCCGGATTGTGTCCCCCCCAATTGTTCTGAAGAGGTGTTTCGCAACGCATGGCAAAAATATTGCGTAAGTTTTTCAATCTATAGTACTCTACTGGTCTCATTCCGAGTGGATGAAAAACGGAACTTGCCAATCATTATCCATCTTTCAGAGGTGATGGAAAAGCTGATAAACTATAAGCTCAAGAAATATATTGAAGAACCGGCAGTATGGTTTTTGTAACATTAGATCCACTGGTAATCTGATGCTATATTTCATCGAATAGTCCATTGAAAATGCGTGCATTTGGTATTGATGAATCACTTATTTGTTGGATTAGAAATTATCTAAGATATACATTACAGCCAGATCGGAAGGGGTGAAAACCTCTTACAACAGCAAAGAAAATCTTAGCACCTAAGCAGCGTTTTTGGTGATGTCTCGAATATGTTGTCATTCCGCGCAAGGTGGTCTATGATGCACATAACTTAGAACTGAAAAATGTTTGGTTTCCTCAATGCAAATAAAGTTCACGTATACCTACGCTACCGACATGGGGGCGGGATCCCCTTCAATGATAGGAGATAGGTTTTGAAGGATTACATTTAACGCGGTTTATGATTCGGCCGGCGTTGAAGAACACCTCTTAAGGACAATTGGGGAGATACAATCCGGCCCAGCGGATTTGTGTACATCGAGATTTTTCAGTACCGTTACAAATGTACGAGTGCGAAAGCTCGAGAAGGTACAATTTCCATATTTGGGCAAGTACTCGAGTAACTCACTTGACGACTAGAGACTTTTGGATAGAATTCAAATAAGAGCCTTAAGAATGACAGGTGAAAAAACTATAACAGAAACATTTTAATCTCCCGAGAACCTCCAGAATGTTCATTGCCTTTTGCCTTTTATTATACTGCCTACCGCTATTTTTATAAAGAGGGTTCTAGTGTAATAGCCAGTTGCATTTAACCGTAATACTCGCGCTTAAGAGAATGCCTATTTACAGTTGAGTCCAATTGCGCCGGTACTGTTAAATTGAGAGATTAATATCTTCGCCGCACTACACGAATATGGAGTGTTCTACCCGGTCCAATATTTTCCTCCCGTTTCGATGTTCAGACAAGCAAAACCAATATGTTTCGGTATCTTATTTTAAATCCTTCCTAACTTCCTTACCTGTTTTAAATAATGTTTATCCTCAAGTGGGCTTTAGGTCAATATTTTGTTTAGTTTTTTTATGTTGTGACGTTTCGGATGTGGTTACACCCTTCTTCAGACAACTTTAACTTTAACCACATCCGAAACGTCACAACATAAAAAAACTAAACAAAATATTGACCTAAAGCCCACTTGAGGATAAACATTATTTAATTAAATAAAAGATCACGAAGAAAGAAAATACTTACCTGTTTTATGCGTGCAAGTTATAAAATGGTTATTTTAAACGTTTTTTTAAAGGGTCATAATCCAAACACACACATTTTTGACCTAAATTTTTTTTATATTATTCGCACTCTGAAAGGGTTATGATTACCCTTGGGACACATTGGGAAACATTGAGTCGGGTAAAGCATAACATTAGTGTAGTGCGGCTAAAAAAGGAATCTCTCTATTTGACAGTACGTAACACGAAATGGCTGACTTGCCGTAGCAAGCAAGCTTTTCCAAACACACAGTTGATTGGGAACTATTACGATACAACACGATACGATACGATGACTTACTGCACTCGCCTTAAGCCGCCGCTCTCTGATTTCTCGGTGCGGTATCGTTTCGCTAGGTTTGTTCGGTACTCATTGGGTTGGGATGGGATGATACCTCATATACCTGATAACCTTTGCCGTGGTACGCGCGGTATAGGGACGGTATAGCAATGGTATACTGAGATTCGGTACGAACAATCAGTACACGATCGATCGATCATGTTTGGGGTGAAAGATGTCGTCTGCAGAGAGTGACAACTATATGAACTTAGTGCGGGAAATTGAAAATATTTTTGTTTTCGAAATAACAATATCGCCAATAAATGGCATAGGAATACTTCACGCAATTTCATCATTCCAATACTATGACAACCTTTTGCATTGCCAAGTGATTGAAGATTAAAGATCAGGAATATATGTCACAAAGTGAGAAGACAGGCGGTATCTGTAACCTGTTGGTGTGCAGTAAGAAATACCGATTACAGATACCGTACCGGGAAGTCATGGTGCGGCCTTAGTTGAATAAAAGCAATAACAGTCACATAAGTTGATTTAAATATCTTTTTTTTTTTTTTTATAATCTACCCGCGCTCAAGGCATTATGATTACCCTTTAAATGTTTCAACACAGCGCGGGCGTGAAGTAAATGATGAGAAAGAAGGATAGGAAAGATGTGTGGCACGATGTTCTGAGACTGAAGGTTGTTGTCTCAGATATTTTATCTGCAGGGATGGCAGCTGAACTAAAGCGGAGAATGCCGTGTCTTATTTCTATGTCACTTATAATTCACATTATTTTATTCGTGTTCATCCTTGTTGGGCATACTAGTTTAACTCAATTACATGTTGTTAGTGTTATGCCTGAACAACATGTAATGAGTAAACCAGCAACCCATTGATGACAATTTTTAGAAGGTTTTTAATGGAATTAAAGCGACATAGACGACGGCAGGGATCGAACCTGTGATCATGAGGTTGACAGGCGAGCACACATCCATCGCGCCACGGCCATCCCCAATATAATTAATGTCTACTCACAATCTATCGGACAAACTCAAACAAAAAATTATTATTGTCAAAGGGTGAAATTTTAAATTTTAAACTTTCCCCTTCATTATCTGTGTGGCACAAATGGTTTCCATTCCCGCTTCAGCAAATGCCGTAACCCCTTAAGCTTTGAACCTTTTCCATAATCAAGAATATGAAACCCTCGTTGGTATTGCATTGTAATTAAAAATTGGCTTAAATTCTACCTTATGTCAAACTCCGCAAAAATATTGCTTTTAACTTCCTTTCTTCTGGTTTTCTATTTCTAGTTATTCTTTAAAGAAGATAAAGTTTACTTTTATATGCTTCTCAGTTTGTGGAAATGAAATAACAGTAAACTAAAAAAGTATGGTAATCCAAATATTTCATGGGCAAAGAAGAAAGAATCCTTTGAAATACGAGTAGCAATGGCTTAACCAGCTCTTAAGAAGAAATTTGAAATGACATATAGATATCTGTTTTGTATCGTGGGTTCATGAATCACTCGACAGACCAAACTTCTTGGCTTTGTGTATTTTAAATGACGAACATACTTACTCATACATACACATGGTATGTGTCATCTTTTCCTTCAAGTTTTATTGATGAGAAAAATAATTTTCGCCTGAAAAGTGGATTTCATAATAATACCCTTGCTTAGGGATCATCTACTTCAGTCTTTTGATATCAATGCTACTCGTACGATATCACCTTTCATCCACCATCATCCACTGCTATTCATCACCATCTCATATTTAAGATATAAATTGAATTTGTGGCGGATTGTTAAAACTCAAGCATGCGTTCGCAATTTACCAAAGGATTCCAGGATACACACGACACCCCTTGCGCCTGATGCCTATGCGTCGCGCCGTGTGAGTTATAAAAATACAAATCTTAGGGCTGTAGGGCTGAACATCACTCCTGCCACCCCCAAGTGAGTAAACAGGATTATCTTGTCAAAGAATTGAATTTAA
Organism: Chrysotoxum bicinctum; assembly: GCA_911387755.1. Lineage (NCBI taxonomy): Eukaryota > Metazoa > Arthropoda > Insecta > Diptera > Syrphidae > Chrysotoxum > Chrysotoxum bicinctum. The sequence continues at coordinate 148,922,846 of OU426989.1, forward strand.
TTTTGAATGAAGATTTGAATAAAGGGAGGTTCCAAATAGACTATGGGGGGGTGTTGCGCATTCCAAATTAATTTTTTCTTATAACTCGGATGGGCGCCGCGACGGGCGATTGTACATCATAGTACCACAGGATGTGGAAATTCTTTTGGTGACTGGAATTAATGTTAAAATCTGGGAAATGTTCATTTTCCAATTTATATGCTAATGCGATCGTGAAGCCTTTCAAAAGATAGCAACACACAGAAAAAAGAAATACATCGACAAATTGTGAATATTTCACTACGGAGTTTTATTTAATTAATCATTTCGGTCCTTGTAAATTAAAGCCAAAGGAATGTAATGTCCTCTCGAATGAAAATATGTAGATAATTAAAATGACATTGTATGTGAGTGAGAGTGAATACCAAATTGGCCTTAAAATTGAGTTCGTAATATCGTAGTGAAGACTTTTTTAATTGTGTTTGCATTAATACATTTTGTAAGGATTCTACTCACTTACTCGTATATATAAGTTTATACGAATAAAAAGATCTCTTGGAAACAAGGGGTGAACTTGTTTTATCTTATTTTCATTTAACTTGCAATATTGGTACGTACATACATACATATATTCGTAGACAAAAATGTAATCAAACTTGACATCACTATGTTAGATGAGACGAAATATGTAGGTCCTGTCCACACTCTAAGCCAGCGCAGTATTTTTTTTTTGAATCTTATATTTCATAGCGGTCAGCCATCAGACGAATAGGGGGAATAACATGTAGCATACGAAACCATTCACGTGCCGTAACTATTCCGGACTGGTGGAAGTCTGATCATAGCCTCTCCGTGGCGGCCGCTAGAAACAAGCCTTTAAAAAGGTTTGGCTAATATGATCAGGCTGGTTCCTCAGGTTGGCGACAGGTTAATTCCCTGTCCCGTAAAACTAAAAGAATTACGAGACAGACAACAAGCCTCGGAAACGGACTGATCACACGACGACAACCCACGCAACCAAAACTGAAAAACGATTTTGTTATGAAACGTACGATCGCTCTATAGTGCTCGAGCTGCTCAGCAGCTAGCCGATGCCCTGTCAAAATATAAAGCTGACATAACAGCTCTCCAAGAAATCAGATGGACAGAGAGTGGTGTTTTACAGAAAAAAGAATATGACGTATATTACAGCTGTCATACAAAACACCATGTGCTCGGGGTAGGCTTCCCAGTCAGCGAAAAAATGAAGTCTATCATCATCGGCTTTAACGTTATAAGCGAAAGGCTATGCACCCTTCGCGTGTGACGCAAATTTACGAACATCAGTTTCATTAACATTCACGGACCTACGGAGGAGTCCTCAGACGAAGAAAAAGAGACTTACTACGAACAAGTCGAGGGGGCCCTCAATGCCTGTCCACGGTATGATGCTAAAATCATCGGTGGGGATTTGAACGCAAAAATAGGTCGGGAGCCGGTATTCAGGCATTACGCAGGCACCCATAGTTTGCATGAGAACACTAATTACAATGGACTTTGAGTCTTAGAATTGGCAGCATCGAAAAACATGGTCGTTGCGAGTACCAGGTTCCCGCGTAAAGATATCTACAAAGCCACCTGGGTATCACTCGTAACCAAATAGACCACGTGTTGATAGACCGTCGCCACTACTCGAACTTGATGACGGTACGAACGTACCGAGGTGCCAATATCGACTCGGATCACTATCTTGTTGGTATGGTTTTCCGAGGGCGGATTGCCTTGCGAAGACGCATTGCATCCGCCGATCAGGTTCGAATCAACACGGCTGCCCTGCGCAATGAAAACACCAGTAACACCTTTGGTAATGCGTTAGGACTCGCCCTAGAATCACTTATCACTTGATTTAGGGAGAGTAAGTCCTGGCGCCAGTATGCTGGGCGTAAATGAGAAGTGGACACGCCTTAAGAATATTGTCATTAGTACTGCCAACTCCATCTTAGGCAGCAGTCGTAAAAATCGGAACGACTGGTTCGATGATGAATGCAAGCTAGCGACTGAACGTATGAATATTGCGTACCGAGCAATGCAACAATCTCATAGAACGCGTGCACGCGAAGAGGAATATAAAGAGCTCAGAAGAATAGAAAAACGGCTACACAGACAAAAAAAAATCAGCCTGGGAGAAGAACCTAATCTGTGAAATAGAAAATAGCCGAGAGCGAGGTCCGCACCAGGCGCGAAAGTTCTACCAATCCGTCCGAAACATGACGCAGTACACACCACGCTGCACATACTGCAAGGACGGAGAGGGAAATCTGATCACCGATCCTGAAAGCAGTTTGGAGCGATGGGAAGTGTACTTTAATGAATTGCTAAACGGTCAGCTCACTGCAGAAGTGAAGGCTCCACTACTTCAAGAAGAATACCATATGTTGCCGCCACCAAGCATAGAAGAGGTTGGGAAGGCTATAGGCCGGCTTAACCAGAACAAAGCACCGGGAGCCGATGGCATACCAGCCGAATTATTCCATCACGGCGGGCCAGTCTTACGTCAAGCAATTTATGATATTATAGTGCACGTATGGGAGCAGAAGAAATGCCAGAAGACTGGCGAAAAGACATAATATGCCCCATACATAAGAAGGGAGATGCCACAACGTGCAGCAATTATAGAGGTATCACGTTGTTGAGTACCGCCTTTAAGATACTCTCCTCTATTCTACAAGACCGGATAACCCCATACGCTAAAACCGTCATCGGACAATATCAGTGTGGTTTCATTCCAGGCAAATCAACAACTGATAAGATCTTTACCCTTAGGCAGGCGATGGAAAAATGTCTAGAATTTAACATCCCAACATACCATCTGTTTATAGACTTTAAGGCCGCCTATCATAGCATAGCCAGGGTAAATATATAAATAATAAATAAATTGAGATGACTTTGTAGGTTGACCATGACCAACGTAACAAGCCAAGTAAAAATAGCCGGATTGCTATCCAGACAAATCAACATCTTTAATGGACTCCGACAAGGGGACGGTCTGGCCTGCCTCCTCTTCAACCTGGCGTTGGAGAAAGCAATCCGTGACTCTGGCACGGCAACACGAGGGACCATCGTCAGCAGGTCCAGCCAGTTACTGGCTTACGCAGACGACATCGACATCATCGGAAGAACCGAACAAGCTGTACACGATTCCTTCATTCAGATCGAGCAGGCGCACAGTGTGAGAATTCACAAATCTAGCGGAATTTAATTAAAAAAATGATATGCACAAACTGATGTAAAAGTTGGTTTTACTTGGAGCCTAAACCTTCTACTAACCGATTTAGAAAGAACTGTTATGCGGGAGTGATGTAGAACAAAGATAATTGATGTCAAAGTTGCAATTAGTCATTTTTTCGGTGGCAATTGGCGAGTGAAGGTGGTTTAGCTATTTTTTTTTTTTTGAGTGCATGGTTCAATTTTTATTGAAAGTTTTGCTTTTATTTCATTAACAGGATACCGGAGAATTGAAAAGTAAGTAAAATTTTAATTTATATGGTGTTTAAATACATTTGTTGGTGGATGGGGTGCAAAAAAAAGCGTAATTTTATTCAATTTGTACATTCATTAGAGAAAAAATTAAATTATTCAGTGTTATTCAGATGTGAGACTATATGCATTTTAAAGTCTGATATGTCTGCTATAATTAACCGCTTTAAGTTGCTGCGCATAGGTGCGACGCCCATACATTTTTTTTTCATTTTCGAACTGGCCTTCAGCAAAAAATAAATGTCAAAATAATAGTAATTTTATTACTTATATTACCATGAAGTGCTACATTGACAAGATTTTTTTGCATATGTGTAGGGGAGTTCAGTGTGAGTATAATTTTCGATTTTTTGAGCTGAACACCCCACCCCCCTCTCATTGAGGGCCCATCTTCTATAAAGGGGTGTTAAGAGTTTTACGTGATATTTTGAAAACAGTTATTTTTCGCAAAAAAATACTAACATCATCTTATAGATCATTAAATTCTCTACAATTTATGTTAATAAACTTTTTTTATGTAGAACAAAAAATAAAAAAGTTATAATTCAATAAAAAAACAATTTTAAAAATAAATATTATTTTGAAGGTTTTCTTTCTTTTTTCTCGATTTTGAACTTTTAAAGACATTTTTATTGAAAATCTGTTTTTAACTATACCTTTTTCATTTTCGTTTCAATGGTACAAAGTGTATAAACATGAATTGTAGAGAATTTAATAGTTAAAATCAATTAAATTATTATTTGTTTAATCCACATAATGTGTTGTGCTTTTGTTATAAGTTTTGTGTGTCCTAAACGTGGTCTTTCGTGGTAGGTAGAAGTACATGTTTCAAGTGTAAGAGTACATTTTTGATACATGATAATCTTTGAATATTTCAGAATGTCTTGCGAAATTACGAAAAAAAAATTTTTGATATTTGGGTTTCAAAGATCAAAATAAAGCGGTTTGAGGCCGTTTTGTCCTTTGTTTTGACCCATTTTAGTCAAATAACTTTTTCCGAAGAGGCACTGAAGTCACTAAAAGCTACCTTGAGACAAATTTGTTTCAGGTTTAATGAAATGTGGACAATAATTGGTAGACACCGTGACCGTTTCGAAAAAACTCATTCTTCGTGGCTTAATGAAACCCTTACTCTTCCACAAGCATTTTTAGATGAAATTCCATCTTCGTCTTCAAATATTAAAAAAATAGGGAGACCAAAAAAGAATTTTGAAGAGTGCTGTGAAAAAATAAAAAAGAAAAAAGTAAAAAGCCTGTTGGATTCATATAGCTTTGAAGAAATTGGGATGGCCTACGAAAAAAAATTAAGAATAATTGGAAAAAGAGATACTGCCGCTGTAGTCAAAAAATTAGCAGTTAGTTCCCCAAAAAGAAGTTTGTTTTCACTATAGTATTATCAACTTTTATTTACTTTTTTTTAACTTAAGGTACGAATTTAAAAAGATCGCTTGAAACAGTGCCCTCTGAACAAATATGTTTATCTGCCGATGAAGCGTTGGCTTTGATTGTGGATACCCAGTTATCCACTCATCAATATGATATCATTCGTCAAAAAATTAACAAAGTCGTTAAAAATCTATTGCCCTCATATGATAAAATTAAGGAGTCCAAAAAAAAAGCTATCCTGATCAAAAAAATGTGTCAGAATCGTCTGCCGTGTGTGATCTTCAGAGCTTGGTTGACCATAGTGTTAGGCGTTTATGTTTGGCCCAAAAAGATGCATTTAATTGTGAGGAATTTAAATCAGGACTTAAAGAATTATCGTTGATTTTTAAGTGGAGATGTGACGGAGCTCAACAAAAATCATATAAACAAAAATACACATCTGAAGAGTGTTTTGACGAAAATCTTTTTAGCATTTCCATGGTTCCAATTCAAATGCACTTTTGTCAGGAAGAACTTAAGACCATAATTTGGCAAAATCCCGCCCCCTCTTCAACAAGATACTGCCGTCTATTAAACTTGTTTTTGCGAAGGAAACAACGGATTTGATAAAAAAGGAAGTTGATCTAGTAGTAGAGCAAGTTAAAAAATTATCACCTGTTGAAATTCACGAGGAAGATTTTTATATCGCAGTAAAACCTGTTTTTTTACTAACAATGGTAGATGGTAAAGTGTGCACTGCTTTATCACCTGTAACTTCATCATCTCAAACATGCTACATATGCGGCGCAAAGCCCTCCGAAATGAATAATACCAGCATATGGTAATATCGAGAAAGTCTGAAAATCAGATGGCAATGTCCTTTGGGTTAAGTCCACTCCATTCTTGGATTCGTTTCATGGAGTGTATTCTTCATATAGCATACAGGCTTGATGTAAAAGTTTGGCAAGTCAAAGAAAAAGAAAGTAAGGAAAAGTTTAAAGCCAGGAAAAAGGTAATACAAGATAGGTTTAAAAATGAAACTGGCTTACTAATTGATTGAATTAATTGAAGATTCTTCCGAGACGAATTTAAAACGGCTGAAATAACCGGAATTGATGTGGATCTTATAAAAGGGTTCCGCATTATTTTAGAAGCTCTAGCTTCTGGATTTTCAATCAATTTGGATGCGTTTGAATCATTTGCGTACAAGACCAGGACTTTATATTTAGAAAAGTATGGATGGTGCTATATGCCAGTAAGCGTACATAAAATATTGTTTCATGGCAGACAAGTGGTTGCTTCATGCATTCTGCCGATTGGCCAACTTTCGGAGGAGGCGCAAGAAGCTAGGAACAAGGAAAATAGAAAATATCGTGAGCTATTCACGAGAAAAACTTCGCGGTTGGACACAATAACGGATCTTTTAAATAGGCTATTGATAACATCGGATCCTTTTATAGCCAGTATAAGGTGCATTCCGAAAAGGAAAAAAAGTGCTATCGAGCATGAAGTCTTAGACCTTTTAAATGCAACTATGTAATATAAAAATCTTGTTTCAAAGTTTTTTATGTATTTATGTATTTTATGTTCTTTATGAATAAATATAAGTAAAAAGGAACAACAATTTTTTTTCAGCGTATTTAAATTGTTTCTGATGTGCTTACCTAAGTGCATAAAACGCGTAGTTTCAGAACTCCGTTCATTAAAAACTTGGCTAAGTATATACAAAATTCTATTTTAATTTCATATTGGTATATATTAGTTATAAATATGACCAAAAAAAAATCAAGAATAAGCTTTTTTCTCAGCGAAATTCATTTGTTAAGAAGGGTCTATCAAACTGCAAAAAACGAGTACTTTCAAAGCTCTGTAAAAAAAAAATTTACAAAATATATTAATAAATTGTTGTTAAATTTCATTATTCACATATTTATAATTAATCTTGCAAAAAAAGAATTATCAAAAAGTAAAACTTGTAACCGCTATTAATTTAATTCCGCTAGATGAGCGAATTCCCACACTGTGAGGCGGCGCAAAATCTGGGGCTGCACATTAGTGAAGGTAAAACAAAGTACATTTTTTTTTTTTTTTTTTTTATAATTTACACGCGCTCAAGGGATTATGATTACCCTTTAAATGTTTGAACACAGCGCGGGCGTGAAGTTTAAGGAAGAGAAAGAAGGATAGGAAAGATGTGTGGCACGATGTTCTGAGACTGAAGGTTGTTGTCTCAGCTATTTTATTTCCAGGGATGGGGGCTGAACTAAAGCGGAGAATGCCGTGTCTTATTTTTATGTTGTTTATGATTCACATTATTTTATTCGTGTTCATCCTTGTTGGGTATACTTGTTTAACTCAATTACATGTTGTTAGTGTTATGCCTGAACAACATGTAATGAGTAAACCAGCAACCCATTGATGACAATTTTAGAAGGTTTTTAATGGAATTAAAACGACATAGACGACGGCAGGGATCGAACCTGTGATCATGAGGTTCACAGGCGAGCACACATCCATCGCACCACGCGAGAGGAACAGTTGGTCAAACAATCAAGGTTGCGGAGCACGAATTTGAAGTGGTGCAATCCTTTGAATACCTTGGGTCAATAGTAGCAGCCGATAACAATATAGAAGAAGAAATACGCGGGCGGCTTCTCAAATCCAACAGAGCCTACTATAGTCTGTCAAAGAAGCTCTTCAAATCCAGAAATCTCTCAGGACCTTGGTCCTGCCAGTACTCACATATGGGTCCGATACTTGGGTGCTTAGCAAAAGGCACTCCGACCTCTTAGCTGCGTTCGAGAGAAAAGTCTTAAGGAGAATTGTTGGCCCCATATGTGAGGAAGGACGATTCCGGAGACGGTACAATCATGAATTGTACGCAATCTACCTAGAAGCAGATATCGTGACAAAAATTAAGCTCGGTAGACTCCGGTGGGCAGGGCACCTAGCTCGCATGAGCGAAGAGGAACCTGCTAGGAAAGTTCTTTGTGGTACATTCTATGGTAGACGACAGCGTGGTAGACCATGCTTGCGCTGGAGAGATGGCGTAGACCAGGACGCCCGAAGCCTTGGGGTGCGCAACTGGATGGCGTCGGCTAGAGACGGGGATAGGTGGAGAGACTTGTTGAAAGAGGCCAGGACCGGAACCCGGTTGCCGAGCCGATGATGATGATGAAATAGGAAGAACAGGATAGGGTATGCTTCTTAAGAGAACCAATTAAGAGTGTATAGGCAGTAGAAGAATCTCCAAAAGGCAAAATCATTTTCATTCATAGCATACATTATTTTTAGCCTACTGAAGTGAACTTTAATTCTACTTTGAGCACAATTGGGAGATTCATATCTTCTGGTTCGCATTAGGAGTCCCGTCATACAGTGATCTGTGATAATGAAATCAAAAACACATTTTTCACGTTCGCCAAAGATCCTGAAGAGAATCGTTTCAGCGGCTTATGCTGTAGGTCGAGGTACAGACAGACGGATGGAATTGCATTACTCACTTTTTCTAGTTCTCTATTACCGTTACTTTAAGTTTGATTTTTTGACAAATAATTTTAAGTTACTTTCTAAAGCTCGATCTTATCAGACTAAAGCGGGTATGGTCATTTGCATGTATCTACGATTGTACGAAAGACTATGATTTACCGAACTCCCTGTGAAATAATGGCATCATTTTTATGGTCTGTTGTTGAAACTTGGCAAATGAAACATGGAAACGAAGAGTCGGGGGACCAAAAAATTATTTATAGTGTTTGTGTGTGTTTTCATGGGTTAATAAAACTCAAACTCTATTTTGTTGCAAAATGATATCTAATGAGTTTGTTTATTAATTTAATTACATTTCATCATATGCACAAAGTAGCCATATTGAAGTCTACTCGAAAAGATTAATAGAATCAGAAAGAACTATTTTATTTTCATACATATTTTCAAACAATATTTAATTCAAACAATCGACCATTAACGCTTTGCAAATACATATTTAGGTTTTTCCGCGAATATCAAATCTCGATCCTTTTGATTCTTTACATACAAAAAATTGGTTCTATTTTGAATTTTGTATGTATGATTATTTTTCACTTTTTAAATGTTCATATTTCATATATGTATTCCTCGTTTTAATGAGCTTAGAGCAAGCTGCATGTGTTAATGGTAAATATAATCCACCTAACACATAATTACAAATAAATTATTGTATAGAATTAAATAAATAAAAAATGTAAAAAATATGCAATACCTAAAGCATTAAATATAAATATTATCAAAAAGTAATAAGCAATTTCGACAGTCGAGCACTGGTTCGAACCATAATATTTGCATCCAATTAAACTAATGTTAAATTCAACATAAGAGGGGTTTAAAATACACCTATGTATGCGAATGAAGCTCCACTTTGTTCGTTCAATATTGAAGCACAATAACTTTTGTTAAGAGTTTCTAAAGCATAGCATATTCATTGCTTGATAATTTGATGTAGTGTAGTATAGGTACGTCCCCCCCCCCCCCCCCATGTGCTTAATTTTATGTTTTTGTCCTGCTATTTCTTCAATTAAGGTTTCTTCCCCGACCAAAAACTCCTAACAATATAATCAATTTATAATAATTAATGGCAATGGACGATGATGAGTACATCGAATATTTTGCTAGTGGTATTGGCTGTAGCCATCCTGTCCGTTTTTATAGTCCAGACAATTTATGTTGATTCACCCGCCGACATTTTACAAATCGATTTTCGTTCACGTCATGGAAGGACAATTTAATTTTGGCTTAAAATCAGCCCCTTTGTGTTTACAATGCCATTACTCCGCGCACTGTCCGTTACGGATGATTTGTCTCTAAGCGAGTGCATTGACAACGTCAATATAATTTTTACAATCATTTTACGGTGACCATACCAATTGTTAATATATTTCGAGTCAATTTCACTTTATACGGAAACAAAAATAAATTAAAGACCAACAGCTCGTAGATTTATTAAGCCTAATGACATACCTCTCAGTCTCAACCATTTTAGCAAGAATTAATTAATTGTTTTAAGTTCAAGGAGCTACCCTTGGGTACAAACATTCTTCAAGAAAAATTGTTAAATGTAAAACCCACAGAACCATTTTTCGTTATTTTTCGAAAACAGTAAGACTGATTTTGATCATAGTTTGTATAAAAAAAATAAAATAATTCAGATTATAGTTTTATTTACGAGTATTTTGCATAAATTCTTTTTTTTTTTTTTTTTTTATTTTAAGACAAATAATTACTAGTTGATAAGTTATAAATAGATTACATATGATGCAGTTTCTAACATTGCATTTTCGGGAAGAGTTTTTCTGATTAAATATTTAGTTTTACCCAAAAGCTAAATATTTTTATAAGTAAATAACACGGCGCTACAAAAAAAAGGTCTAAATTTTTCGACCGACCGTTGAGGGGTTGTAAGTTTCGTCGAATAAATCACCACACTGTGATTCAAAATTTGTCGCATAATTTTGAATTTTTGTCTAAAACCGCATTCAAGTTACTTCGCGACCTCAACAATTTTTGATTTTTATTAGGTTTTTGGAAAAATTGTTTAAATATGAATTCATGAAAGTTTTAGTTTAGCAATTTCAAAAATACAACATTTCGTTACGAATAAAATTGAGAATGCGGTCACCGCCATTTTGAATGCGCAGGTTTCAGCGGCGAGTTGCGTCTCTTGTTGTTGATTTGCAAGTTGGAAGCAAACCGTGCTCATGATCATTGTATCCTCCGTGTTGGTATGAGCGGTAATTGGATTAACCGTAAAGAGTTCGCTTCAAAATATCGTGCTGATTGAAATTGTGATGTTGTTTGACTATTTATTTATTTATAAATGCGACGAAAAATGTCAATTGTTAACAATTGTGAAAATCTTCAAATTGAAATATAGCCGTCTTAAAAACAAAACGATACGGATCATAGTGACGGCAGCGTTAGATATATGCACATCTCTTTTTTCCTTATGTTTGGTAATTTGCAATATTTTCTTCTATTTTTAGTTGCGACTTATAGATACTATAAGACAAGTTATACATATGTAAAAAAATCAAACTCTGTCTGTCTGTCTGTCCGACTACATCCTAAAGTATTCTGCCAACTTTCTTTAAATTTGTTAGATATCGTTTTTAAATTTTTCTTTTTTTTTTAAAACCAAAAAACAACTGTACCTGCCATACGAATTTTTTTCGAAACTTTATAAACAATTTTTTTTCTCAAAAACAGTTCCACAGATTTAAAAAAAAAATGTCACAAAAATTCATTTACTTAAAGTTAAAGCTATACTCTGTTCAACAAAAATTGTCAGTACAGGCTTTATGGGACAGCTTTTTCCAAAGCAGTGGCGCCTGATGCACCTTCACTACACTGCGTTGGGAAAAATGCCACTTAAAAGAGAGCAAGCCACTGACTTTCGTTGGAGAATTGTTGTTGTAATTCTTCGAAAAAGTTGTCCACCAAAACACGACCGTTGCTGATGGGATACTGTCAAAGTCAATACGATCGTGCGCTTGTTATCCACATTAAAACAGAGTTACCATTATCATTATCAATTACAAGCAAGAAGCTTATTTGGTGGATTTTATTAAGGTGGTTTTGGGATTTGAAGCTTTTGAGAACAAATTTTATGAAGTTGAGTATCTACGTTGAGTTTTGGCGGTTTATAATGTTAACTAGGGGAACGCTGTGATTAGATTAGATTAGATTTTTTAGATTAAGTTGATTTTTATTTACTTTAATAATATTTTACAATTATTATAAACAATCAATAAAGCATGGCTATGCCGTCTGCCTGATTGACAATCATTTTTCGATACTTATTTTATTAATCTAATTAAGTTACAGTTGTTAACTAAAAGTATTCCCTTATTATTTTATATCGATAATTAAGAGCTATTTTGCTGAATTTAAACATTTTCGATGCATCTATTTCGTTAAGAAGATCCATAATTTCGTTTTCTGTTAAGAAGTCAGTACCCAGTATATGTCTTCTAGTTTCCCTTAGAACGGGACACCTACCAACAAAATGAAAAACATCCTCACGTTTTCTGAGATTACACAACTCACAAAGTAGGGGTAAATCTTCACGATGGGGGACAAAGTTTATGTTCAACAGTTCTCCTCTTAGACGAAACATGTTTGAAATTTCTTCAATAGTATAGTCATCCCGAAAGTAGTTTCTCTCGTTTAAATCATGATTCAGCCTACTATAAATCATCCGATGCAGTGAGTTTGTGGCTTCGTCTCTGTACCTCTGTCGTAAGTTTTCATCCAGCCTGGTAATTATCTGGTACATTGTCGATTTCCACGTACTCTGTTCGTTGATGTTTAGTGTAACGTCAGTCTCCTCCGCTAGATCGATCCATTCTTTAATCCATCCTGTCTTACATCGTATGTCTTGTAGTGCGGCTTTCTTTGGTAAACGATCATCTGGCATATTGCAGACTTTAATAATGTAGTCTACTTGAAGCTTGAGCGTCTTCATGAATAGTGGTGATAACCCTGTTTCCAGCATTAGCATATAATTTGGCGTGCTTGTAGGAAGGCGAAATGTTCTTTTTATATAAAATCTCAAAAGTTTTTCGACAGTATCATATTTTTTGGCTCCCCACACCTGAGCCGCGTAGAACATAACTGATTGAGATACTGATTCAAACACTTTGTAAGTACTTGCTGCTGTGGGAGATGTACTTGTTGTTGAAACACTCTCTCCATGCCACATTAATAGCGGTTTTTGCCTTCACCAGTTTCTCCGTTAGATGTCTTTCCATTTTTAAATTCTGAGTAAAATAAACTCCTAGGTATTTATACTCTTTTACTACTTCTATTCTTTCGTTGTTGCAATACCATTGTTCATTTGTCCCATATCTTCCTCTTCCTCTCCTGAATACCATTATTTTAGACTTGTTCAAGTTGACTACTAAATTCCATCGCAAACAGTATTCAGACAACTTGTTGATCATAAGCTGGAGTGATTCCGGGGAGTATGCCAGCATAATGATGTCATCCGCAAAAAGCAAGGCTTAAGGGTAGGTCTACCTCAGAAGCAAACTCAAATCTCATGTAAAAACGTGTACATGTATTGGTGCACAAATATGGCTCTCTTAGTTAAGAATTTTTGTGTTAAGAAAATAAATTTAGCTCGTCTCGTCTCTTCAGGATACCTCTTTTTTCGCATCACGCATAGAGATAGAGAAAGATGGAATAGAATATCAAAAAAAAAATAATAGAAAACGGGAACAAGGCACGAGTGGCAAGCCGCACAGGCAGCGCACAAGCATTTGATTTTGAATTGACTCGGATTGCGCACAAGATAAATGAAAGTTTTTTTTCCTTTTGTATTTTGGGTAGAAAAAATAATTTTTCGTGAATCGTGATTGTTTGAGGTTTAGGAAAGGCAAATTATTTTTTTTTGCATTCAGCGCTCACAATTAGACACAATAATGGACGGTTTGTTTTCTGTTTTATTTTTGGTTGCAGGTGAATTGAAACTTTTCGCATTTAGGTAGATAGCGTTTTTATTCTTTGCGTATTTATACAAGGTTCATCTATTGGTTCTAGGACTTTTACTTTTCAGGATATTTTAAAAAATAAAGAAAAGAGAGCACAGATTTAGACATTAGGAACCCGGGGAATTTGCTCTGATATTCATAATTTATTTTTAATGTAGACAATTAAGTTTAGGAAAAAGTTCACAATTCAAAAATTGCTCAACTAAAAAAATTATTAAATTTCCTAACCCAAGTAAATTAATACACTTTCAAAAATAATAATGGTAACATGTACCTATACCTATAAATGTTCTTTTGAGTCTTTTTCAAAGGGCTGTAACTCTGCGAAAAGTGGTCGTATTGGGATGAAACCAAAAGCGTTTTAAGTATTTATTTTTCTTGTTTCAGAGTTTCTAAAAATAAAAAATATCCATAGTTAAACATTTTAAATTTTTATTTTTTAAAGAGCTTCATTGTCTTGAGATTATTTATGATTCAATAAAATTAATAAGTGCAAAAAAACATAGCCTCAGATTAAAAAGTGGTTCCGTCTTTGACCACTAATTTACATGTAAAAATTGGCAACATAAAAGGTAAATTGGGCAGTTTTGAAAACATGAATAAATTCGTTATAGATAATGGATTCTTTGAAACAATTTATGGAGATACATAATTGATTTTTTACAATTGACCGTTCATTTAAGAAAAGTGGAAAAGTGTTTTTTAAACAAACAGATTATCAATTTTGAAATTGGTTGATCAAACCGTTCGTTTATTATCTATTGTTCCTGAATATTATGTACCTAATCATCAAAATAAAAACAATGATATCTAACAATTTTCATAGTTTTGCATTTGTTACATATCTTAGACTTGAAGTCCCTATCAGCGTTACCACTTCCGGAAAAAAATGGAAGGAGATTTGAAGAAAAAAGTGAAGTAAATTGGGAAAAATCGAAGTAGATTTTAAAATGACTTTTTACTTGTTTTTAGACAAATTTGAACTGGGAATTTTCATAAGTTGACATTACAACACAAAAGAGTAATGATTCCGTCTATCTGCAACTCTCATGCTTTTTTTTTTTAAATTATGTATAGATAACTGTACCAACAATGCAGTCCACACTTTGGTAAAAAATAAATGTTATTATCGGTACCTGTCATAGAACCTTCTTTTTATTTTGTACTTTTTCATTTGCGACTCTTCCGATTTCGATCAAAATTTTTACATCGCAGATTCTTTGATTTTGAAATAATATTGTATACGACAAATGTTTTCCTAAAATGTATACTTTTAAATACTTAAAATTGTCAATACATTTCTTTAAATTATAAAGAAAATTGGGTACACAAATTTAATTTAATTTAATTAATAAAACATTCTTTTATAAAAAATAACATTTAAATTACTATATTTAAATATAGTTTAATTTTAAATTAAAAACACATATGCAAGCGAAATTTTCATACATAGGATTCGTGTACACATCAGTGTGTTGAGTTCCTATGCTTTTAAACTTACTTATTTGTGTATTTTTATTGTTTTGATATTCTTTTTTTTTTGGTAATTCGATGAATCTCTTCTTCGTTGGATTAGAAAATACCTTTCGGACCGTTTACTAAAAGTAGTTTTGGACGGTTTCAAATCTGATATTGGGCATTCAATCCCTAGAATCACGACGTATTTATTTAGGTGTAATGCTTGTCAGAGATTTAATAAATTATAAAATCAATTGCCCTTACTTGCTTTCGTTGATTGGCTTTCATGTTCCTTTTCGTGAATTACGTAATAATCGTTTATTTTGTGTACCCTTTCATAGGGTCAATTATGGAATCAATGAACTCTTAACTCGCTGTTTAAGACAATAAGATAATTCTGTTTGAAATGCTATTGATTTTAATTTATATTTAAGTAGGGACTGTTTTAAAAAAAATTGTTATTAATAATAAACTTCGGTGGTTAATGTTAATTGTACATTCTATTTTTGTTTTGGTTTATTTATTATTATTTATATAAATTTACTACTGTTCTAAGTAGTCTTTAAGAGCTGTGTCTCTGCTTGATGAATAAATAAATAAATAAATGCTGGTGTGCCCCAGGGGTCCGTTTTGTCTCCGACAGTTTCTGAATATTATTCCGCTTAATTGTCTTGCTGACGACAGTAACCTCAGCTTTTCATATTCGTTTTTAGATTCACATCCTTGTCCTTCGGATGTGGACTACCAACGGCAGCGTATGATAAGCTCATTAAATTCTGATCTTGATAGCATTGTCCAATGGGGAATCAAAAAACGTATAGAATTTCAAGCTTCGAAAACTCAATGCTGTTTGGCACTTGCATTGAGGAAACTGAACAACTCTCTGTGCTCGGTATGTGCATTACAGACCACCTTGTATGAAATGATCACATATTCGACGTGGCCAAAAACGCTGCCAAGTGTTTAGGTTTCCTTCGACGACGTTGCAAGAAATTTTTTACACTTACTAATCTGGCTATAATCTATAAGGCCTATATGCGTCCAAAGCTCAAGTGCAATTCCCACTAGGCAGGTGCTCTAAACCCCCTCTTTAGTTTCTTGCACAGAATTCAAAAGAGAGCTCTAAAAATTATAGGCGGCCGTTGTGTAACTGAAACATTTGAATCTCTCGAGCACCGCCGCAATTTTCATAAACATTGCTCTAGTGAAGTAGCCAGTTGCGTTCTCCCCCTCAAACAATTCAACCGTAATACCCGTACTTCTAGGACTGCTCATCATTTTCGCCCAATTTCGGACGTACTGTAAAGTACAGTGATTCTTTTTTTAGCCGCACTACACGAATGTGGAATGCTTTACCCGGCTCAATATTTCCCACTCATTGTAATGTGCAGACATTAAAAACCAATGTGTATCGGTATTTCCTTTGTCATCCTATCCTACTTTCCTAATTTCTTGCACTGTGTTTAACATTTTAATTTTATTCATAACCCCTTGACCTTGAGTGCGCGTTTAATATAAAAAAAAATACTACCTTGAGTGAAATAGAGAAAAAGAAGTACATAGATTTGGACTTTTTTTTTGTAAAATTGAAGTAGGTTGAAACAGAGATTTTTAAAATGAGGTAGATTTCAGTATTTGGCTGATGGTGCGAAGTAAGAAGTAGATTTTAAATATTTTGAAAAAAAGAACTATAATATCTACTATAATTGAAGTAAAATGGTGCCACTGGTTCCCATTAGCTGAAACAAATTTTTTAGAAAAAGTTTGTCAATTTTATTTTCAATAACATCATTGTATTTTAATTTTACTTTGTATACTAATATACTAATTTTAAGCTTCTATTTTATTAAGCAAAAACTAAAAATGCATTTTATATAAAAACTGATCTTATTAAAAAAAAAAAACGAATTTCATTACGTCATTTCGAAATTATTCACAATTTGTCAACTACCAACGAACAATTGGTGGTCGTAAGTAAAACGTGTTCGAAAAAAATGTTGATGGGCAGATATGTACAGATAACCGGCTAAGCTTTAATAAAAACGAACTTAATATTGGTTTTTCAAACATGTCAAAATCTTCATCGAAAAAAAAAAAACAAAAAATGTGCTCTTATTTTTATATCATTTTTTAATTTTGTCACCAACAACATGATTGGAAAACTGATACTTGTTTTTTTTTTTTTACAAATTAAAAACTAAGTGATAATGAATATATGAACATACATATGTATATTATATAAAGCTCGTTCTTATTAGAACTAGGCCAGATTTGGCTATTGTCCTTTTTTAAAAATTATCTCATTTCGAAATTTTCAACGAAATTACATTATGTGGCCTAATGAAAACGAAGTAGGTATTACATATGTATGTATGTATTTTCTATTTGCTTACTTTTTATCAATTTTTTTTGCTTGAGTTTTTTGTTTCCTTTGTTTGTTTTTGGAGGCAGTTGTTGCAAAAAAATATTTATAGGTATGTACAAAATAGATTTGCACAATAAAAACACAACAGAAAATAACTGTAAGGAGAGTATTATCTATCACCATGACATATTGAAATAAAGGATATATGTAACTCTTCCTATGTAAAACCAACAAAAATACATAAAAGAAGCGCACTTCCCATATTCTTTCTATATACTTTCACGATTCTTCTACCAGTGGAATACGTCACCACCGAAAACAAAAAGTGATCGAATTTTCCTTCTTAACTTATTTATATAAATATGTACTCGTACATAGGTATTTAGATTAATAGATACCTGCATAATATTGTACATAATATTTTGGCGCCATCCACTTGCCATATCCCTAGGTTGTTGCGTATTCGCTTACAGTGAAATGCAATTTGCGTTCATTCACAGGATTAACAGGTACTAATCTAATATATTTTTGATACATCCATTACCTACTTACGCAAAATTAAATCAAAACAATCCTTACGATACCCAAATCAATACAAGGCGTTGCACCTCTACATTACCTATGAACCTACCTATCGGAAAAAACAACACAAAATCTATTGTAGATACTTATATGCATATGTATCTTATTCTATACACAACATCGCAGATTTTCTTTCTTCCATCATGTACACACCCTTTGGCAAAAAAAAATGAAGATCACTATGCATCGCAATTTATTACTATGTGTGTACCTAAAATGGCTTTCCATAGAAGAAACAAAAAAAAAACAGTAGAATGATGATAGATCGCAAATAAAAAAATACAAAAAAAACAAAATTTATGACAGCGAATGTGTGATAACCTACTAATATTATTTTTTATACATACACAAAGAACATTTTTCCACCCTACCTCCGACAATGTGGAATGGTCATTGCATCATTTACGATATACCTACTAAAAACAATCATTTCTCACACTTTTTTTTTTTATTTTTTCTGTTCTTGTAATACGAGATGCAAGATGACAAGTCATAAACAAGAATAAAAAACTAAATGAGCCCAGATAAAAAAAAAGAATCAAGAGAGCGGATGGGCGGACAAAATTCTTTTGCACAGAGAATACGAAACCTTCTCTTTCAAAGCGCTGATATTGCAGTGGCATTCTTGTGAACTGAAAACTTACTTGTGTGCGTGTGCAAAGGAACTTTTTGTTAATAAATGCAAAATAGACCTCTTTTATAAAAATAAAATTAAATAAATATTGAGTGAAAAAAGCATTTTGTATTTTTGAATTTAGTAAATAAAATATCAAACAAAAATAAAAAAAATATGTGAGAACTGTATTATTAATACTTTTCTTGCAAATGCATTACAAATACTGTCATATTGAATTGCATTTTTTTGAACTTTAGATGAGTTTTATTAAATTTTTAAGAACGATACGCTGTTCAGGGAATATAAATCTTTGATTAAAAAGATATTTCCAAAAATAAAAAAATATAACTCTCAATTTCCCAGGCTAGGGAACAAAATATTTGTAAAAAAATGTATATTTTTTGACTTTTGTTAGTAAAAAGTTACTGTAAAAATAAAAAAACAAATAAAAAAAAAAATTACGTAATTGCACATACTTATTGGCTTTGTACAAGAGTGAATTTTACTTCGTTATCTTTTATACTTATGAAGTTTTATCCAGTAGAGCATTCATACCACTATGCGAATTTCCTTCGTTTTTCATAGTTTTATATATTTTTTTTTGAATAAATAATAAAACAGAATAAAAAAAGAAGAACGATACGTGATTTTGGAATATGTTGTTTCTATAAAAAAAATATAAAAAAAATAAAAAAGTAATATTTTCGGAATTTCCCTATCATTTGAATAAGGACCTTACTAAAATGTATGATTTTTCCACTTGTGTGGCAGTTTTAAGGCACATAATATTTTTATATTTTTTTCAAAACTGCAAAAGTATTTTGACTAACATTTTTCTAATCGATGACCGTTTATTTCATTGAAATATTCGTAAAATTGTGAAAGTTATACAGCTTAGCACAAAAGTCTAACCTATTTTTTCAATGGACACCTACCCTTAATCATAGTACCCGCGTATCTTATACCTCCTGGCAATGCATCTATGATGTCTTCAATGAACAGTGCGAATAAGCTTGGACTAAGTGGACATCCCTGTCTCACACCTGACTTTGTCTGGAACCATTCCGATAAATGTTTACCATTCCAGACGGCTGATCTGGTCTCTATGTACAAATTCTGAAGAACTCGTCCAAATTTTAATGACATTCCGGCTCGAAATAATTTGTACATCAACGCATTTCGGTCCACCTTATCAAATGCCGCTTTTAAATCAACAAAAAAAGCGTATAACGCTGTGAGAGCTTTAAGAGACGGCACACTTATGCAAGACAATAAACCCAGAGTGAAAGGCAAACGTCCTATCTTCCTGTAGTGACAATTTTTGTTGAAAAGAGTATAGGAAAGACGTGAAAAAAAATTCCGAAAAATGTTTTTAATGGTAATGGGACCATTTTTTTGTTTTTTCATGCTAAGGTTAAGTTAGAAGTTTAAATATTTTTGTGTATTCAAATTTTTTCAATTTTTTTTTTAAAACTCAATATTTCGAAAACCTCGAGCTTGATTTTTTTGAAACTAAAAGTTTTTTAATACAATTTACAAGATGTGAGAAAAAAATGTATTTTACCTTAAAATAATGGTACCCACCATATACAAATGTTGGAAAATGGTTTTCGAAAATCGTATTTTTTTCGAAAACGACTGCTAGAATTTTGATGATTTGATTTTGATTTTACGAGTATTATTGTCACGTTCATTCAAAAAAAAAAGAAGAAAAACGTTATGTTTATTACGCATTTTCTAGCGAAAATTGAGCCCACATTGTCCCATGGCGGACAGTTAAGCTCAGGATTGGCTGGACTGAAACAAAAAAAAAAACAAAGTGATTTATTTAAAGGAAGGTTTCTTACGAGACAATTTACCACAATTTGTTTAAAAAGTAAAAAAACAAAAAAAAATGTGAATCTCTGAAAAAAAGAATTTTTTTGGCAATTTTTTTGGCCATTTTTGGGTCGCCATTTTTTTTGTTCATAACTTTTTGGTCAAATTGTGGTAAATTGTCAACATAAAAACAATTAAGTTCGAACAAGTTTTTTGAAAATCGGTTCAGTAGATCCGGAGATTAACTGTCCGCAATTTGACATTGTGTTTTTTGGTGAGTCGATGTTGGCGGGCGCCCCCTACAATTCGGCCAAAATTCGAAAATTAAGACGAAAAAAATTTGTTTACTCTTGACGCATGTATTCATTATTTAAAAAAAAAATTATGTTAATAAAGTTTCCGAGAAAAAAAATCCCAAAAATCGTGTTTTTTTTGGCGTTCTAGACCGTATTAGTACCTTAAAAAATGACTCGTTAGTAATGAATAGCATTTTTGATTTTTGAAAGAGGAAATCAAAATGTCCAATATCACAGTTTTCTATTTAATTGAAGAAGAAATCAGTTACAAATATTTTCAATCCTAAGATAAAGAGACCTCCAGTAGAGATTTCCAAGATTTTACAGGTGATTGCAGCCATATTGTTCCTCAAACAGTTGGAAGTTGGGCCCAATTTCGATCGAAAATCATATCAGCGATATATTTTAAGGCAATCACAATCACACTCTAAACGAGATGCACCAAATCGCAGAGCGTCCAGAGAAAACCACTGTTCGGTTTGGATTTCGGGCTAGCGGAATCATCGGTCCATACTTATTTGAGACCAACTTATGACAGGGCATCACCGTCAACGGCGAGCGCTATCGGTCGATGCTAACCAATTTGTTTTGGCTCCGAATTGGATGATATGACATCAAAAACATGTGGTTTCAACAGGACGGCGTTTATTCAAGCCAAGAACGATCTTCAACTTTTGTAACGGAAACAGAAACGGCACGAACAAAACGTTCGAAGACTTTGGAGAAACTATAAACAGGTACACACATGAGAAGGCTAATACGAGTACTTTTGAAGCCAGAAGTCATTTTAAGACAAGTTTTTTTAACAATATTTCAAAATTTCAAATTGTAGAAACCAGACCTACTTTAGAAGTAGTAGGTCACTTGAAAAGTTCAACTGCATCACAGTGCCACAGCCAAATCTACTTAAATTGATATTTTTGTTGAGGTTTTCTATTGTTGTCCTGAAAATACGGTCACCCTTGTCATATACCTACTTCATTGTGTAATGATTAAAAGGGGAAGCTTTATATTAAGTTGCATCGTTAGCAGCAAGGCCTTCTACTAAATTATAAAGTATACCTAGAATCCACATACATTTGGTCAAACTTGAAGGGGAGCATTTTAATTAAATTGACGAGTTTTTCGAATTTATAGAAAACTACATTAGCAACACAAAATTTGAACGCTGTCCCCAACTTAAACCTGTTGGTGACACTCACTTAACAGCTCTTACTTCTGTTTGCTTAAACTTTCTTTATTTTCGGCTATAACTATTATAGCTCGTAAGTATAAGTTGTAAGCCTAAACAAAAATCTCAGACAATCGTGGCGCCCCAAACACTTCAAGGACTTCTTGTCTACCCGTCGCGGCGCCGCCGCCGGCGATATAAATTCAATAAAAATGACAAAACCAACCCCCAACATAAATATTTAATATTTTAGTTCGTCCTAAAAAATACACATTTCCATGAACTGTTCCCAATTCCGCAGTGTAAAGAACAAACTTAAACAAAAACCTTTTCCCTATTTTATCGATGGAGGGATGAGTACCGCACCCATATTCTTCATATGTTAGCCCGCATTCTAAGGGGGTGTTTCGTTGGACAGTTTTTCTTTAAATTGCGTCGCTAGTGTGGATGCTCTGGCCCTGATTTGCGCTTCCTACCCTTCTTCTTCCGTCGAACGCATTGTGGGTTGCTGTCGTCCATATGTCTGCTGTGTTTCGATAAAAGTCAAATATTTACCTATATCCCTGCCAGAGGGTAAATATTTATCATAGACTGTCAATGAGGGTGTTCTTATCAAAATGGATTTTTCCCAAAATAAAAAAAAAAATTATTATTCTACGTGGATTTGGTGTGGATATTTTTTAAACTTAAACATATACACATTTATCGACCGCCAAGCGAAAATCATGCAGGCGTATTCACAAATAAGGTTCCAGTTCCGCCTAGTCGAAAAACTCACCATTCCCAAGCTTTTGCGTAAATTATCTCTTCTTTATTGACATTCATTGTCTCATCGATTTTTATCGGTAGGACTTTCTTGCTTGTTCCAAATTGTTGGCCTTTAACTTTTTCATTCTGAATTCGGATAAGGCAGAATGTTTGTGTCGTCTTGATTTTGAAATTCGGAACAGTGAATATGCGATCAAACAACGAATTGGCACGAAGATATTTCAATCATCAAAGTTTCCCAAAGTTCGTCCGTGCGTTCTTAATCCTGACGTAGGTGGATCTTGTCGGACAGAAAGCCTTAAAGGTCGACTTGTTTATATAAAATTGCCGACACTTCCAATGAGGAATAATAAATTTCGTCTGAGAAATTCACTGGGACGTTTTGGGCGAAAACGTATATAAGATGGATGTACATATGTACCAGCAGTATGGTTACATTGGAGCCTGAACTGACTTAACGCCATGGCTGGAAGCTGGAACCCTCACGTCCTATATAATTATGGCACAAATACGTGACAGGATTTCAGGATGTATATAAATGTAGGTATGTGTCCTCTCACAGGATATCTGAAAAGTTTTCCCTTTTTCATTTTTCTGCTTGCTGTTGTTGTTCTCGGGCCTTATTTCCAAAATTAATACTCGTTTGAGTTTATTTCTTCTTGTTTCTTTTTTTTTGGTATTTTGTTTGTAGGTAAAAGTTTCTCTGGCATTCTGTTCAAACACATTCACATTTCGTACAGAAACAAACGAAAATCCATGGAGCTAGGAGCATGTGGCGATAAAAGTTTTCTTTTGTCAGTTGTCAGATGTTACGAGCTCTTCTTCTTTTTTTTTTTTTTTTTTTTGTTGTTCGTTAAGCCATCAGTAATTATTTTCAAAAAAAAAAAAAAAGAAAAGTTCGCCGGCAAAGGGAAGTACAAGACATGTTGATGAAGTTGTTTCTTTCCAAGGGGCCACAGATGTCTGGATGAGGGTTTTATAGTGAGCTAATTGAGGCAATGTCTGAATTGTCAGACAATTGAGGTTTTGTAGGATTTTTTTAAGATTTTCTTTTAAGAGCGATTCTTATCACGTATATGAGGCGTTTGAATATTATTTGGCTTACATTTTTGTAAAGGGTGGTCCAACCATAATGCACGGTGTTAATTGTGCGTCACACCTTAACGTCAAGTTTTTTGCCCAACTTAATTTGACATTTCTTTGTTTCACTGTTTGACAAATTCAACTATGGAAAGGTACAGAATTGAGAAGCGCGTGAAGATTGTTGAAGCCTTTTACGAAAATGGGCGTTCAAATCAAAATGTATTTCGTGCACTTCGTTATTTTTGACCAAATGTGTCCACAATCGGTAGAATTGTGCGCAAATTTCAGCAAACCGGGTCTGTAGGAAATGTGAAAACACCTGTGCATATGCTCGCTCAGTTCGTTCTGCGGAAAACATTGCTGTTGTTCGCGATAGTCTGGCAGTAGAGCTGTCAGCCTCGACTGGTCGTAGTGTCCAACAATTGAACATCTCACGAACATCACTGGATGCGAATTTGGAATAAAGATTTGAATTTACACACTTACAAGGTTCAGTTGACTCAAGAGCTGAAGCCTACTGACGATTTCAAGCGTCGTCAATACGCCGATTGGTTGGTTGAACAGACAGAAGTGAATGGTGACTTTACAAAAAAAATCATCTTCAGCGACGAGGCACACTTTCACCTTAGTGGATTCGTTGACAAGCAGAATTGCCACATTTGGGCCAATGAGAATCTACGAGTGATTCTTGAAAAACCGATACATCCACAAAAAGTGATTGTTAGGTGCGGTTTCTGGGCTGGCGGCGTCATCAGGCCGTACTTCTTCGGAAATGAGGATGGCCAAGCAGTTACCGTGAATGGTGTTCGCTATCGCGAGATGATAACACACTTCTTGTGGCCAGAAATTGAGGATCTGGACCTGGACGATATGTGCTTCCAACTGGATGGTACCACTTGCCAAACAGCCAAAGAAACAATAGCTCTTTTGTGCGACAAATTCAATGGACTTCTTTCTTTGAGGAAATTTAAAAAAAAAAAAACAGTGTACGTCAATAAGCCAGGAACAATTAACGGCCTTGGCTTTGATGAAAGCATCGCTTCCCATCGATCAGTGAAATCAAGCATCATTGTGCGCGGCTAGTAGGTACTTGGATGGGGGACCGTTCTACTTCGTAGATTTATTTACGGAGTAGTGCAAAATGTAATGTAGGAACAATTCAATAGCTAAAGGATGAGATAATTCTGCACATTAAAGACATTGAACCTCAATTATGTCTCAGAGTCATTGAAAATTATGAACCATCCGGTAGACGGACGCCACCGCAGCCGGTGGCGAGCAGTTGGTCGATATTTTCTTTCACACATAATTGTCATAGATCCTTCTATCATATAATGAAAAATATTAAGGTAATTCTCTAAAAACTTTTTGTTTTATTTGCAATTAAAATCATGCGTTTTCGTTGGACCACCCTTTACTATACTTTACAATAATAACAACAAACTTGAATTTGACTTTTCTAAATGTAATTTTGTAGATCTTTTTGATATGTTAATAACTGTTAATTGGAATCAATTATTTTG
This sequence comes from Chrysotoxum bicinctum, assembly GCA_911387755.1. Lineage (NCBI taxonomy): Eukaryota > Metazoa > Arthropoda > Insecta > Diptera > Syrphidae > Chrysotoxum > Chrysotoxum bicinctum. The sequence continues at coordinate 148,947,911 of OU426989.1, forward strand.
TAATTGCAATATTGATGATATGTGTAATAATTTTTATAGAACTCTTTTTAACTGCTTTTACGAAACTATTCCTTTAAAAGGAACACGTTTTGCTTCAAATGCACAACCATGGTTTGATACGCGTATTAAAAACTTAAAAAATAAAAGGAACAAAGCTTGGGTAAATTATAATATAACTAGAACTGACGATGATTATAGAACTTCCTTAATTTTAAAATTTTTATTTGTAAAATAGAGCATGGTATTAAATCTAATCCAGATAGTTTCTGGAATTTCGTTAATAATAAAAGGAAAACGAGTGCTATCCGAATTCGATGTCAAATAATTCATCAACTAGTCATGATCCAAAGGTTATTGCAAACATGTTTGCTGACCAATTCAAAGAAGCATTTGAAGAATCAGAATTTAATCATTCCTCTTCTTTTTCTTCTTCTTTTGGCAGTTTTACTCATTTAAACGCAATTAATTTTGAAATAAGTGAAGATACAGTCGCTCAACAAATATTAAATCTCGATGAGTGCTTTATTCCAGGCCCCGATGGTGTTCCATCTTATATATTTAAAATATGTGCTTCTTATTTTTCGTATGCATTATATATTCTCTTCAATGCATCCTTAAAAAGTTCAATTTTTCCTATTATCTGGAAAAGTTCATTTATTAATCCTATACATAAAAAAGGTCCAAAGAATGAAATAATGAACTATAGACCCATTGCTAAACTATCTGTGATACCTAAAATGTTTGAGTCAATTGTGAGTAAAGTTCTTTCTTTTCATTGTAGTTCTATTATTTGTGATAGCCAGCATGGCTTTGTCAAAAAGAGATCCACTGTTACTAATTTATTTAACTTCGTTTCCTTTTGTCTAGATGTTTTTGAAAAACGCGGGCAAGTTGATTGCGTATTTACTGACTTTAGTAAAGCCTTTGACAAGTTATGTCACAATACACTAATTTTAAAATTAAACCATCTAGGATTTAACAACAATTTTATAAATTGGATTTCTTCATACTTAAAAAATCGTCGTTATTCTGTCTTGTTTCATAATGAAAGTTCAAGTCAATTTGTTGTCAATTCTGGCGTCCCTCAGGGCAGCCACTTAGGTCCTATTTTATTTGTTTTATTTATTAATGACTTGGTTTCAAACTTAAAAAACTCGTCTGTCCTTGTTTATGCTGATGACATTAAGCTTTTCAAAAGTATAAAATCCTCCTCTGACTGTTTATTACTACAAGAAGACTTAACAATATTTAGGGAATGGTGCAATAAAAACCGACTTGTTTTAAATGTTGACAAATGTAAAACCATGAGTTTTACACGTAAAAAATTTCCGTTTTTGTACAACTATACGTTTGATTCTTGTCCGTTATGTAAGGTTTCTATGTTTTCTGACTTAGGTATTATTCTAGGTCCCAAATTAGCATTTAATGATCATTTAAATTATATAATTAAAAAAGCCAATAGGGTTCTTGGATTCATTAAAAGATTCGGTCGTGATTTTCAGGACCCTTATGTTCTTAAACTTCTATTTATTTCGTTTGTTAGACCAATTCTAGAATACGGCTGTGTGGTATGGTCACCTTTTTACTCAACACATGTTACAAGAATTGAAGCGATCCAAAAAAGGTTTCTGCGTTTCTGTCTTCGGTCTCTTCCATGGTCAAGGGCAAATCTACTTCCCCCTTATTCTCAAAGACTAGCTTTGATCAGCCTTCCTTCTTTGACTAACCACAGAAAGTTTATACAATTTTGTTTTATTGTTGGGATTATTAATGGTTTGATATCATTGCCATTAGTTCTAAGTAAATTAAATTTCAGTTTCAGCCGTTCATGTTTAAGGCGACAGCAACCTATTACTTAAATATTTAGCAGATCAAACTATGGTGTATCGTGTATGTAGCCCCTTCAATCAATTAATAACAATTTAAAACGAATTTCAATTTTGTTTAGAATCTGTAAATGATAACATAAAAAGTAAAAAATTTAAACTTATGTTTTTTAACAATATTGAATAATAAATATAAATTATGATATTAGATTATATTAGATTATAAGAACTATTTTAATATTAATATTGTTAACGTTAGATTTTAACGAATTAAATAAATAAATATCTTCTTTTTAGTCATAGTGAAATTATTCTATCGAATATTTTGAAAAAGTTTAAGATGGAATTATAAATATTTTATGAAAACTGTCAAAATTCAAGATTTTGTAGATTTGTTTGTCTGAAATTAAGCAGAACACTAAAAAGCTTCTGGGAAGCGAAAAGTTCGAAGACTGGAAATTTTACCAGTCGAAGCCTATTTCCAAATGAAAATACTAGGAATGCTGTTTGTGATACTGAACCGGATGCAACGAAGCTCCTAGATGAAAAATATGAGCTTATTTTACTGGTTGAACGTTCAATCTATCCCCATATTCGGAAGTGCAATAGTTCGAAGGAAATTTGGAATTCTCTTCAAAATGTTGCTGCAAGATTTGTTGGTAAAAATTCGCAAAGCTCAGGAGAAAAACCAATACAAGGGTACTAAATGTTTCAACTGTAATGATTTTGGTTATATAGCTGTTAAATGACCAAAGATACCAAAGAACTGTTAAGAGAAAAGAAGAGTCCGAGGATAAGTACTTTTTCAGTCAAGAAATTTGACAGAGAGGATTTTTATTTTAACACTGGTGTCTCAGCTCATACATATGTGCTCCAACAGAGCACATTTTTCAAGTCATACGAGAGCTACATTTGAAGTTATTGTTTCTAATAACTCTAAAATGGAGGTAAAAGGTATTGGCAAAGTGGACATGAAGGTTTCAATAAGTAAATCGAGAAAAAACGAGGTTGAATTTCTGGATGTTCTTCATGTTCTTGATTTGTGCTTTAACCTTTTGCCCGTTTCAAAAATTGTAGTAAGAGGTTTTCTATGACTTTTAACAAGAAGGGAAAGAAAATAAAGGAGCCATTATTGCAAGTGCCGCCTTAGTTCCGTTTTAACAGAATACCACGTCAATGTGCATACGCAAACCAAAATGAAAAACAAAATCTAGAATTGTGGCACAAGTGAGTGGGTCATCCGAACAGTGAGACAACGAAACCAATCATCTCAGAAGCTGTTAAGAATGTTGATGAAGTGCTAAGTGCTAAGATGAAGAAAATTTAAATAAATGGAGGTATTCAACATCAGACGATAGTTCCGTATTCACCACAACAAAATGGTTAAGCAGAGCGGATGAATAGAACGGTAATTGAAAATGCACGTTGCCTTCTAATTGGTGCTGGTGGTAGGAACAACATTTTTGGCTAAATCAAATCACCGGAGGAGGCTTGGTCTGGAAGAAGGAAGAATACAGAACATTTGCGGGCATTTGGATGTCAAGCTGTCATTCATATTCCAAAAGAGAAACGAAGAAAAGTGGAAGTCGTTTTTATGGGATACTGCACACTTTCAAAATCATACCGTTTCTTCGATATGAAACAGAAGGAAAGAATTATAAGTCAAGATGCAGTTTTTCCCAATAACAACAAGTTAAACGAATTTCATACTATTAATTCTGTGCTGGATGTGGTTCAGTTGGGGAAGAAAAAAAGAATTTTACACGTTCGGTAGAAAAGCACACAATTATAACAGAAAATAAAGAAACGGATATTTTTTTCATCTCCCCAACAGCCAAGATTTTCAACTTGACCAAGAAATGCACCTGTTAGAGATGGTTATGTTTCATATATTTCTATACAAACAACGATGAAGATCCGAAAACTGTTCCCGATGCATTGAAGAGTGCGAACAATTCTCGTTGAAAAGAAGCATTGAATGTAGGATACGCTAATCTTATCAAAAATGGTACTTGGGAGTTAGTATGATTTACAAAAGGAAGCAAACCAATCAACTGTAAGTAGAAATAAAAGACAAAAACAGATTCAAATAGCCAATTATAAATATGCAAAGCAAGACTAATAAGCAAAGGACACTCGCAACGTGAATAGATATATTACCAAGAAACTTTTGCTCCAGTCGTAAGATATACATGGATTAGGTTACTGTTAAGTTTAGCAGTACACTGAACCAAATCGCGTAGATCATATTATTGAAGAAAATATTTTGTTAATTTTTGAAGAATCAATTATTCAAATCAACAATTTTTCATAGAATTTTTCTTCATATATTATTCTTCTGAATATTAAAATGAAAGTTTCTTCAAATGATTAATGATTTAGTATTTTATTGAAACGAATGAAATTTTGTCATATCTACGAAAACAATTTGTTGATTTTTGATGAAGCAATTATTCGAAAAGACAAATTTGTAATAAAAGTTTTTTTTACTATGTATGTATGTATATAAACTTAAAGCAAGAAAAAAAAATAAGACCAGTTTAAAAAAAAATAATTTTTTGACTAAATTTTCATAAAGGATACCTACTAATTATTAACTAAATTTCAAGAAAAAAGGATGAAATTTAATCAATTTCACAAAATTTTGTGGATTTAACACGATAACGAAAAATTTTATGCATTTCTTCAAAATGACAATATTCCTTGAATATAACAAAATTTTCTTCAAAACAACGGATAGGTTTCATTGACCGTATATTGATCAATCTTTCTACCTACTTTTTCTTCAATATGACTACCAAATTTGGTTCAGTGTAGGTACTTAATGTCTTGGATATTGATCAAATGGACGTTGTTATTGCTTTATTACAAAGTGAACTTCAAGAAGAGGTCTACATGAAACCTCGTGAAGGATTTGATGATCTTCATAAAAAGTTTGTAAGCTTAAGAAATCGGTGTGTGGTCTTAACCAAACTAGCAGAGTTTGGAATAAGAAACCTGATACAACATTGAAAAACATTGGACTTTCACAATCAAAACCAGACCCTTGAATTTATTACGAGACGACCGACGATGACAAAACACTAATATTTTCTAAAAATAAGGACAAGAAGAGACGCATCAAAGAAAATTTGGCCAAATTATTTGAGATGAAAGATTTTGGAGAGAAAAATTTGTGCTCGGAATGCCAATTACCCGCGATCGAGAAAAGGGATTGATAAGGAATATTATATTTCAAGACAATGCTCAAACGTTTCAAGATAGACTATTGTAACTCAATTTCGACACCTTTGAATATAAAAGAAAAACTTGTCAAAGAGGTAAAGAGGTATCCCCAAAAACTAAAGATGAAACTGAGTATACATGTCCCATATCATATCAAGAAGCAATCGGCAGAAGCTTATGCACAGCACAAGTAAGTCGCCCTGATTTATCTTTTGCAATTAGGGCTTTATCCAGATTCATTAACAAACCTATAAAGTCTCATTGTTAAAAAAGCTTTTTCGTAACATAAAACAAACTAGAGTTTTATCGTAATGTTAATAGATTGTTAGAAGGATTTGTAAATTCAAACTGGTCCAGCGTGCAGGTAATAGAAAATCTAGAACTGGGAACATTTTAAAACACCAAGGTGGAGTTAATTTTTGGAATTCAAAGAACTGACTGTGGAACTTTCCACTACAGAAGCGGAGTATATGACTTTGGTTTCTACATCTCCAGAAGCACTTTGGATTCAATCTTTACTCAAGAACTTACCAACTGGAATAAGGAACTAGTATTGCTGTAGTCATAAGTATAATGTATGTTCCAAGCATATCGACATTGAACATAATTTTATACGGGTATAAGATCCCGTATATGAAAACAAGTTAAAGATCGAATATCTGCCTGAAAAAAGAAGACATGCTTGCAGACGTCATGCGAAACCAAAGGACTCCCAGCAACAAATCATAACCACTGCTGCCAGGCCCGGATTAAAGAAAATGGGGCCCGGGGCTATTTCAAATTTGAGGCCCCCTAAAGAGATATAAAATCCAAGAAAGAAAAACCCTCATATCCTGGCGCTAGGAGTCCACGTTCTCAGAGACGATGCGTCGAGGAATTGACGCATCGAAAATCCAAAGAAGCTATTCCCCAAGTGATCTAACCCCCGATAAGATTAAGAATTTTGATACCCGGGGCTAATTATTTATCAGGGGCTCCTGTTTTTAACGTTTTTGAAAATTAAATGTGTTCATTTCGCAATCGCAAACCCAAAAGCGTTAAACCCACTTAACCCAATTCGTAATTAATCCAAAAACCATGAACTCAAAACCGTCAGACTCTTTCTTTTTGATTTATTCAAAACTCTAAAAATTAAAAGTAACCAATTATGTTAATTAGGATTTATTAGATTGAATGAGTAAGTATACATTATAAATAAAAGATACGCGTAAAGTTGAATTTTGCACACGGGAGCGTTTCGGAAAATTCAACTTTACCTACATTTTGTGTCGAAAAATACGATTCAATACTTCTGTGGCAAAATTTTTGTCGCCATTTTTCGTTTGTTAAACTCAAAACGGACTCGTGGAAATTAACAATTCTAAATTTTACCACGCTAGTATCGAAATGTACTCTTACGCTCAATTCGCACATCTCTCTTAATCGAGAATAAATAAGGTACTCGAGATAATTAGTCCAGCATATTTCCACACTTCGCAAAAAAAGATACGAGGTATAGAATTCAATTTGTTTTTCAATCTGGCAACCCTTTGCTGAATTAGGCTGCATGGATTTAAACTTTTTTGAGTTTACAGTTTTGGGTTAATAGGCTATGTGGGTTTGACTTTTTGGAGATACTAGCGAGTTGAGCTATGTGGGTTTAAAGTTTATGGGATTAATTGCGAGTTGGGCTATATGGGCTTAACGTTTTTGGGGTATAGGTATAGCTTTCGAGTTTTTTGGATTTGATTTTTGCTGAGTTAGGCTGCATGGATTTTTTTTTTTGAGTTTACAGTTTAGGGTTAACAGCGACTTGGGCTATGTGGGTTTGACTTTTTGGAGATATTGGGGGCTATCGTAAACAAAATTTCCCTCGGAATTTTCCCCATCTTTGAAAATTGGAAAGTTCAATACTTCTGCACTGTTCATTGTAAGCTAGCGACTGGCCGTTTTAAATGAGAGCCAAAGTCAATATGAAACTGAATTCCCAATATCTATAAATTCCAAGATACACTTTCGAAATTATTCAAGATGACAATTTTGAAAGTTGGGAACAATTCCCAGGGAAATTTTATTCACGATAGGCCCCATTAGCGAGTTGAGCTGCTATGTGAGTTTAAAGTTTATGGGATGAATTGTGAGTTGGGCTATATGGGTTTAACGTTTTTGGGGTATATAGCCTTCGAGTTTGGATTTTGTGGGGTCAGCTAATTTTGGTTTTTATTTTTGGAGCTTATTAGATTTAAATTTCTTAATGGGATGGGGCCCTCGTTTCCGCGGGGCCCGGGGCTTCAGTCCCCCCTAGCCCTCTATTAATCCGGGCCTGACTGCTGCATATTTAATTGGTATAAAGGTACCGGAACTTAGTGGGGGTGTTGAAATTTTCAAGACTTTGTACTTTGTTCTATTTTGTTTCTATGTAGATTAGTTAATCGAGTTGTAATTTACTTAAATGGTTTTATTTATGGAAAATAAGACTTTCATATTTTTGGAATCTCAAAACATCAGAAACTCAGGCAGAGACCCTCCATTAGAAACCAACCTTACATGATCATCTGAATCGCTTTTTTTATCTCATAAATTGGATAGCGGTTTTTTTTTTTTTTTTTTGAAGGGAAGTTTAGTCGTTCGGAATAAGTGTGAGTAACGCGTGAGTGTGATCACAGCGATTTTATTAAAAAGTGACACCAGCAAAACCACTGCATAAGCTTCTCCATCTGTGCTACTCTACAGATCTCTTTCAGTTGATTTAAAACAGCATTTGTCCAGCCTGTCCCTTAAAAAAGGCGAATCCTCTTCCCCATGTAAATATTGTCTAAATGAAGATTCTATTCGAGGTACGTTCTTGGTAAAGGCACGCGATTCCGAAAGCAGAATATTATACAGCCAGCTCAATTTTAACCTCAACTGTAAAAACTACTTCCATGACTCTCTAACTTACGATGAAATATCCGTGATTTTCAAAGCACGATGTGAGCTCCTTTCCCTAAATGGTACCCCGTACAATGGAAGCTTTAATCAATTTTGTACGCTCTGCAATCTGAAATCGAAAGAAGATTGCTTTCACATTACCAGTATATGCCCCATATTCAGACCGCAAAGGCTAATATTCTTTGGAAAAGAAACTCTATCGATGCAGGAAACTATACAACTTCTAAATGAGTGCGACTGGAAAACCCTAAGCAGTTTTTTAAAAACAGTTTATAAGTATAGGATGTTATTAATATCAGAATATTTTTGAGTCTTTAATTTTTTTTTTTTTTTTATGTATTGAAAATTTAATTTAATTAACAAAATACATGTATAAACATTTGCTAACCAGGCTGACGGCTTAGCCATAGCTCTTAAATTCATATATTGTAATCTAAATTCAATATCGAAATGTAAATAAATGAATCACTTACTTACTTACTTATTGTCTAATTGTATCTATATCCCTTCTTTCCCAGGTCATGGAAACACTGATCAATTTTCAACTTAAGAAATATTTTGAGGAACGAAAGCTCTTCAATGACCGGCAGTATGGCTTTCCTAGGTCCACTGATCGTTAATCTCATTGAACAGTGGCATAAAACTTAACATCGTTTTGGAGAAAGTAAGATTATTGCACTTGATTTTTCAAAGGCATTTGATAGAACTTGGCATCAAGCTCTCTTATCGAAAATGCGTGCTTTTGGTATCGATGAATCTCTTCTTCTATTGATTAGAAATTAATTTTTGAACCGCACAATACAAGTTGTATTGGATGGTTTTAAGTCAGAAATTCATAAAATAAATGCTGGTGTGCCACAGGGCTCCATTTTGTTTCCGACACTCTCTGACTCTGACTCGTCTTGCTGACGACACAGTAGATACTCTCAGCTTCTCATATTCGTTTCCAGATGCATGGCCTTGTTCTTCGAATCTAGAAGGGCAGAGTATGATAAGCTCAGAATATTCTGATCTCGATAGCATTGTCAGAATTTAATGCTTCAAAAACTCAATACTGTCTTCTGTCGGTAAAACGCAACCCTCGCTTAATGCCACTATCTATGTGTGGCAAATGCATCGATGAGACCGAACAGCTTTTAATTCTAGGCATGTGCATCCCTGACCATCGTTTGTGAAGTGATCACATATTTGACGTCGCCAAAACGCTCCTAAGTGTTTAGGTTTTCTCCGCCGATAAGAAGTTTTTTACCCCTTTTGGTCTGGCTGTTATTATATGAAGCCTTTTACCTTCCGAAACTCGAGTACAATTCCCATATCTGGACAGGTGCTCCTTCTTTATAAAACCGTAAAAAAAAAGATAAGTTGAAAAGTCTTCTATTAAATTTTATAAGGATGTTAGGAAATTTGTGTAACATACCAATAACAATCGCTACTGATTCAAGAGGAGATGGTGGTGAAAAGGAGCTAGGGAAATGATGGGAATATGGTGTAGGTTTCATTCTAGATAAAAGAAAAATCCATTTTTTGCGGTGTTTTGACTCTTTGCGTTCTTGCAGAATCCAGATCTCGTTTTATTTAATAAAGGGTTCTTACCATGTTGTGCGATATACTGCGTCCTTTTTGTCTTTAATAGCTTTTCCTTGGCGCAATGTCAAGCCTACATTCCACGAAAAAAAGAATCGATATTGTTCTAATGCCAGGTTCCAGTAAATTATAATTAATTATAAAACTGCAACTCATCTTCTATGAATTATCTGAGCTTTCTTACATATTTAGAGCCACAGGCTTATAGCGACCAACTGGCTGAGAAAAAGTCTTGCCAAAGTTTGTATTCAGAGGAAATCAAACTCCGACGACTGAAATCCTAATCAGATGGTTCAAATTTCCTAATAAAATAAGGCAAGTGATGCTTACTTTTACAACCGCATAAAGGCAGTCGCTTTGAAGCAAACCAGAGTGTAGCTCCAAATGATGTTGTTGCCGCACGTCTGTGAGAATATTTTATTACCAAAATCAGACGTCATTTGACATTCAATTAAGCAGAAATCTCATAACAAATCTTACAGACTCATCAAATAGTTTCAGTCTTCTATAAATAAACCGATCCCAGAAGTGCCATAAAACTTCCAATTATTTTAACGTGCACAACGACGATGGTGACGCACGTCTCTCCGATTGAATTTGTCAAAAATATTTACACTCTGCCAATTTGCTGTCAAACCCATAACCCTCATATGCTCAATAAAATATGACTCATTTTCATGTCAAGTCAGAACCCGGCTATACTCCCGTAGCCCTCGGGATATTGATACCTACCTACATTCACTCAATCGAAAAGTGAGAAATAGCTTCTCTCCCCAGAGTACGAGTTTCTGAGATCTTGTTGCCTGTATTCTTGATTTGGTGGCATCAGCGCCACGTGTCAAATTATGTTCACTTTAACTGTTATCTTCATCCTATACGCTTTAGGTCTAGTTTATTAGCTGGAAATGAAGATGTGGTGCCGCATCCACACGCACCCCCAACAGGCGAGATTTGAGTCCCAGTGGGTGCTAACTGCCTATGTCATTAGGCATGAAATAATTACTGACGCGCCTAAGAACGGAGTGTGGTTTGATTGTTATCTAAACAGAGGTCCAAACTATAGTTGACTCCTTTCTGACTAATTGCGAATTCAATCTGATTTATGAGACGTTTGACGTTGATCCTTGCACCAGACTTACTTTGATGGGCTTGACTTGAAAAATACCGCATTACTCGTAAGTTAACTGCAAAACGTGCAATCAGAGGTTTTATTATTTTTTTAAAATAAGGATAAAAGTCCTGTCACGTACGTTGCTCGTAATTACGTGGTACGTGATGTATGTCAGTGAGTTTGTGGTTTTCATGGGTTTTTATGGTAAATATTATTGTTGAGCATATTCGTTGTGGAACCATTTATTTGGGCTCTACCGATGCGACCCAAGGGGCATTAAGAAACACCATCGAAATGGTATGGTGAATATGAAACACATGTGATGGCACGCGGATTTAGTTTTTGTCGTTGAATACCCCTGGGCTGGTTAATATTAAATTTTATGTTATTTTTGTGTTTTCACATAAAATAAATATTTATGGAGCACATCAGGGAAATCACAGGGTATTTGAGCTTCAGCTCAGATGGCAGACTATAGTTGGTAGTAAATTCAAAGAAGTTATAAAAATTAGATGACTATTGTGATGAGACAATGCTGTAGAAAAACGTCTAGTCTTTTGGTCGCCATTTATTGGGACATTTTGTTGTTTGCACTCTTCGTCAAAAATGCATATTTTTGTAAAATTACTTTTAAAATACTTAAAGCCACAGTATTTTCTAGACTTGCCTTTAGGACATAAAAGTAAAATGAACTTGTAGTGCTAATGGTTGGTTTTTGTTTATTCTGCGTGCACAAAGAGAACTTCAAGGCAGGTATTAATGCAGATTGGTTTATATTGTAGGAATATCACAATGGGACGGAAATATTGAGCAAGGTAAAAATTTCCACATTCGTGTAGTGCGGCTGAAGAAAGAACGTCTGAACTTGGCAGTACGTCTAGATTTGGGTAACTGATGAGCATTCTCTGAATCGCGAGTATTACGGTTGAATTCCCTAAGGGGAGGAATGCAACTGGTTATTTCTCTAGAGTACTGTTTTTAAAAATAATGAAAGACTCAAATGTTATCGTTAAAGTGAACCGACCTCTGATTTAAAGAGATCTTTTTTAAATTCGATCCAAGAAACTCAAGTGGGTAAATTAAGCACCTTCCAAAATATCAAAATTGTACTCGAACCTATTAAAAATATAGACTTAATAGATTAAAGCCAGGTCAGAAGGGGTACAAATTTTTTTGAAACGTCAAAGGCAACTTAAACACTGCAATATTTTTTGGCGACATCGATGTCGATGTGGTCATTCAATTCTGTGGTGCCCATACCGAGAACTGAGAACTATTCGGTTTAATCAATGAAAGTATTTACTTCTCATGGGTAGCGGGATTAGGGTGGGTTGCGTTTTAACGATAGAAGACAGCATTTAGTTTAGTCCATTTGACAATGCTATCGAGATCAGGATCCACATCCGACGAACAAGGACATCAGGGGCGAACGCAGGTAGGGGTTTTAGGGGTTCAAACCCCCCCCGAAACGACCACAAAAATAAGAGTTTATTTTGTTAAAAAAAACAGTGTTATTTTCGTGCCATAAATTCTTCTGCTAGTGTTGTTTTTTCTTACGACTCATAGGTACTACTTGCCTTAAGTAATGCATTCATAAAAAAAATCGAACTAAAGATTTTTATCAAAGTTGATATTACTATGATAGCGAAGACGAAAAATGTGGGTCCCAAAATTCTGTCTGTCTGTCTGTTCGACTACGGCCTAAAAGGCTGAGCCGATTTTCGTTAAACTTGGTAGATCTCGTTTTGAATTTTTTTCCCCCACGTTTTTTTTTTCCTTTTCTTTTTAAGACCAAAAAACGGTAGCTGCCATTAGATTTTTTTCGAAATCTTATATATATTTTTTTCTCTAAAACTGTCCCACAGAATTTTGAAAAAAAAAATCATAAAATTTCATTTTGTCATTTTAGGTAATGGTTGAAAAATTTTTTCCAAAAAATGATTATTCTTGGAAACCCCCTTGGGACCATTTTTTTGGTTTTTTGATTTTCTCGAAAACAGTACAACCGATTTTAATCATTATGAAGCTCCACCAAGGTTTAAATATTTTTGCGTATACAAATTTTAAAAGTTTTATTTTTTGATTATTCAAAAAAAAATCAAAATTTTTTTCTGGAAGCTCAATACATATTTCGAAAACCTTATGCTCGATTTTTTTTAAAACTTGATAAATAAAAGTTTTTTAATATAATCCAAGATCTGAGGAAAAAAATTTGTTTTACCTAAAAATAAAGGTACCCACAATACAAACGTCAAAAAATGGTTTTCGAAAATCGTATTTTTCAAAAAAATGGCTCCGAGAATTTTGATAGTTTTTTTTTTGTTTCGATTAATCTTTACTTTTATGGAAGCTTCTAAAAAGTTTAAAAAAACATTGCATTTTAAGACTTTAAAAAATTTTTTTTGAAAGAAAAAAATTTATTTTTTTTTTTGAAAATTCGATATCTCAAAAACTGCTCAATATTTTTTTGTAAATTAAATTTTTATTCGAAAAATAAGAAAAAAGTTTAAATATGCGAACCAAAATTTTTTCTTAAATATGTTTTAAAGATTTTGTATACAAAAGCTTATTTTTTTAAGAAACCACTAAAACGAATTACAATTTTGTTCTCGCATAAACTAATATTTGCTCAAAACACATGTGATCCTGTGCTTAGCTCCAACTACTAACGGAGTTTTAGTCATTTAAAAATTGAATTTTATGCTTTTTCTCTTAGCATTAATTTTTGAAATTCTTAGTCTTTTACATGAGAGCAAGTTCGTGTGACCCAGTCGTGCATTCTATTTTATGTGTCTTCGTATTTTAACGCAACTGTCTTAATTTGAATTGATGATTAAAAAGAAGAGACGAATCGAACAGCAGTTGCGTTTTTGATAATTAACATTATGTATAGGGCAGAAAACGGACTAACGGAGCAAATATACCGATACAGATATCCGTGTTAATCTTAAGGGCCGATTTATGGCTAATAAATGATTTCGATTTATATAAGTTTGAGTTATTGATGGCTCCAAGGTCGGAGTTACAGCAATAGAAAAAAACTCACTCATTTCGTTTGTGTAAAAGTGACAGTTACAGATGAGTAGCACATAGCACCCTCTGAGAGCGTTTTGGTTATAATTATGTAGTATAGTTAACGTAGGTACCAATTGAGTGTTGATGGTGTCCTTATGTTTTCGTATAACTCTTTGTCCTATGATCACAAAAGTACAACAAGTCATAACTTCACGTACTAATATATATCGGATTTAGTTTTGCAGATTTGGACCACTAGGCGGACCTAGAACTTATTATAACTCTATTGTTAGGTACACTTATGGAATCACTTACACTCTTTTTCTTCTTGTTGCATTAATGATATTTTACGAACCAAATGATGGCCTCCTTCACAGGGCCCGTAATAAAAGTCTATGTCTAAGAATTAATTCCGGAATAAAAATGCCCAAATGGGAAGCACCAAAAACGCCCTCGTAGTGAATATTTTCCAACTTTTGGTAACATTATTCAAATTTACCAAATAGGTATCCCTTGCAACATCTTTATAATGTTTTGTTTTTGCGATTAGCTGTATGAAATTGTTCCGATAGGTCCTATCCCTAAGAGCAAATATTATTTACTTATAACATATTTATGATAATTACAATAAAGAATATGTAATTAACAAGTACCAACAGTATAGTAATAAAATAATATATTAATGAAAATCTCATATTTTTTTGAAAACCCCCCCCGAAATTATTTTCTGCGTTCGCCCCTGAAGGACATGTATCTGGAAACGAATATGAGTAGCTGAAAGTACTGTCGTCAGCGAAACAATTCAATAGATAAGAAGTTTCAAACAAAAGATCATTAACGAATATCAGAAAGAGAGTCGGTACTAAAACGGAGCCCTGTGGTACACAAGCATTTATTTTGTGGTTACCAGAATTGAAACCTTTCAGTACAACTTATACTTGAAATGTAGTTTCTAATTCATTGAAGAAGAGATTCATCAAAACTTTTAATGACCGCATTTTCATTGGCAAACGCTATCAAATACTTTTGAAATATCGAGTGCAATAATCTTACTTTGCACGACTGTTGGGTGAGATAAGCCATGAGATCACCGGTGGATCTATTGCTACGAATGCCATACTGCTGGTTACTCAGAAGGATAAGGACTCAGACCTTAACCAAGTGCGCGTGTGGAGGCAGTTATCTAAAGATCAGACTTACTGAGGATTTAAGTTCACCCCTAACTTTAACACCAACAAGTTAATAAGTTAGTAAATACAAAATCTTTTACGTTAATCAGAAAAAAGAAGTACATATGTACATACCAATTAAGTTGTTGTCTCATTGGTGTGTCAATGTGATTAATATACCTACTGGTACAGTGAATGGTGAAAGTGAAATATTTACCCACTTTTCTTCCAGAGGTTAAATGAGTTTGATGCGGGTGAGATCTCTGCTTAAATACGAACAAGGTGATGCATTATTTTAGTACCGTTATCATTTTACTCAATTAAAAAGTTCAAGTGACCTTTTGAATTGAATTTAATTCAATCACTCCACTTAAACAGAAATAATTTTCATTTCTCTATGTATTGATATCATTTTACTCTCTGAAATACTGGAGAGTGCTAGGATGCCACTTATGTGGCCCTAGGCTCAGTGAAAGGAAAATACCTATGCCCGCTAGTGGTCTAGGCTTTGATAAAATCATCGCTTCCCATAGATTAGCCAAATCAAGCATCATTGTGCGTGCTTATACTCTGTTCAATTTATATTTGCAGTACAGGCCTTATGGGAGAGCTTTTTCAGAAACACTGGTGCCTGCTGCTGTTTGCACGGCACCTTAACTTAAGAAATTGCCACTGAATTACATTGAAATTGTTTGTGTAATCTTCTTTGAGCTCACGTACGGCCCACTATGACCTATCTGCTCCATGGGTAAAAGGATAAAGGAGACTGATCGCCAATTTGCAACCAACCCTTAGGCTAGCCGCGCACTAGCAACTTTTAGTTGTGAAACTGTTTGGTTACTTATAGAAAACAGATGAACTGTTTGGTTGAATGTCCGTGAATTTGCAGATAATTATATGTTCAATAAAATGGCGAACTTATTTTAGGCAATCGTTTAGTTTGTGTCAAAACACAAACTTTTTAGTTGCTCGAACCAAGCAGTTTCGCAACTAAAAGTTGCTAGTGCGCGGCTAGCCTTATTGTGTTTATTAAAAAAAAACACTGAATCAAAATTACCATTGCCAAGTTGATAGCAATTCTAATGGCATTTTCTTTGGTTTTTGCTATGTAACTTTCAGGATTTAATTTTTAATGCTCCAACGGCAATCCTGTAGGAGGTTTAAATTAAAGATAGCTTATTGAAATACATAATGGTCAGACTGAAAGGCAAATATCCTATCTTCCCTGTACTGCAAATATAAATTGAACAGAGTATATTACTTGGATTCGAACCTTTCAATACCAATCGTGTGCTGTACTTTCTTTGTGTGTGTCTCTCTCTGTTGTAATGTCTAACATGCGGTCTCCACTAGTGATGAATCCAGAGCATGCTTTAAAGCATGCGTTCATTATCGCAAGTAGAGACCGCCATCGCATACCATTCATCGCTTGCTTTATCGCAAGGAGAACTGTCATATTGTTCTGGCGTACCCGGAGTGAGTTTGAGTTTTGCTGCGAAGAAAGCTTTTGCTTGAGATTTACGTTTTTCTTCCAAGTTTAAAAAATGTCTGATTTAAAATTGTCCATAGAACTCATTTATATTAATTCCTAATTTGAAAGCCTTTGTTATTTGATCCATTAAAATTATTCACTATACTAAAAAAGTATGCGATGAAATGCCCAGCCAAAAATATCTGACAGTTCTTCTGCTCTCTGCTTTCTGCTTTGGCTATTGCGATTGCGATGGATTTATCGCTAGTGGAGACGGCGGCGTGTAAGGCGATGGTCTCAGTTGCCAGTGCTTTCAGTGTCTACTTTGTAGATTTATCTACAACAGAGTATTATAATATGTAATGTAATGTAATGTAAAGCTAACGAGTAAGAGGACCGAATGGATACCGGAATAAGCAATCAAACCAGTGTTGCTGGTCAGGGCACGAATTTGTCCTTGGGTTGGAGAAAATCTCCCTAAAGGCGGATGAACTACAGATGGCGGTCAACGGCAGGGAAGTCTGATAGCGGATGAGCCAATTTTTTAAAAAGTTCAACGGTAGCAACCTGTAGCTGTTTCACATTGGGTAATGAGGAAACAGAGAGAGGTCTAAGATTGAATGGTGTGGGCATCATGCTGACTAACGAAGAGAAAAAAAGTCTTCTATCATGGAAGCCGATTTAATTGCGACTAATGATCATTATTCAATGCTACGCGCCAATGAATAAGCCAACAGTGGATGAGATGATATCTTTCTACAATCAATTGAATTCGGTGTACAATAATGTTCCAAAAGGCAATATCATAATCATCTTGGGAGACTTAAATGCTAAAGTTGGTTATGGAAAAGCACCTCCGGAATAGAACAGGGCCAGACGCAGGTAGTGATCATCACTTGTTGTTGGCTAGGCTGAGGTTACGAATAGCTGCTGTCCAACGGAGCTCAGAGGGTACATCAAGGAGACAAGCTTTGAATACAAACGTTCTAAGTGACGCAAATATACGCCGAAATTTTGCCACTACATTTCGCGACAAAGTGTCTAACTTACATATAGATGTATCTGCTGATGCAATGTGGGGTCAGGTAAAAAACGTTTCTAGGGTAACTGGATCCGACAAGAATAAGAGATTCCTGGATATCCCTAGGCAGACAAGAATAATAGATTCCTGGATATCCCAAAATACCTGGGACAAAATCACAGACCGAAGGATATTCAAAGCAGGAATCTATGCTGAAAGCGATGCTCATAGGAAACATATCTTAATTAATGAGTATAAAGCAACTCATAAGACTATGCAGAGATGTGTGAGATGTCACAAGAGGGCTTTCGTGCATAAACTTGCACAGAGTGCAGAAATAGCTGCAGGAAGAAGTGATACCCGGTATCTGTACAAAATCACCAAAGACATTGTCGGAGAACGTAGCAAACAGAACCATACTGTCTTAGATGTGGACCGCAACCCATTGGTGTCTATAGACGATCAACTGCGAAGGCGGAAGGATCATTTTTGTACACTGTTCAACGATGTCTAGGAAGGAAATATGGATCCTCAAATTACAAATGCACGCAGGTCTTCCAGAGGCATTGACACCAGTCCTTTCACCTTCTTAAGGCTAATAAAGGAGCTGGACTTGACGGTATAAGTACCTGTAGAGCTCTTGAAAGCAGATTCTGATGCAACCATTAGTGGATGCTGCTTGGGAAAATGGGAACTATCCTGAGCCATATAGACTATACCGATGATATCTATGTCTCCTGGCAAATACCAACTATGTCTTGAATCAAATGTGTCAATCACTGAGTGTGAACGGAGAGGTGGCTGGCTTAAGGATTAACGTCAACAAAACCGAAGTAATGCACACCACTCAAAACATTCAACAGCAAATTATTCTAAGGCATGGGATCATTGAAGGGGTCAAGCACTTTAATAAATAAAAGGTACAATTTTATCATATATAACTATCATTTCTTTCTAAATAAAGAACGTCCTGTGTGAGCTAAATTAGCAAACATAAACATGTAACCTGAACGACCTCGCTCTGATAGTGTAGAAAGTGGCGCAATACAATTGCGTATTAACTCGTCTTAATATTACGGACTTTGTAAAAAAAGTATACTTCGCATATTTTGGCTTGAAAGTTGGAGGTCAGGATAAAGTTTGGGCACCTCATAAAGTATGCAAACGATGTGTTGAAGACACACGGTATGGTATGGCGCGAGCAAAGAACCATAGTGATGATTGTCACCTTTGTTCGTGTAATGTGAAAGGATTTACATAATTCAAAACAGAAGCAGTCAATTTCATACCCAAATCTGCAATTAGCTATTCGTCCCATCCCTAATGGGACCGAATTACCAGTGCCCAAGGCCCCAGCTACTTTGGAAGAGATTCCAAGTTCTGACGAAGATGGTGCTGTACCTGAACCCGATGACAATCCAAGTTTTGAATTTGAAGATGGCAGCAGTCCGAAATTTCCCAAATTTCCCAGGGCGAGCTAAATGATTTGGTAAGAGGCTTATATCTTCTTAAAAACGCTGCTGAGCTGCTTGGATCAAGGCTCAAAAGCAGGAACTTACTTTTGCCGGGAGTGTCTTCCTCCTTCCGTGAGAAGCAGTTCTCTTCCCAAGAGGACATTTAAGATCTCATACAATTCATCACTGTGTCGTATTTTCATAGATTCTTCAAAAAGAAGCCTTAAAGCAGTTCTGCTCCACAATGGCGGTTTCTATGCTTCCATTCCTGTCGGTAATTCCGAACACCTCAAGGAAACCTACAAAAACTTGGAATTGGTTCTTTGCAAATTAAAATATAAAAACCACGGTTGGCAAGTGTGCGGTGATTTCAAAATCTTGGGCATTGTAAGAAAACGTGACAAAATGAAGGTCATTTTCGGATTCAGCACACCCAAAATCATAAGAATTAAGCAAAAAAACCAAAACAGCTCTCAATTTTTTTTTTTGCAGACTTGTGTTATCTGGGTAATTGCGTAGCAATAGATGGTGGAACAGACCTGGATGTTAACATCGTTAACATCAGAATAAGTAAGGAAACGTGGAAGTGCTCTGCTTACATCTAGAGCAGGTTTCAGGTTTTTGTGTTATCCGGTATCTGCAGTATATTTTCAAGATCTAAAAAACCATATGAAACGTCAAGTTGTGGAGTAGAACCTGGCGGAAAAAAGTGGATGTATACATTATGCAACGAAAATGGCGGTGGATTGGCTCAGGGTACAAGACGTGTTGGAAGACCAAAAACAACCTTGAGGTCAACTGTAATGGTAGAAGCAAGGCCTCATGACAGATGGAGGGATTTTGTTGCTGCTTTATCTCCAGATAGTGTTGAAGTGCTACTCAAGTAGCCGGAAACCCTATATATCATTTTGCTAGAATTATTTGTATGGGTTTGTTTGAGAGGCAGGGTCCACGACAAGAATAAAAAAAATTTTATTATAAGTAGGCTTTCGGATGCCGAACTGTGACCAGAACCGTGATGATATTGAATAAAAATCTGTTTCTGCCATAAACGGAACTTTTCATTAGAATCCATGTTTATAAGCCATAAACTGGGTATTTCTATTTCGGAAAAAAACTTTTACTCTATCTAAGTATTGGCTCTTCCTTACATTTGGAATTTTTCGGAAGTGTTATCATTCAATCTAGCAGACTCTAAAAACTTCAAGGACTTATTTCTAATTCAATAATCCGGTTGAACTTTTGAGTAAGAGTCGCTCGTAAGTACCATCAACAACCCAGTACTTCCAAAACAGCCATATGTGAATAGTAAAACATGCTGTTGTGTTCGGTTGAAAAATGTGTTTTAAGCAACATCAATCTGTGGGTTATTGTAACCCCATGGCCTGGCGACGCAAGGGAAGCGACGCTTCGCCTTGCTGGAGCGTCGAAAACATGTAGATCCGCTATTTATCTCCCACCCATGCGGGACTTGCTTTCGAAATTATTGTTATTTTTATAATATTCCATGCATATAGTCATCTTCTACGCGACTTGAATTTTTGCAAAACCATTCCATATGTACATATTTATATGGAACCAATGCCAACGGGACAAAGACCCGCAACGGGTAGTAAAAATAAAATTTGAAGGGAAAAAAACGTTACGAAAGGAAGAAAAAGGAAATCTTGAATAACTGGATGCTGGAATGACTTCAATGGCGTTGGCAATTTGTTTTTATTGTCCTACATGTGTGTGGCATCGTTTTTCGCATTCATCAGATATATTGTTGTTGCTGTTGTAGCTTTTGATGAAAATTGGTCTTTAATTTTTGCCATCTTCAGCATCATGTCGTTGTCGAAAGGGGGAGATGACGGGTCAAATATGAATAAAGGAGGACATTTTTGTGTGTGTGTGTGTCGCGTCGCGCCATTTACATTAAAATGGATGGTTGTTAGTTATGTATTCCAAGGATGCATGCAAAAAGGTCGGCACTACTTCTCGACAAACATTCGAAAAGTCACTAATTTTGTTGATAATGGGATTGGTCGGGCAGATAAGCCAGAGAATTCCTTAAGCGGCGTTATGAGGCATTTTGAATGGGTCTTCACGGAATGTATTAAATTTTTATTACAGATTTGTATAAATGCGGTTCAAGAACACAAAAACTTCCATGACCTTGTTGCAAAAGTTCATTTAAAAATACACACTCTGAAATGTATTTATTTTTTTTGCTGTAGAGGCCAGCAAAATTTGCCAAGAAATTGCTTATAATCGATCTTTAATGCACGCTATTGGCGGTCATGTCAATGGCAGTTCCATTTTGGAAGAAGTAATTATGTCGCTCTTTACGTCTTACTAATCATGGTGGCGGAACTTATGTCGTTAAATGAAGTCTTGACTCAAATAAACCGTGTTGTCAACTAAAGATATCCGCATTTTCTTAGCAGCTATTAAATCTCTGAACTCGATATCTACCAATCGCCATTCGTCTCTTATGGAGATGGCACAGTAGTTCAAAATTCACCTCTGTGAAAGAAAGATCTTTTTTGTGCAGAATGGTCCATGGCACCTCAAACGGTCCATCCGCTTAGTCCAATTTTGGCATACTCTTTCTACATTTCGGCCGGTATCTCACGAATAAATTCCTCAATGTTGGCTTATAGTGCGTCAATTTAAGCGGGCTTGTCGCTATAGACATAAGCCTTAACATAGCCAATTGACCGGCCCTAAACGTGAAATAAACTGTTAACTGAACTCGCCTCTCAATTGGTTCATTGTTACGCGTGCTGTGTGGCATGTGGTACCGTCTTGTTGAAACCACATGTAATGCCATGCAAGTCAACTCATTCATTTTGCGCAAAAAAAGTTGCGATTCGCATCATCTTTGAGGAAATACTCGTACCTCCCAATGATTCCACCAGCCCATAATCCGCATCAAACAGTGACTTTTTCTGGATGCATTGGTAGCTCGTGCAATGCTTCTGGTTGCTCTTCACTCCAAATAAGGCAGTTTTGCTTGCTAACGTATCCATTTAACCAGAAATGAGCTTCGTAGCTGAACACAATTTTTCGATAAAAAAGTGGATCTTCGGCCAACTTTCCAAGAGGCCCTTCACCAAGAATTCGGCGTTGTGTTAGGTCGTTCGGCTTCAATTCTTGCAGCAGCTTTATTTTGAAATTCTTCACACCTAAATTCTTCCGCAAAATTTTCCACGTAGTGGAGTAACAGAGGCCCAATTGCTGCGAACGGCACCGAATCGATAATTCACGGTCACGGTTTATGATTGAATGTACTGTAGGCATATTGCCCTGTGCACCGAACTTGAGGCCTCATTAAAAAAGTTCTCCCTGCAATCAAATACACGTTCACAATTAATATTGATTTCCTAGACTCTTGTTGATCCACATGCAGGTTCAACTCCTACTCCATTCCACACGAGTTTACCAACTGCCAACTCCAACCATCCCCCATATCAACCACTTCTGGATCTTATTGTTTCCACTGTAGATTTCTTTGGTAATCTTTCATTCAGAAAGTTAGGTTAGGTTAGGTTAGTGGGCTGACAGTTGATCTTGTTACCGTCACACGTAGATCCGTTGTGATACCCTAGAGTTTGTGACGCCTTGTATTGAAACCTATAATAATCCTATGTCGATCAAGTCCGTTAAGGGTGTAGATGGGTTACGGCAAGCTATAGCCTGAAATGTCAGAGGGCATTTCTAAAATATTGAAATTTCTGTCGTCACATAACAGTCTGGCTAGGGAGAAGTATACGTCTCTCAGGGCGTGTTCCTTTTCTTTACCTCCACTTGAGCAATCATCCGCCCCACCAGGCCCGTAGGAGTATGTGGCTCCTTGGAACGTCTGGTAGATGAATTTTGGTATCTCAGTGTTTGGTGTATATGTTCGTTTGCTTGGTCGTTATTTAAGTCGAAGAGGCTGTTTTCATACCATAGAGGATTTTATCAATCTTAGATAGAGGTGGCCCCATCAACCCACTGATGCTCGTGTTCAGGGGTTGCAATTGCTGGTGTATAGGCGAGGTGCCCATTCTCCGTTGGTGCTGCCCCTACAAGGAACACGTTCGTCGTTAAGTCCTTTTCGTTCGTACTACACTATCGTTCTGTAGTTAAAGGCGGTTTTCAGAGTTTAAGAATTCTCAAGCCATTTGTTATCGTTAACAAATTTTAACATGATTTTGCTTGGAATGTCAGAGAGCTCCTCCAAGTCGCTGAAGAAGTGCCTCCCTAGATGTCTGTTTCTCAGATGATATAGCGCAGGGCATCAGTGACGCATCAGGTAGTGAGGAGTGTCCTCATGTAGCATCTCGTCACTGCATCCTCTGCATAAGTCATCCATACTGAGTTTTATCTTTTTCGTGTGGTAACCGAGTTAGTTGTGACATGTGATGATGCTAACGAGAAGAGAAAGAGATTTTGTATTCAGTTGGATGACAACGTCAGTCTCTTGTTTGCAGAAACTAGGCCATAATTTTCTGGTTGTAAGACAGGAATCGAGAGAGTTCCAGTCCACCAGAAGAAGCTTTAATGATTTGATGCAGAGCGGAGATAAACCGGTTTCCAACATTATTGCATAGTTGGGGTTATTGGGTGGAAAATGAAAAGCTTTTTTAACGTAATTCTTGTGTAGCTTCTCAACTACATCATATTTTTTACTTGAGACTTATAGGTACTATAAGGCAAGTTATGCATTCGTAAAAAAAATCGAACTCGAGATTTTGATCAAAGTTGTTACATTTATAAAAAAAATTTTTTTAAAAAATTATAGGGTTACCATTTTGGAATATTTTTTGTTACCATTTTTTTTTTTGCTGAACTTAGTAACTTTTCTTTAAAAAGAAATAAATTCTTTTTGTTAAGTATTAGAAATATAACATTTTTGTATAGAAGAGTTTTCTGAAATGGCTTTACACACTTTTCTATCAACCATGGCGAAGAACAAGTTGTGGTGAATATAAATTATATTTGCACTTTTACTTAAAATACTAGGTTAATGGTCGGTATTTTCTGTATCTACTCTTTGCTTTTCAGCTATGGATACTAATAAAGATTCTTTTAAAAATTCAGTTTTATAAGGTCTACAATATCTATTTGAGCTTGGACGTGGATTTTGTTATATTATTTTTACACCAGAAACTAAGCGAAGTGGAACAAGGCAAGAAATAAAAACAGCCGAATCTATACCTAGTTCAATTCATAAAAGGCTTGCTTATTTGAATTGTGACCAAAACTCTCACCAAAGCCCCATTTATAGTCCAAGCATACATCTTTCAATTCTTAGTGAATTAATCTCGTGTTTTTAGAGAATAATTAAGCGTTTAACTGTTAAGCTTAGCAAACTTTGTAAATATGTACTCACAGAAGTTTCAGGATCGGGATAGCAATTTTTTTACACTCCTGAACAATTTTATACGAAGGAAATACTTAAGAAGCTTTTGATCTGATAATTTCATATTGCAATTTAGATAAGCCTGCTGCGTAGTAGTTCAATGGGCTCTCTTAAAGCTTTAGTACACTTTTCGACTTTTCTAGGACTTTCGGGTACTTCGTGAATTAGTTTTGCAACACCCGACTGTCCAGATGCTCTCAAACTCATTTCAGCTGCATATGCCAATTCAGAAAGAAATTATGTCATTTTAAAAGGTACCGGAGTATTGAGTTTGCCTTACAATTTCTTCCTTTAAAAATTCCATCTGGCTATTAAATCCTTGGCAACTTGAGTTCTTCATTACATCACCAACAAAAATGTACACAACACACAGGGGAGCAAATTGTAGCAAGAAATATTTAAAGTTGACAAATCACTTAACAAAATGACATATAGAACTTATTGGCCTTTTACGGCTAACACAACTAAATGCCTAAGGATTTCAGAAAAAATGCAAGAAAATAAGCAATTTTTAAAATTTTTCTCATATTCAACTACGAATTAAAATAACAAGAATTTATTTTCTATAAAAAAAAAACATACAAAAACGCACCTTAGTTTACTGATTCTTTTCTCTTCAATTTAATTTGTTACACGTAATAAATAATAAACTTTACAAAATTTACTAAACCAACTCGAAATGCAAAAAGAAGTCTGCGATCGACTCAAAACGTGAACTTACTCTTCATTTGAGACGATCTGCAGAAGATTACGTCATTCAAATAAGCTTTCTCTCTCTCATTTCTAATTCTCTTTCATATTTTGAAGAGAAAAAGAACGGTTACTTAAGACAAAGCTCAACTTCATAATTTGATTAAATGCCAGGTTTTTTACGTTTTGCCCCATTGTGCGGCGGCGGCGGCAAGGCTAGTTGATCACGCTATCAACAAACAAACAAATTTCTGGCAACCGATTAGTACAAAATATCACTATTGATAACAAAAGCTTCAAAGTCGTTAAGGAGGTCAGCCACCTCGTAGTTAATATTAATATTAACTCTATGAGTGACACCTTAGTGGAGGTCGGATGAAGAATTACCTTCGGTTCGAAGGAATTTCCACCTTGAGTCGTGATTATTGAGCGAATGTAAACTAATACATACATGTATTTAAAACCTGTTTCCTCCAAACAAAGTTTAATGAAATAAAGTTGAACAATACTTTATGTTTACGATTCATTGTTTATAGGTTAGTATAGTTTAACCCATCAGCATAGCAAGTAAATTATAAATCCAAGGCCATACAATCTTTCAACATTTTAATACTGATGCAGTCTGGCGCTTTCTGAATTGTTGAAAAGGGTTGCAAATTAATTTGTCTCCATCACGAAAAGACCAAATGGGTCGTTTTTCAGGAAAGACTTCCTCTCAAGTGTGCAACAAATCTCAATCTTAACTTACAATCTTATTACATCCTGGTATCTTACACTCGTTCTTAAAGTCACAACAGCCAAATAGATACCCACCTACATGTACCGTACCCGTTGGCATCACCCTCTCAGCCCCATAGGATAACAGCACACAAAAAATATCTAAATGAAAATGCATACACACACTCGTGAGTCGTGATGTGCAGCATCCTGCGGGTGCACTAATGCAACATTTTATACGACCAAACACGTCAAGTAGGACACTATAGCGAAGAGAAGATTACGAATGTAATATCCTCAGTGGGATGATATTAACGTTTTCGCTATGAAACCAAGCCAAGGAGACACCTTTGCTTAAGCAAACTCTGTTGTTTCCGGGTCCATGACAGAACGTAGGTAGCAATTTACCTGGCATAGAAATTACACCTTATACCTAACACACACAGCCAGGGAAAGGATATTCGCTGAAGATAACTTGTATGTCCTTCGGTTAAATATCCCAGTTATGTTATTGGTATCCTGTGGCGTTGTCGGTGGACTGTAAAATATCAACATGAATTCAACCATAGCAAAAGTCAGAGAAAAAAAAAACTTTCTTACTTTCCTTATTGTTAAAAAGGTAGGGCTGCATGAGAGAACTCAGCTTGTTAAGTAGTTCGTGATACATGTATAGGTTGGATAGAACTTATAAGGTTTTTTTCTGAAATGGGGATTTTTATTCATTTTAAAGAATGTGCTCCACATTAAGAATCTGATTTACCTCTAGGTACGAGTAGGAGTATGAAGAAAGAGCCGAAGAGAATATCCTACTCTGTTTTCTGCTTTTGAAATTTTTCCATTCATCTTCTCGCATTTCGGATTTTGAATTCTGTTAGTCATTTCATAGTGGACAACTTTTTAGGATGGCATTTTGAAGTCCTTGTGTAATTATGTGATTTTCAAAAAAAAAAGTCTTTACGTAATTATAATTGAAATGTTTGACCTTGATGTTGAGGAAACCTGACATATTTCAACAATCCTTGTCAGCGATGAGAAGAAAAAACATAAATATGTTTTAAGTCGCGTTATAAGTGACGTTCAATGTTTATATAATCAAATGAATCCTCTTATAGAAGAACTTTTAAAGGCATGACATTTTTTTAACCTTACAAGTTTAATCTACAAAAAGAATGCTACCTGATCTGATGTCATGAACATTAATGTGAGGTTCTGCAAAAAATTTCATCACACAGGGGCAGTTTGTATGGGATTGCAAAGGGTTTTTCAATTGACGTTGCTAGATTTTGGCAACCTGTGTCGTCAGCCATGTTGTTTTGGTGACATCATCTGTCAAATCTGTTTGTTTATTATTCAATTACTAATGCCAAATCAACATGGGAAGTAATACGATTAAACAGCACGTCGAAATGGTAAAACTTTATCACCAAAATGGGTGTGGTGGCTCTTCACAGTCTGACGTTTGACGGAAAAATTCGAGACAACCGGTTTGGTGATCAATTCTAATGTCAAATGAACGCAAAATCTACAGAGAACATAACCACGGTCCATGAAAGTGTACATATTATGTATATCAGAGCCTAAGGCAGACGATACCTGAAAGTGCACAAGAACTCGGCGTTTCGCAGAATTTAATTTGGCCTGGACACGTACAAGATCCAATTAACCCAGGAGCTCAAAGTTTATGACAATATAAAACGCCGCTTGTTCGCTGTTCGCTGACTGGGCTTCGGATCGTTTCGAAGATGAACCAATTTTGGCCGAAAAATCATCTTTAGCGACAGGCTGCATTTTTGGATGAATGGATGTATTGACAAGCATATCTGCCATGCATAGGGCGATACCAAACCACAAGAATTTTTCTAGGTAAAAATGCATTCTCAAAAAGTTAACGTTTGATGCTAATTTGGGGCTGGCGGCGGCGTCATTACTTTTTCGAAAATGACCGACGTTGGTGAGGTGGTTAATGGTGAGCGCTACAGAACTCTGATCCAATTTCTTATGGCTTAAATGGAGCCATATATATAGAACTAGACGACATGTGGTTCCAGCAGGACTTAAATAAAGATAAATTGTTTGTCAAATATCAAGTTTTATGGTTTAGGCTGTACATACAAACGGAAGTGTGAGATTCACTCTTTATCAACCTGGAAATTGGGACATAATTTCGAATCTCGTGCATAATAAAATGCACAACTGCATCACACATTAAGTAAGGTTGACGTGTCTGTCAGCAGGATAGCCGACACACTTATCACATTTGGTCCATACCACATTGAATATTGGAAACTTTTTGCTTAATCGTGAAACCAATTGGAACTCCTTATGAAGCTATCGAGATTGCATACTCGTATATCTATATTTTCCCGATCACTTGCGTGATTGTAGTAGAAAACTACCAAATGGAGTCTACGTTTCTGGGGTGAATAATCGGTTCTTTCTCTACCGCTTCAGCAGAAATTATTAAAATAAACTCCAAGCCGCATTGCGTGCTTACCTATCAAACAGTGTCCTGTTGTAACGCCTATCACGAAGCCGATAAGCGATCTGCTCAAAAATATTAAACATTTGGAGCCCTTCTGATCCAGCATTGGTCAAATCTGTTTTATCGCCAAGCTGGTGCTGATATTGTTCCACCTTATAGGTTTGTTCTCCGTATATTATTTTGCTTAAGCGTAAGTTTATACGTTTCCACTTTTGGTGAGTTCGTCAGCTTAGCAATTTCTTGAAATATTCCGCAGAGGTGAATGTTAAACTGCAGCGCAGTCTCCATCAGGGAGAGTCGGCTGTGATTTGGCTGGTCAAGAAAGAATCAAGAGATTTGATGGCTGCTTGGCTATCCGAGAAGATGCCGACGTATTTGATTGATATTACATTTTCTTTAAGCCAGCCGCAGTACGAGGCTTCTTCAATCGTCAAAAATTCTACTTGGGACCCGCTACATTGATTAGGAAGACAAAAAGATAAAGTACAGTAGTGCTAAGTCTTCTACTTGGCTGATTTATTTCAGTAGTATATAGAATTTGTATTATAAAAACCTTCATATAGGATTAAATTCATCTGTCTGAGTCTGAGTAAACATCTCCACCAAACCCATCATTAGTTTTTGATTCGTCGGTGCTCTTCAGTGGTGCACTTGTCATGGTCATTTGGAATCAGTTAAAGATGTCACTAAAAGAACATGGCCGCCGCAGGCGTCAAAATCTTGTAACGAAGCGTTCCATGCTGCTCCACTCTATACGACTTCTGCATTGATACCAAGAATTGTACTTCACTCAAATTCAATTCACAAGCACCATGAGCATATGACGTCACAGGAAAATCAACTACATGGATATTTTTCGTTCACCACTTATATAGTTCACATTCAGTTTCTACTGAAAAACCATCAAGAGGACCTACTTGGGTGAACGAAAAACACCTCTTCGCTCATACATACAGTCAGGCGGCACAGTAAATTGATTGCATAAATCTTTCGAAGTCCAGTCGTAGACAAGAAGTATAGACGAGTTGGTCATTTAGCTTTCCTTGCTTCTTGCGGAGCTTCCCTCCACCAGTGGTAAGGGGTTTCGTATGAAGACAAGTTAGGTAGGTGAGATTGTCCAGCTATTTCTTATTAAGGCTTCCCCCCACCAGCGGTAAGGGGTCTTAGTTCGAAGTTTAATGTCCTAATTGCCACCAGGGGCTTCCCGGTACCTGCTAATCTACCAGAGCGTTTAGCCTGCTGTTTAATGCCACCACGGGCCTTGAACCTGCTGATCTACCAGAGCGTTTAGCCTGCTGTTTAGTGCCACCAGGGGCCTTGAACCTGCTGATCTACCAGAGCGTTTAGCCTGCCGTTTAGTGCCACCAGGGGCCTCGAACCTGCTGATCTACCAGAGCGTTTAGCCTGCTGTTTTGTGCCACCAGGGGCGTTATACCTAAGGATCCCATCATGAACCAGACATCCGAATGAAAGGGCCCGTTTGAAGTCGAATTACCAGGAGCCAGAATACCCGTAATCAAGTACCAGATCCAGATCATCAGCAAGCAGTATCACTGATGCGAGGCAGCTAGACTAGAAGCCAGAAGAGTTGATGCCCGTGAACCATTCAATTACCCGAGTTAAGTGAAATATTAGTAGCAGAACATTGTATGTTATAGATTTAAGGGTTATTTCCAATAAAGATTTTGTAATAAGGTTTGAAGACCTTTAAATCTGGAGTTTCGTGTCTTCTTCAGGACGAGCAGAACCTCGGCTGGAAAGCAAAAAGCACATCACAGTTTTTGCTAATTCAAGTTTTTATTATTGTACAAATTAAAATTCTGCTGAAAAAATAAAACATTGACGAATTTTTAAGACATCGAATTCTCATAAAAAAAAATATTTATTTTCAAAAATTGAAAAAGTTATCATAAAATTTATTTTTTTATTTAGGTATTTATTTTTAAAAATTGAAAAAGTTATCATAAAATTAATTTTTTTTTTTTTAACTTTTTAAAAGCTTTTGTATAAAAAATTATTTAACACCTTATGACGATAGTAATAAAGTCCAAAATGAAAAAATGGTTGTATGGTAGGTGCTGTCAGTAAAGTCTTAATTTAAAACGTAAGAATTTTACGAAACGAACAAAATTTGTATCAAAATTTTACGATTATCGGAAAATACATTTTTTAACATTTGCATTATTTTTCTTAAATTTTAAGATAGTAAAACAAAAAACTTTTAACTGTCAAGTTTCGAAAAAAATTTGAAAATTTTATTACACAATACTATTTAATCTTTCTAGGACCTTTGGTATACAAAACTTGATCAAAATCGATAGAAAAAATCTGTTGTACCGGTTTTGAAAATTGAAAACAAAAAATGGTTCAATAGGAGGCACGAATTTTCTTGAAAATTTGTTTCAATAATAAGTAAGCTACATAGCCTTTTTTAAGAATTTTTTTTTGGTTTTATTTTGCAAATCTGTGGACCAGTTGTTAGAAATAAAATATTTTTTCAAAACTAAAAAACAACGTACGACTGAATCGCACGTACTTACTTTTATGTACTGAAATTTAAAAATTTTGAAATTTAAAAATGGCGTATAAGTAAATATAAAACATAGATTTAACTGGAGAAAAATGTTCAAATTCATAAAACTACCGTGTGGTTTGTAGAAAAGTATGAATTTATGCAAACAAAGTTTAAGAATTTGTTAAAATAAATTTGTATCAGAGAAATTTGTTTAAAAATTTTTTTAAAAAAATTTTAATATCTACATAATTTAATAATATAAATTTAATAATATAAATTTTAGGAAATAATTTTAAAAACTAATCATTCACAGGTTGAAAGATATTTGTTTTGACCAAAATTAGTCCATAGCTAGAATAGTCCACCTAATTTCGTTCTTGTTAAAATCAAATTTTCAAATTTTCCTCTAGGTAACCACCGAAGACCCTTAAGTATCAAGTTTGAAGAAAATCGCTTCAGCGGCCTAGGTAGCCGAGCTGTTTAGGGTGTAGTCGAACAGACAGTCAGACAGAATTGCAAGAACCCTTTTTTCTATTCCCACTATATTGTTATCAAATTCTCGAATTGAATAAATAATAAAAATAAACGAAATTAAATTTTTGTCATCTACGAGGGCGGTCCGATAAGTACTTAGCATACAAAATAAAAACAAAAATTTTACAAAAGTGGCGATCAGGGTTCGAACCTTGCTCCGTTTGGAGCAAATTTGCTCCACTTTTGAAGGAAAAAGAAATCTACTCCAACGCTCCGATTTTCCGAGATTTACATTGTTAAAAAAAAACCATTAACCTTTGTTAAAGATTCTTTCTGAATTTGTTTATTTTTACAAAACAATTTTTTGAAAAATAATACTAAGTTTTTCAATGAAACCTGTGATTTACTTTTTTTTTTTTGCTAATACTAATTTTTATGTTCATATGTATGTTTTAATTATCCTGAAAAGTAAGGATTTTCTTTTTGTTTCAAATCTACTCCAGCAATCTCGCATTTGCTCCACTTTTTTTCCAAATTTGCTCCGAAATTTCATGAAATTTCTAACCCTGGTGGCGATTTATTTCTCAACATGGCCTCCTTTTAGCTTTAACATATCCGAAAAATAGGTTTTCTCGAGGTCTGCAAAGTAGGCCTCCGTGGCGGCGATGACCTCCTCATTCGACTCAAATTTCTGCCCGGCGAGTGATTTTTTCAAGTTTGCAAACAAGAAAAAGTCGCACGGGGCCAAATCTGGAGAATACGGTTGATGGGACAGCAGTTCGTAGAGCAAATTGACCAATTTGGCCGTGGTCTCACGGTCGTGATTGTTGTCCGGAGTGATCAAACGCGACACCCATCGCGCCGACAGCTTTCTCATAACCAAAATTTCATACAGGATATGGTCCACGTGGTCTTTTGAGATGTCTACTGTTTCAGCTATCTTGCGAACATTCAGTTGGTTGTCTGCCAATACGGGATCGTGGATTTTGACACGTTATCCTCTGTGGTAGCTATCAAAAACTGATGTGCGACCACGTTGAAATTCGTTATACCAATTTTTGACGGTCACCATCAAAGGAGAAGAGTCACCGTACATAGCATCCAAGCGCTTTTGATTTCGCTGCGCGATTTCCCTTCCAAAAACATTGCTCTTTTTCCATTTTTCTAAAATTCCAGAATTGGCCAGAACAAAACTACGAGTCCGATTCTTCTGAAATTTTGACAGTATTCGCCGTCTAAGAATTTACTAGAAGATAGTAAATTTCTTTTGCGATGCTGGCACCATCGGGCGGTGAAGCTTAGTACTTATTGGACCACCCTCGTATTATGGTCTTATTACAAGGGCAAACATTCCCATTAATTATGGAATACAACGTCGTTCAAAAGGCTGCCTCGGCTGGCTTTGCAGTAGCGCATTCTGTCATTCCAATTTTCCAAGACCTTGTTGATGGTTTCGGGCTGTAACTCACGTATTGCTTAGATGATATATTGGCTTTAAGTGCTTGAATTGTTTCTGGATTGTTGGCATATCACTGTTCCCTACAAGAAAAAAATTCAAAGGGGTCAAATCGCAGCTCCGAGACGGCCAATTGACATCGCCAAGATGTTTGATAACACAATTTGGGAATTTGTTGCTTAAAAGATCGATTATGATTCCGTAAGTGGAAGGCTTTCCGCCACCCAATTCGATTCTTTTAACACAAAATTATGGTTCAGTTCTTGTCACTCCATGATTACATACGTCCATAAACCTGCATCTGTTCGTAAAGACTCGGGGAAGGGAAGTATGTAGTTAAATTCCAAGAGCAGACAACCTTAGATTTATAAAAAATGAACCACATGACATCAGCAGAATATACTGATTATTTTGTATGAAGATATAATTGCTAACCATTTCACGTTACAAACTTCCCGTAGAGCCTCCACTTTCTTCAAATTTAAATAAAATTCCCGAAAACCAAACGAACACAAACAAAATTGAACAAATTGAACGTTGAACCCAGTCAATATTTATTAAGACTCTGGCGAAATCATGTTGTCAAAACCATCCTTTCCTACGGAATAATTATATATTTTCCATTCCAGAATTGATCCCTCTTAGAAGGATAATTACTAGAAAATTCACTTATTGTCTATCTAAAGTTATCTGGGTTGAACTCAATTGTAAATAAATCCTTTCCAAACAAAACAACATGCGAACGTGGGATGGAATTATTCTGCACAAACTATTAGCGGGTAAATTATACAAAACAACAACAACAAATAAACAAACGAAAACACCCTCCTTTGGTTTGTATTATTATTTAGGTGGGTAGATACATCTCTTGAAGAGCCAGCAGGAGTTCTGTACATTTATTTGTGTTTGCTAACCGAAAAGGATAAGATAAACATTGTTTCCGAAACACCCATCTTTTATAATAAAATGCTGCATCGTCTGAAGAAGATTTGCATATTAAGCTTCGAAGAAAACTCCCCCATACAAAATTGCTTGGCCGGGTTTTGAACGGGTGCTTCCCACACCACCGGTTGCTGTTCGATGAACTGAAAAATTAAAATACTAAGAAGTCAGCAACGCGAATGATAATAAATGAGCGCAATTCCCTAATTTTCCAATCTACAGTACTGTGTAGATAATATTTTTTTGGTCAAACCCTTTTGGCACTTATCACAGTGAGGGTGTGCTATTGCTTTGTGAAGTTAAGGGTCATTAGTCTACTTGTAGCGCAAATCTCAAAGAGGATTGCTTATTTCTGAAAAGTTGAAACTTTCTTATTATTTTAATAGGTAAGATATCGTGATCCGAGTTCTACCAAGAGAAACGAAAAAACAAAAGCTCAGCCTTTAAGGACTCCGAATACCGAGCCGTATCGAGTCAACAACTTGAAAATCGAGCTATTGCAAACATAATTCCGCCAAAACCCTGGAACATGGTCATCAGTGTTTTCATAAGTGTTTTCTGGTTCTGCGAATCTGAATGAGTGATGCATCACAATGGACTTGTCTTGGACAAGCAGTTTTTTACTTCTTTTTGATACAAAATAATATGCTCGATAAAATCGCGACGAGCTTTTTCTCGCTGCTCAAGGTTATTATGTGGGAAGCAAATAACACACGAAATAAAGCCGAAAATAAAAAATATGGCCTAATTTCCTTTTGAATTTGGAAACAACACCATATTTAAAAAAAGGCAAGTATGGTAACTTCGTTGCTCTGCGTAATGTACGAGTATGTTGTCCAAGAACACTGTTGACAACGGCGAATAATTGACGATTGAACATACCCTAACCTAAATGAAGCAACGGAGCTGCATGATGTGCACTAACTAAGGAATTGGAAAATCCTGATCGCGTCCTAAATCGAGAAAAATTAAGAAATAAACTTTAACAAAAATATTTGGACTATTGAAATTCGGTTTTATTTCCAAATTATGTTTTGGAAATGTTTCGGTTACCAAAATGAAATAAATCCGATTTGGCATTTCGTTTAGAAGTGTTAACGCATTGTCATGGGAAAGTAAGATAAGGGGTGTTTTCGAATAAAAATTGAAGTTTAA
This sequence comes from Chrysotoxum bicinctum, assembly GCA_911387755.1. NCBI lineage: Eukaryota > Metazoa > Arthropoda > Insecta > Diptera > Syrphidae > Chrysotoxum > Chrysotoxum bicinctum. Next base: position 148,982,520 of record OU426989.1, read on the forward strand.
AAATCTAAAATTTTTGTACGATACCTATGCGTTCAAGATCAGTTAACCACATATAAATAGTAGAGTAAAAATAGTAGTTCTTGCTCGATGCACCAGCGGAAGTACAGAAGCACAGAATCACTGACACGTAGATGCACAGACCTGTGAATCATATGACGATAAACACTTTGTTCGACAGTATTAAAAATATAAATAGGAGGCAATTACGGCTCGTAGAGAGCCTAAACATAGTTAATTACAACTTTTAACTATTTCTGTTTGCGTCATCAGGAATGGAGATGACCTACATTTTTGTGCGGCCAAGGCCATTATGCCAAGGGGTTCGACATTATTAAAACATTGAATTTTTGGTAAACTTATAGTCAATCCTCTTTTTTCTTATAATTACCAAAAGAAAAAGATGTTATGGCTGTGTCAATGATATTTGGTAACAAAATTCGAGCGTTTAGATAGTGGAGAGGATTTAATAGGACATGACGATGCACATCACAATGAGGGGTAAAAAATCAAATTCAAGAAGGAAATAACCTTTTTATTTCAAGGAACTTGTATGTTCGAAATTATGCTTAAGAGCAATGAGCATTCATAGCTAGATCAGTATTATCGCAGAATCATTTTAGGGTCTTTTTTATTTGAGAAGCGATAAGACAATGAAAATCGGAGACATTACAAGAGTGTTCAAGATAAACAAAATTTTTGTAACGGATAAGTCTCCTATAAATTCTAATGCTTTATTATAGATTTCATGAAACAGGTTCAAATGAGTAATTGGGACTACAGTCCAGATAAGAGAAGTATATTTCTAAATGATCGTAGCTAGATCAGAAGGTGAACAAAATTTCTTGCATCTTTTGAGAAAACCTAAGCTTTTTGCTGCTTCAAATGAATATTACTCCATAAGACATTGCCATTAACAGAACAAGCCAATAAAGGAAAGATTTACATTTTGTCTGATGCACTTGCCAATCATGGATAGTGGCATGGCGCATGGGTATATTTTGCTTGGCTAAAAGAAGGCAGCTTTTTGTTTTCGATGCATTAAATTCCACACAGTTTTTAATACCCCATTGTAAATGTATAGCGCTGTTGAGATCATCGGAATCTAATAACCTTATCATTACCTTATCGTATGCTGAGAGTGCTGTCCTCAGCGAAACAATAAAGTGGATTAGAAACTTCAGACAAGAGATCATTTATGAAGATAAGGAAAAGTATCGGAGATAAAACAGAGCCCTGTGGCATATCGGCATTTATTTTATGACAAATATCGTTTTACATCTACAAGAAAAGGGAAACCTTGCGCAATGGTTCTGCCACCGTATTCAGATCCAAAGGAGATATACAATCTGCAACAGTTAATTGTCAGTATTTCAAGATCTTTAAGGACTCGTACGACTGTCCGAGATCGAAAAGAGATTTATGCTCCCTAATACAGAAGGAGTTATATCACTGTGTGGAAAAGTGAGATATCAAACTATAGGCCAATATCTAAGCTTTCTCGTATTCCCAAACTATTTGGAAAAATAACAACGCTTTCTTAAAGGTACATTTACAAAATCTAATCTTACTGAATTTTTATGAAAATAATATCTGTGCCATGGAATAAGATTATAAAATTAATGCAATTGCAACTGATTTTAACAAAGCATTTAATAAAATTTCGCACAATATAATTATTTTCAAATTAAAATCATTTGGACTCCCATCTCTGTTTATATCTTGGGTCCAGTCTTATTTGCATGATCGGATATACACAGTTTTGTTTACAACTATAACACCTCCAAAACTTTACATTCAACACCAGGCGTCCCGCAAGGGAGTCACTTAGGACCCCTACTCTTCTTGTTAAGTGCTAACGACGCACGTTGAGTTTACTTTAGTAAGACCTGACCTAGAGATTTACATCGCTGGCATGCGTATTTCTAAAGCGATTAAATGCACGGTAGATTCTAAACTACTACAAGCGGACTAAAATAACTTCTATAATGGGTGCTGTCACCATTGAGCTAAATGATAGTAAATGTCAAACCGCCCTTTTGTTCTCCAACGTTGTTACTATATATGAACAATGAACAAGTTTCTGTTGTTACTTTTTTGTGATAATAAGCTGAACTTTCAAGCTCATTATGATTCCATTATTTAAAGACCTAATTCAACATTAGGATTAATTAAACGCTGGTCCAAGGAATTCTCAAATCCCTACGTCACGAAATCCATATATGTATATAACTTTTGTTAGGCTTCTTCTCTAGAGTCCGCGTCTCAGGTCTGGTCACTTTATCATCATGTCAAGATTCAGAGACACGAATCCTTTCAACACAGATTGGTTAGATTTTTTCTGAGGAGCCTTGGACCCATTCATATTGCCCTCGTACGAGAACTGTCTTAAACTAATAAATTTGCAAACCCTCAACAAACGTGTTGATAATGCTGTCCAATTGACTGTGTTGACTTACTTATAAAAAACAAAGTTAAGTGGACTATCATCGTTGTTTGAGATCAATACCACCGTTCTATATACCCTTTTCCTTAAACGAGAACTGCCAAGAGAATGCTGAGAGTGGTCAACAATTAAAAGATGTTTGATCTAAGCTATTCAAAACCGTCCTTAAGAATGCTCCCCAATAACTTTTTCCTCTCTCACATTTCATCCATAATTATCATTAAATTATTTAAGTTTTAAGCTTTAAGAAGTTTTATCATATTTTTAATACATAGGCTTGAATTAAGCTAAATTAAAATTATCCACTACCTGTTTTTCAAAGTAGTTTTATTTTAACTCGGTTGGTAAGTCTTTAACTAGAAGTATTTAGTATTTATCATTTTAAGTAGCAGAAATATCGCTGGGTCATATTCAAATTTAAAACAATAAATATTATTGTCCATTGGACTACTCAGACTATCCCGAACGACAGTACAGGCATATGTGAACCAGTAAAAGAAGAAACGGCAGAAGTCCATTTGGGACATCAATAGCTTCTGACAACTTAGCGTTATGTTACCTATTTAAGTTTGCGCTATGGTCTAATGCGGACAACAGGCCCCACGATTAAGCTATTTGCAGATCGTTCTTTAACTGTCTCCAGTTTCACATCGCAAGTTGTTTGAGCTCCTCTTCCACTCGTACGCGGTCTTCCTCTACTGCGTCATTCCTCATGAACTGGTGTATATTCGATCTTAATAATCCATCCACTTTAAGCTTTTACTTTCTATTTTTTTTTCGGTAAATAGTAGTCGCTGCACAGCCGGTACAGTTCTTTGTCGTATATACTTTTCCTTTTCTCCCAGACCACACCAAAAAGCACTAAAGCATCCAAAAACAGGCTATACATGGAATCTTTAGTTCTTTGAAAGAGGAGTTTGATACTTAGGTATATCCATAGTAACAATCTGTCCAAGAAGCCTGTGTTGGGTATATCCTTTCTTTATTATAGCATGAGGTCTTGTCCTCATTGATTGTGCCTGTAATTTTGGGGCAAGAGTATTGCACTATTCTTCAAAGAAGGATGTTAAAGAATTTGCATGACAGTGCATGGCTTTGTCTTAAACCTTTTTTGGTACCAAACGTATCATTGAGGACGTTGATGGAGCAGTGTGTAGTCTCTAGCATCATCTTGCATCCTGCTATATTAAAGAGATTAAAGATTAGGTTTCCTGAGAATTGGGTAGAAAATGTTGAAGTTCCACTTATCAGTCATTCTTTCCACCGAACATTGTCTCTGCATATTAATTACCAACTCATCGGCCGCTTGAAACAGTTCGGCATCAGAGCCGGCAACTTCAGCAGCTTTATTGTACTTAAATTGAGGTATCTTCACTTTGTCGACATCGACCAACTTCTAAGCTTCTAGGTTTAATGGTACAAGATACCTAAAAGCGATTTTTTTTGGAAGTTATACAATTTGCAGAAATGACTTTGACGATAATAGATTCTTCTATTATTTCGTTCTATTGCATTTGGTCATGACATCCAAAGCAGTACCTTGTCGCCATGTGAGAATACGAAATTTTGAACCCTTGTCCGGGGAGGCATTGGCGTAAAATTAGAGCTGGCCATGAACCCAGGAAGGTACAAGACTTAAGAATTTTTGAAGCTACACCATCTCAATGCAAGCTTAATTTCGTAAAAAACTTTGATCGAACATTTTTCAACGGTTCTGTAAGTGCTCTTTTGTGCATTCTTCAGGGAATATTTGAGTATAAGGTTCTTGCACTTAATTGAATGAGGGCGTTAAAAATAACAATCCACCAACCGCCCCCTCAAAAACCTCCCTGTTCAGTAAGACAATAATAATTTCGATGTCGTCTTCGCTGCGCTGCCGGCCGTAATGCGATATGTATGGATATGGAGTATCGAATTTGGCCCAGAGTGAGATTTTCTTTTTGTTTTTTGCTTGCTTTGAGTACAATAAGGCAATAAGACTTTGTCCTTAATGGGGACTGAAAAATATGGGTGCACCTTGAATCGGAAGTTGGATAAGTGAATTTGTGTCCTCCTTTGTGTGGTCCCCTCAAGCGTGACACGATACATTGATCCTGGAACCATCCCCTTAAAAAAAATGGGGTGGGTGTCTGACAGACAAGACAAGACAATTTGATGAGTGTCCTCAATGAATATCTCAATTGCTGCTACTACAAAAAGCAGAAGTGATATTGTAATGCGATAAGTGCATTGTGTGGTTTTTCTTTACTCCAAACGCTCGCTGGCTGGATTGATTTGTGGCGATACGCTTGATGATTATGCAAAAGAATAGAAGGAAAGTGAATACTGTATAACATAGGGAATGGAGAAAAAGGGAACCATGGGATATACTCGTACTTAGATAAAAAGGTTTTTTTTTGTTTTTATGTCAAGACCAATAAAAACAAAAGTGACGTGAATTAAGATTGCCATCAGGGGGTTGGATTCTATTGTCAGCAAGTTAAAACGGAAGTTTCTGAGTTCAATTAACTGACTTGAAGAGGGTTTAGTTTTTCGATGAAAATGCGAATTTGCAAGGAACGTTTTGCTTCAGGACGAAATGACACAGCAATCACGTTATGGCATTTTTTTTGAGTATTTCAAAATACTCAACGAAAGGTTGTTAAATTAGACGTTTGAAAAGACAAACTATTTATTTGACAAGTCCAATCATAATAATCAAATCAAATAGTCACTGAGTAATTCGGAGTAAAGATTCTAGTGAAATGCTCGTGATCGCGATTTTCATCTTTGAGAATATCAAAAAGACCTTGCAAAATGTGATTGAATCAGCTGTTATAGTCCAACAAAAGGATTCGAGTTTTGTATCCTATCATCGTTTCCCTTCGAGGTACTCAGGGAAAAGTTGAGTTCATACTAAAAAGAACGGAAATTGAGTGAGAAACAACATAAGGAATTCAAAGAAAACATTTTTGGCCTAAGATTTCAACAAACCGCTTGAAGATTTAGGATACTTCGGGGCTGATATTCAATTAAAAAAAATATCCGTAATGCTATTTTTAAATTGTAAGAACCGCTCGAAAATGTTTACTGGGAAAAGAAACAGCTAAAAAATGGGAGTTTTTAAATTAGCCTTGGAGCTGTTCAACGAGAAAACAATATCACCTAAAATAAAAGAAGTGGTGGTCGATACTCCGATTTTGGCAAATCAAGTTCTTCTTCTAACACAACCTTGTCGAAAATTGCCAATACCTTAAGAAATACATTAAATTTAAATAAAATAAACTTGAAGATATGTGCCTTTACAATAAATTTGTATTCCTATATTTATTTCAGTAATGACTGCCGAGGTTTTTTAATTTCTGCAATCAGTGGATCTAATTCCATCTGCGTGTAAAGGTGTAATTAATCCATCACAAATGTCAGTGCCAAGTGCCTCAGTGGACCTGATATTGGACGTCAAATTATTTCTAATTATTGTCACGAAGATGGTGACAAAATAACGGTGAAATAGATTTCATAAAATAATACATAGGGTTTTTTAATATGGATTTTCAAACTTTGACAGGTGATTACGGTCATATTGTTGAAGCTACATCCGTCAAATAGGCTGTCATTATACAAATGAATGTCAAATGAACGACAAATGAAATTGTCTTGTGAAAGTGGGTTCCAATTCCAACAACATTTTGTGGGCTTCGCCTATTTTGCGGTTGCCAAAATCTGGCCCACTTCTGGATAAATGGATTCGCCAAGTAAAAAATTGGCAAATATGGTACGGTCACAATCCACACGAGGTCAGCCGAATTGCAATGCATCCAGAGAAAGTCACTGTTTGGTGTGGAATTTGGGCCATACTTCTTTGTGAACTATGTCCGCCGCGGTTCTGCTGGGAGGGGCGCATCATTCAACATTCAGTTTTTCATAAATCGGAACCTGACCAACTGCATGTTGCCTTTTAGGACATAGGACTGTGACTTATGAAAACCCTGACAGAAGAAATCAAATGAGGTAAAATCGCACGATCTCGGCAACCAATCGCATCCGCGTGAGATAACCATGTTCGGAAATCGCTCTTGCAAAATGTCCATTATAGTCTCTGGCACATAGCGTTATCCTGTTGAAACCACCATCGACCAATAGTGCTCGTCATTCACAGTGATGCACTGGCAAATGTCGTTCTCAAATCATATGACCCGATGAGGCGTTAACCTAAAATCCACACCAAGCAGTGACTTTCTATAGGTGCGTTGCAATTTGGTGGATCTCCTGTGGATTGGGATCGTCCCAAATTCGACAATTTCTCTTGTTGATGCCATTATTCGTCCAGACAAAAACCTTGTCGCTGAATCTGCAAAAGGTCGAATTCTTGTACGCGGCTCGAAATTGACTGCTTCGGATTCTCATGCACATTATAACGGACAATGGCAATATTTTTGACATATATTGCATTTCGTTGTCGCACGGGTTTTGGCGGATTGTTCTCTGAACTGATAGACTCGAAATAATACACCACGTTGCGATAGTACTTTCGGAAAGACGGTTATAGCGACTACAAAATTGTCGAAGCACGCCAAATGTTGCTTGAAAAGAAGACAAAACGGACTAAGAAAATGGCAGTCTAAGTTTAGAAAACCTTAATAGTAAACCTTTTCTTTAAAAAACTTCAACATACAAAAGGCAGATTAAAATCGATTTTTACTTTCTTTTCTTTCTAAATCAGGGCCTATCCTATTGGTGGTACAATATAACCAGGGCGCAAATGCACCGAAAAAGCTCTCAGTCTTATGGAAAAATTGCAGAATGAATGCTATGATTTCAATCGAAGTCAATATTTTTCAACAAAATATGACAGTGTCATTGAAGACTGAGCAAATCCGTTTAAGTATATCAAAACGAGTTTCAACGCTTCAACTTGCAAAACATTATTTTGTCCTAGATATACACGTTCCGAGGGATTAACATCGACTCGGACTACTACCTCGTTGTAGCCAAGGTTCGACTGCAGATATCCCGACCCAACCCAAAACAAGGAAGTACTGCGAGGAAGTTCGACGTTGACCGGCTATGATCGCAGGATATCGCAAGGTCCTTTTCCGATAGAAACTCTAACAACCTCTTAAGAAGTCCTATACCACCAGCATCAAGTATTGAGAACCAGTGGCAAAATTGTCAAACAGCCATCAGAGATGCCGCTTCTGAAGTGCTGGGGGACGACCACCACAACGAAACCCCTGCCAAAGTTTGACGATAATTTCTGGCAAGCACACGCAACTTCACAAGAGGCATATAAAGCGGCGCTGCACAGAAGGACAAAAGCTGCTCGCGAGCTCTACGAGCAAATGAGGAGAAAACAACTCAGGCTTCTTAGAAAGAATAAGTAGTATCATGAGATCGCTCGATCGAGGAAATATAGGGATGCTATAGCAGGTTCGATTCGGAAGTTTCACTAAAGATAAAAAAACATTATGGTCAACCAAAGGAACATCAAAGTAGAACCGCAGTCCATGCTGAGAATATGGAAAGACCATTTCTCCAAACCTTATAAAGGCGACGAAGAAGAGAACTCCGCTGCTATAGAGTTAATACTATTCGACTTAGGCGACGCAGATCAAAAATGCCAACCACCCGACCTCGACAAGGGGATGATAGCTATATCTCAGATCTCAAGTCCAACAAAACTGCTGGAGCTGACAGGTCCGCTTCCGCTGGCCCAATCTACAAGAAAGGAGACAATCTGAACTGAGTCAACTACAGAGGAATAATTCTTCTGAACAACGCATACAAGATCCTTTCAATAACCTGATAGGTCCATATCAGTGCGAGTTTAAAGCAGGAAAGTCCACCATCGATCAAATAGTCACATTACGTCAGATCTTGAAAAAAAAACAAGGAACTTCAAATCGTCACCTAACACCTTTTCATTGATTTCAAATCCGCGTATGATAGTATAGAGACGAACTATATAACATAGAACTATATGGTTACGAACTATGTAGGGTTGGCATCCCTCACAGACTTGTCCGTTTGTGCAGGATGACGACGGAGATCACACGCGACTCCAACAAGGTCGAAAAAGTTCTCACCGATGCATTTGATGTCAAAAAAAAGTTTTAGGCAAGGAGATGCCTACGACTTCTGTGCGACTTCTTTAACATCGTTCTGGAAAGAATAGTGCAAAACTCACGTGTCAACACGGATACGTCTAAGGAATCGAAATAATTGTGAGAATGGGCTAAGCGGTCAATAAGGGCGAACCCAAGTATATGCTGTCATCAAGAAAGGACCCACAACACCGACGACGCACGTCTTGGACAGAACGTTACCAAAGACAGCTTGAGGTAGTTAAGGATTTTGTATACCTAGGCGTCGCTATTAATTCAGACAATAACACCAGCGCTGAAATCAAACGGAGAATAACTCTTGCCAATCGCTGCTTCTTTGGACTATGAAGGCAATTGAGTAGCAAAGTCCTCTCTATGGAGATACTAAAGGGTGATTTTTTAAGAGCTTGAGAACTTTTTTTAAAAAAAAATCTCATCGATTCTTTATTTGAAACGTTAGATTGGTCCATGACATTTACTTTTTGAAGATAATTTCATTTAAATGTTGACCGCGGCTGCGTCTTAGGTGGTCCATTCGGAAAGTCCAATTTTGGGTAACTTTTTCGAGCATTTCGGCGGGAATAGCCCGAATTTCTTCGGAAATGTTGTCTTCCAAAGCTGGAATAGTTGCTGGCTTATTTGTGTAGACTTTAGACTTGACGTAGCCCCACAAAAAATAGTCTAAAGGCGTCAAATCGCATGATCTTGGTGGCCAACTTACCGGTCCATTCCTTGAGATGAATTGTTCTCCGAAGTTTTCCCTCAAAATGGCCATAGAATCGCGAGCTGTGTGGCATGTAGCGCCATCTTGTTGAAACCACATGTCAACCAAGTTCAGTTCTTCCATTTTTGGCAACAAAAAGTTTGTTAGCATTGAACGATAGCGATCGCCATTCACCGTAACGTTGCGTCCAACAGCATCTTTGAAAAAATACGGTCCAATGATTCCACCAGCGTACAAACCACACCAAACAGTGCATTTTTCGGGATGCATGGGCAGTTCTTGAACGGCTTCTGGTTGCTCTTCACTCCAAATGCGGCAATTTTGCTTATTTACGTAGCCATTCAACCAGAAATGAGCCTCATCGCTGAACAAAATTTGTCGATAAAAAAGCGGATTTTCTGCCAACTTTTCTAGGGCCCATTCACTGAAAATTCGACGTTGTGGCAGATCGTTCGGCTTCAGTTCTTGCACGAGCTGTATTTTATACGGTTTTACACCAAGATCTTTGCGTAAAATCTTCCATGTGGTCGAATAACACAAACCCAATTGCTGCGAACGGCGACGAATCGACATTTCACGGTCTTCAGCAACACTCTCAGAAACAGACGCAATATTCTCTTCTGTACGCACTGTACGCATTCGTGTGGTTGGTTTAATGTCCAATAAAGTAAACTGAGTGCGAAACTTGGTCACAATCGCATTAATTGTTTGCTCACTTGGTCGATTATGTAGACCATAAATCGGACGTAAAGCGCGAAACACATTTCGAACCGAACACTGATTTTGGTAATAAAATTCAATGATTTGCAAGCGTTGCTCGTTAGTAAGTCTATTCATGATGAAATGTCAAAGCATACTGAGTATCTTTCTCTTTGACACCATGTCTGAAATCCCGCGTGATCTGTCAAATACTAATGCATGAAAATCCTAACCTCAAAAAAATCACCCGTTAAAATGTCCCTCTATAAAACTCTCATCATCCTTGTGTATGAGGCAGAGACATGGGCCTTGTCGAAAGTGGATGAGAACGCTTTAGAATGTGATCTTTGGTACCGTCTGCATAGACGGGGAGTGGAAGAGAAGATATAAAAATTAACTAGACGGGCTGTACAGCGAAGCCGACCAAATCAACCGAATCAAAGTCCAATGACTGAGATGGCTAGGTCATGTAGAGTGAATGGACCCAAAGACTCCTCTTTCCCAAAAGTCTTCGAATCCAATACCGAAGCAGGGCGCAGTAGAGGAAGACCGCGACTCAGCTGGAGGACCTTAATCGAAACTGGAGACAGCTAGCTAGCGACCGAGCTACCTGGAGAAGCTTGGTAGTTCGGGCCCTGGTCCACCCCGTACTGTAGCTCCACCTTAAGTAAGTAAATAAGTTCGTAACGGATTTATTAGGCACCAAAATTGCACTATCATTGAAAGGGCGGCTATGGAAGAATTAATGTCTACAGGAATATATCTAGTAATAAACAACCACAAGGTTAATCCTAGGACACTTCCTTGTGATACACCGGCTTCAATTTTCTTAGGACTCTAAGACTCGAAAGAGTCGAAACTCAGGATTGCAGTATTTCGTAGTACTCCCTGAAAAAGAGTCCCTATGCAGGTTGATCTCCAGTCCTAAGCCATGACAAAGGCTTCAGCAACGGCTAATAACATAGCTGTTCTTCTTCAAGTGTCTTTCTACAATTCTCCACATTCGTTATTCGATGCACTTCGTCTATAGTGAAATGTTTATTAAAATTCCAAACTGATAGTAAGGAATTAGCCGAATTGACAGACGGACAGTATTATGAGACCCACTTTTTTCGTCTTCTATTTTATTGAAAGTCAAGTTTAATCAAAATCAATTTTTTTAGAATGCACAACTTGTAATATAATCGACCCTAGCGAGGTATCCGTTCGGAGCGGAAAGCAATTTGAACCTCTGACAAAGTATGCATTGCGGACAATTTTCCGCTCCGAACGGATATCTCGCTAGGCCCAAGTACCAACTTATCTACTGCAAGTAGAAATCATACCCAAATACCACTAAAGAAAGTAACGAAAAACATCTCAAAACATTCTTCATACCAAAAAAAAAACATATTGCATTATGGATTTTCCGTTCAAATCAAATTTTAAATAAAATTCAACTTTCTTATTCAATATTTTTTCCTGTCAATAATCTTAAACATCGTTATTAAATTGACGACTCAAATCAGTGGAATGGAGAAGCCCCTAAAAGCTGTATACAAAATAAATTTTATTTTCCACCTTGTCTCGCTGCAGATAGTACATAAAGGTACTTCAATTTAATTTAAGTGTATCTTAGCTTAGCATTAATCAATGAACCTGAACAACACGAAGTGCTCTTTATATTCCCCAGAAAAACATGCCAGCCTTGCAATTTGGGCTAAAATTTGACTACAAGGGATAAACAGTGTTATTTTTTTTTTTATACATTTACCTTCAAATCCGTCTTTCTGTCTTCCTCACTCCCACGCTGCTGTTGCTTCCTTCTTAACGATAAACTGGACAATAATCCAGCATAATTTATTGAGCTTGGCAAAATCGAATTGTGTTTGTAAAATTGGTGTAGAGGGTCCTGACTTTCGGGCTAGACAGGGTTGGATTTAGACGGGTGGATGCGAATGGTTTCAGGTTTTTTTTTTTGTCTTTTGAATTTTTGCCGAAATTCATTTTTTAATGGTTGCGTTGCAAACTGCTAAATGGCAAACAAAAATACACCTTTTCTTGTACTATTTATTATAAGCTTAATACAAGCAATCAACATATGTACTTAAAAAAAATTAAAACCTAAGGAGCCAGAAAATAATGACAAGAGAGACTAAGGATTAAGTTATGAGAGCGCGTAGAAGGGAAGATTTGGAGAAGTTAGGATCGAGCTGTTAGCTTTCCGAAGCAGTCTAGTCATCGGCTCATTCTGGCCATATTCACTTCGATGGAAGGGAGTACATATAGAAGTGGTATGGTTCTTAAATGACATTGGCTTACATACGTTCGATTTAATTTTTTTCATAAAAAGCTTGACAATCGATGCCACCAATCAATAGCTGCTTTATCACGACGTCGGTATAAGGTATGCAGATTTATAATTTTAAGACGATTTTTATAGGGAGGCAAGTCGAATGGGTCATCCCAACTATGGCCACGTAATGCAAATCGTAAAAATCTTCGCTGAACCGCCTCAATACGTTGAATATAAATCTGATAATATGGTGACCAGACCTGCGAGGCATATTCTAGAAGGGGTCTTACGAAGGTGATATGAAGCTTTTTGGTGACGCACAATGGGGCAAAACGCCAAAAAGCTGGCATTTAATCAAATTATGAAGTTGAGCTTTGTCTTAAATAACCGTTCTATTTCTCTTCCAAATATGATAGAGAATTAGAAATGAGAGAGAGAAAGTTTATTTGAATCACGTAATCTTCTGCAGATCGTCTCAAATGAAGAGTAAGTTCAATTTTTGAGTCGATCGCAGACCTCTTTTTGTCATTTCGAGTTGGTTAAGTAAATTGTGTACAGATTATTATTTATTGCGTGTATCAAATTAAATTAAATTGCAATAGAATCAGTAAGCTCAGGAGCATTTTTGTATGTTTTTTTTTTAATAAAAAATAAATTCTTTTTATTTTAATTCGTAGTTGAATATAAAAAAAAAGTTAAAAAATTGCTTGTTTTTTGCATTTTTCTGAAATCCTTAGACGTTTAGTTGTGTTCGCCGTAAGGTGCCAATAAGTTTTATATGTCATTTTGTTAAGTGTACATTCTCCTTTCAGAATGTGCAAAATTTTCTTGCTCCAATCTGCTCCCCTGTGTGTTGTGTACATTTTTGTTGGTGACGTCACTTTCTAGAAAAAGATATTTTTCGTCAATATTATTGTATTTTTGACATTTCTTACGTCCAACAAAATCAAAAATACTACCAATAACCAGGCAAGATCTTTTTAATATAAAGAAGAAGTCAAGTTGCCAAGGATTTAATATCCAGATGGATTTTTTAAAGGAAGAAATTGTAAGGCAAACTCAATACTTGGGTAACTTTTGAAATAACATACATTCTTTCTTTCTTCTTTCTTTCATCTGAAATTAGTTTGAGAACATATGGGCAGTCGGTAGCTGCAAAACTTGTTCACAAAGTACCCCAAAGTCCTACAAAAGTCAAACAGTGTAGGAAAGCCTTAAGAGAGTCCATTTAACCTACTTCGATGAATGGTGAAGAAGCTTTTGCGTTAATTTTCGAAGCAGGCTTATCTAAATTTCAATATGAAATTATCAGATCAAAAGCTTCTTAACTATTTCCTTCGTATAAAATAGTTCAGTAGTATTAAAAAAAATTGCTATCCCGATCCTGAACATATATCATTGTTTCGAAAACTTCTGTGAGTACAAGTTTACAAAGTTTGTTAAACTTCACAGTTAAAGGCTTAATTATTCTCCAAAAAGACGAGATTAATTCACTTCACTAAGAATTGATAAATGTATGCTTGTACTCTAAATGGGACTTTGATAGGAGTTTTGGTCACTATTCAAATAAGCAAGTCTTTTATGAATTGAACAAGGTAGAGTCGACTGTTTTTCTTACTTGCATTTTTCCACTTCGCTTAGTTTCTGATGTTAAAATAATATACAAAAATTCAAGTCCAAGCTCAAATAGATATTGTAGACCTATTAAAACTGAATTTTTAAAAGTGTACATGTAGCTGAAAAGCAAAGAATTTATTTCTATTGAAGAAAAGATACTAAGTTTTGCAAACAAAAATTAGTAACACAAAATATCCCGAAATGGTAACCCTATAATTTTTTTTTAAATTTTTTTCATTGTATGTAGTTGTATTACAATCACGAAGGATGCAATACACGCAGAGTTTCATTTAAATTGTTTGAGCCGTTTTTGAGTAGTTTCGTAAACTAATGAAATTTGTATGGGTGGTAACCCTAGAAATGGGCGTGGCCATTAGAAACTTTGGCCATGTATTAACATTGGTATCAGTAGTATTTGTGCCAAATTTCAAGTTTCTAGACCTGTTGGTTGATTTAATGCCATCTTTTCGCCATTTTGCCCCACTGTGTGACGTAGAGATTTGAAAATTCTTTGGACCAACGTTTAACGAACCCAAATGTGGAATTAGCTCTGTTGATAATACTGCAAATGACACCTAAGCCACGAATGGAAGTGACGATGGAAATTGGTTGATTATTGATCAGGTATTGACGTTGTGGCAAGGGCGTCTATTTACGAGAGTAAGTAATGGCTTGGCATTTGCTTACATTAAGCTCAAGAAAGTTATGTTGACACCAGGTAAAGAAATTATTAGGGTCTACTTGTACCGATTGCGCACCTGAAACGGATAAAATCTGTTTTGAGTTTTTTATATACATATATACAATAGTTTATTTTTAATTACACTCAAAATATGTTCGTATGTTATTTACAATAATTAATTTCTTAAGTCTATCTTATTAATCTGCGAGCACAAAAGGGGCTCTGTTTCGTTAGGTTGGTTATGTTTTCTTTTTACATTTGAATATGTGTCTTAGGTCTAAATTTTATTCTTATTATTATTTATGATATTTACGTCAGCTTGAGCAGTGCTAACGTTCGTTGGCTCGTGTGGTGATGAAGGGGTAGATATGGGTCATTGTTGATTGCTGTCTGGTCTTTTGGTGGCTTCAACCTCTGTTGTGTTGCGTCCGTGTTACATCATAGAAGTTTTCGAAGCTGTCTTCTCCAGCTATTCCAAATGCTTGGTCCATCATGGAGAGCACCTGGAGATATCAGTCGTCGGTGGCTGAGTTACCTGTAATTAAATTAATAAGAGGACTGGGATGGGTTGGGATTTTCTCAGCATCTTAGTGCTCAGATTGTCTCAATCGAGACAATTCCTGAAGCTTCGTACAGCTTTTCATTGCTATAATAGCGATAAGAGTTGGCTTTTCGGTGAAGGGAGGTGCAATGGCGGAGAGCTTTTCGCTCAAATAATTGCAAATTTTTCATATAAGTGGGGCTTATTGTAAACCAAATAGGGAAACAATATATTAATATTGGGCGAATGAGTTGCTTTTATAGCAGAAGCTTCGTCCTGGCTTGGAGACCACCCCTCACTTTAACAAGGGGACTTAAAGTGATAAGGCATACTTTGCCTTACGAAGTGTGAATTTGGTGTGTTGGTTAAGCTTGAACCTTTCGAAGAAGTGAACTCAAAGGTATTTAACACTTTGCTTGGGGGTGATAACTGTGTTATCAGGAAGAGTCAAGGAAAGGTTTTTGCATTTTGTTGCTAGCTCATTACGCGAGGGTCGTCTAAAACAGATTAGTTCTGTTTTAGAGGGATTGACTTTAATTCCCCATTGGAGATAATATTCCCATAGTCTAAGCATGTGTGCCTTAACTTTTCGGAGGGCTACATCAGGGTTAATGCGGATGAGCTATATGTGATGGAGTCATCAGCGAATAGCAGAGTTTTTGTCATTGGCAGGTTTGCAGGTTGGCCGGAGGTATAGAGGTTAAATAGATCGGGTCCAAGGCGGGATCCTTGAGCGACCCCAGCTAAGATGTTCTTAAGGATTGAGTTAGTACTCCCCACGCGTACGTAAAACTTACGGTTAGTGAGGAAACTATGGATGATGAGGACAAGATGTCTAGGCAAGTGAAGAGACTTCAACTTGAAAACCAAACCATCTATCCAGACAGAGTCAAATGCTTTTTGAATATCAAACAGACATGTTACAGTGGTCTCTTTTTTGTTAAGAGCCAAAGTTGTATCAGCATGGAGCTTCAACAACGGGTCGAAAGAGGAGTGGGATGCTTTGAACCAAAATTGGTTATGCTGCACTATTCCCATTGAAGAGCATAATGAGCGCATTTAATCTGTTTTGAGATGCGCATATCATCAAGGTAGAACTCAAGGTCAGATCCTGTAAGAATAAGTTCGACATCATTGATAGTTAACAGGAAAATCAGGGGCCCAAGGTGACTTCCTTGCGGGACACCTGAATTTGAACATATAGGGTTGGAAGTGCATGACATAAAAATAACTTTACATTGACGAATGTTGAGGTAGGACTATATCCAGGATACAAACAGTGGAGGAAACCCGTAAGCTTTAAGTTTAAACATGATAATGTCATGGGAGACTATATCAAATGCTTTGCTTAAATTCGTTGCAATTGTATCCACTTCATGGCCAGATTCCAGAGCACATAAGGTCTTGGAAACAAATTTTGTAAGATTTGTTATCGTTGATCTACCTTTAAAAAAGCCGTGTTGTCTCGATACCACGATCTAATAGGGAACAAAAAGTTCCTTACTAGTTAAAACCATTTGCAGCTTCTGATGAAGCGAAGGAGACTTTTAATGTCTGTGTTGATGAGATCACTTGGTTTATTAAAGAAATAGTGTCCTAGATGAAGTTTGCGTCTGTAAGAGGGAGCAGGGCATGTACAAAAAAGTTGTGGGATTATTTCCTCCTCCTCCTCGTCCAATCAACTCCTGCAGAAGTCGTTTGATAGTACACCGAGTCGTGCGGCGCATGTCTACCTATAAGACAGTGTTCAGTTATGACACCTATTACGGAGCTGATCTGAGATCTACTGAGGAACCACAAACAATTTGACCCTTTCAAATCTAGTTTGGGCTAGATTCGTTTGGTCGCCAAACAAGTGGTAGTGTTAAGCCATCTTGTATTTGATTGTTCCAGAGCAATTCACTTCAGCATAAGTTTACTAGTAGCTATAGGCATACCTAAATTTACCCTATCGGGCAAGATAAGCATTTCCGTTCCAATTCTGGCGAGTTCATCGGCTTTACTATTCCCCGGAATATCCCTGTGCCCCGGCAACCAGAATAGATGAATATTGAACTGTTTGGCCATCTCCATCAGAGACGATCGACAGTCCTTGGCTGTAATGGAGTTTCAAGAGACTGATACAGCTTGATAAAGCAGCTTGACTATCTGAGAAGATGCGGATATCCGAACTAGATATCACGTTTTCTTTAAGCCAAGACAGTACTTCCTTAATCGCCAGAATTTCCGCTTAGAATACGCTACAATGGTTTGGTAAGCGGAAGGAGAGACTAAGGTTTAGACTTTCTGAGCACACTCCACCACCCACTCCGTTTTCGGTTTTCGATCCATCAGTATAAAAATGTACTGATTCATTTTCCATCAAAGCACCTTCTTCCAAAGCTACCTTCAAAGTTCTTATCAAACACCAGCAAGGGAGTGATGTATTCGGAGTGTCTTGGAAATGCTCCGAATAAGTTCAGAATGATGGTGTGGCCAATAGAGTTATCGGTCCACTGAAAGATGGCTTTGAGACGTACGACTGTGCTCGCAGTCATTTGTTTGCTGTACATATCGAGGTTTGTGAGGAGTATGTCTAATGCAGCGGAAGGTGTCGAGCGGGAGGCTCCACTGATGCACATACACGCTGAACGCTGCACTTTGCTAAGTTAATCGCGATTTTTCACTGTATCTAAGGCCGTCCACCATACAGTCACGCCATAAGTGAGTATCGGTATAATGACCGCAGTATATAGCCAGTGGGTGATTTGTGGAGACAAGCCCAATTTGTGCCCCACTGCATTCTTACAAGAAAAGAGAGCTAGTGGCTTTTTTTACTCTTTCCTGTATATTAGGTTTCCAACTTAGTTTTTTATCTAAAATAAAACCCAAATATTTAGCTTCATCTGAGAAAGTAGGTAGGTAGGTAGGTAAAGATGGTAGTCGCCAGCCCTGGGCCCGCGACTCAATTAGCGCTGGGGTGCGCCGTTTTGATACCATTAACTCGTGTCAACCTAATAAGGATTTAGTATGGAAGAAAATGGCTTTTATATACTTTAGCGGAGCATTGCTAAAGCCATTTTGTCGCATTCAGAAAGATAATCAGATCTTTGATTTTCTTCTACGAAATTTCGCTGGGGTCATCGAGGAAAGCTTTCCCAAAGGAAGTCATCCTGTAATTTGCTAAGGCGGGGCAATCGCAAAGAAAATGAACCACAGTTTCTTTTTCTTGTGGATCTCCACAACTACGGCAGTGTGGGTTGTAGGGGATGCCTAGCTTTCTTGCATGTTCATCTATGGGCCAGTGCCCGGTGCATATTGCTGTGATCCTGGCTATGCCGCGCCTGGGTCTGCATATTAGATCGTTGGAACGTGAGTTGTTGTAAGTAGGCCATATCTTTCTTGATATGACACAGTTTGTGAGACCAAGAGGAATATTTACGTTTTCCGCTAGTGAGCTATGTAAGGCCGAGCCTTGCCGAGCTAAAGCGTCAGCCTGTTCATTACCTTCTATGTCACTGTGACCTGGAACCCAAATGAGAGTGACCTGGAGGTCAATGTTCAGACTCGCCAGTTCGTCCCGACATTGCTGGACAAGTACTGAGGTAGATGTAGATGATTTAATGGCCTTAATGGCCGCCTGGCTATCTGAGCAGATAGCTATATTTCTGAATTGGTTTTGGTTAGATTGGAGCAACCTGCATGCCTCCTTGATTGCTAGTATTTCAGCTTGAAATACACTCGCAAAGTCTGGTAGTCTAAAGGACTTGGAGATGTTAAAGGACTCGGAAAAAATTCCTGAACCAACACCGCACTCCATCTTAGATCCATTAGTGAAGATTATCGAATCGAAATCCTTTGTGACAACATCATTTTTCCAATCCTCTCAGGTGGGAAAAATGGCTTTGAAATCCCCGCTTGGGCCAAGAGGAGGTACGCAGTAGTGGGTGTTCGATAAGAACATATCCGGAGGAATCAATTTTGTTATGCTTCCATGACCATAGGGTTTGGAGAACCAACAGTTAGATTCTTTAAGTCTTACAGCACTGCATGCCGCTAGGTATTTTATATGAAGGTCGAGTGGTAAAAGGTTCAGGATAACGCTCAGGGCATCTGTTGGGCATGATCTGAGAGCCCCTGTAGTGCCGACGCTAGCCGTTCTTTGAACCCTTTTAAGTTATCCGACGTTATTTGCTTGCTAAGTGTAGGCCACCAAACAATCGATCCGTAAGACAAAATTGGCCGTACCACTGCAGTGTACGTCCACAAAATCATCTTCGACTGAAGGCCCCACTTCTTACCAAAAGTCTTTCTGCAGGCATAGAAAGCTATACAGGCTTTCTAAACCCGTTCTTCAATATTTACCTTCCAATTCAATTTGGGGTCGAGAATAACTCCAAGGTATTTAGCTTTGGAAGATAAGGCAAGAGTTTGACCGTTAAGTCGAGGTAGGTTGAATGTAGGTATTTTAGTCCTGGTAGTAAAGAGCATCAGTTCCGTCTTATCTACTCTGATTAACTCCTAGTCCACTACTAGTGGCCCAGTTGCTAACTCTTTTCAGAGCCAATTCAGTGATTTCACTAATCACAGTGGTAAACTTACCTGATACCAATAAAACCAGATCGTCAGCATACGCTACAGTTTTCACACCACTACTTCTGAGCTTGACGAAAATTTTGTCCATGACTAAGAGCCATAGAAGAGTGGAGAGAACACCACCCTGGGGAGTTCCCCTTCTAACATGCTTAGTAGAAATCTGAGAAAGTAAGTGGAACACCTTTGATCGATGGAGGGTCTAGTTGTGGAATTTTGTGTTTTCTTGTGAAGAGGACTAGTTCAGGCTTGTGGGTGTTAACAGCTAGTCCACAACGATCTCTCCATTTGAGTAGCTTGTTGAGAGCGGTTTGTATGAGTTCGATTAGAATTTTAGGATGCTTTCCTGAGACGGCAATGGCAATATCGTCAGCGTATTTAATCACTTTGAATCCCTCTTCTTCTAGGCTTATTAGCAGCTCATTAGCTGATATGTTAATAGAAGATAAGGAAATTTGGGTGCAGTTGCTCATATAATTGAAGTAATTTCCGCAGCGGCGTAGCGTAGGGGGGGCGGGGGGGGCGGTCCGCCCCGGGCGGCAGGCCTAGGGGGGCGGCAAAATGTCGCCGGTGATGCGGGTAGAGTAGAAATCATATGTTTCATGACAGATCGTTTGACAAGTCAACAAACAACAATGGTGTAAATTTGAAATTTTCTACCCTATCTGTGGTTCGTCGTTGACCGCTTTCGTGAATTCGTAGACGGTGAGTAGGGCCTAAGAGTGCATTCCGTATTGTCACGCTGATCGCGAATCTAAAACAAAACGTTCCGAAACTCTCGCGAAACTGAAAGGGAGTGTTCCGAAACATATGATATGCATATGCGAGATATGATAAGATAACTAGGATTCGACGGAAACGTTATTCTAGTCTCATCTAGCTCAATGTTTTTGCTCCCTCCCGCATCACAGAAAGTTATTTCGATTGTGTTGTTTATAGTTTAAATACTGTTGAATCTTCTAAAACTAAGCACTTAGTACTTCACTCAACCTTTGAACTAGTTTTTGAAAATGAAAAGAGTTAAAGGAAGCGGCGCGGAATACCGCAAGAAAAAGGCTAAGAAAGAAGCAGACGCGAAGACGCGAAATATTTCAGTTCTAGTTCTAGTTCAAAAGCTACGTTAACGTCTTCGGCGGCATCCAGCAGCAGCGGAAGTGATTCCAATGTAAGTAAGATTGTCCTCCGGCCAATATTCATGGGAATGCATAACTTATTTTACGGGCAGAAGAAGAAGACGTGCCTGCCGTCGAAGTTGGAAGTCGTTCTGGTCCCACCACAGAGCAGGGTCAAGACGAAGTCGACTCACCAGAAGTATCTCAAGGATCTAGTCACAAGCCTGCAGAAAAAGTGAACCTCGTGAAGCTGTAAAGACGCTTAAAAATAAGTTTGTGGAAGTTCTTGAGGTACTGGAAGAATTGACGGATCGGTAGCCAGTCTTCTTCTGACAGTCATGCAGTCATTCAACTTCCTCACTTTTCTTAGCTTTTGAGCTGCAGAGCTATCTGAAGAAGATGACGCACAGATTTACCTGCAGCAATGTGGACTGAGTGTGGATAAGTGTGCTCAGAAACTCTGCGTTTTAAAAGCTCTCCTGGTGGAGAGCAGAGACCGTTTCGTCCAAGCCGCAATCGACTTTTCTAAGACTTTTTGGAAAAAACTCGGAATCGATCTCAAAACGAGTACAATTCGCAGGAAATAAAATGCACGACTGGGTCGCACGAACTTGCTCCTATGTAATCGACTAGGAATTTTAAAAAAGAATGTTATTAGAGAAAACTGTTCATAAGGATAAAATTAATTTTTAAATTCTTTTAGTAGTAAGAGAAAAACACAGAATGCTATCCAACTATGAATTTATGCAAGAACAAAAATTATAAGTCGTTGTAGTGGTTTCTTAAAAAAAAAACTTTTATATACAAACTTTTTAAAAGCTTTTTCAGAAAAATTTAGGTACGCCAATTTAAAGTTTTTATTATTGTTCGAACAAAAATTAAATTTACGAAAAGAAATATTGACCCGTTTCGGAGATATCGAATTTTCAAAAAAAGAAAAAAATAGATTTTGTTTTTTCAAAAATTCAAAAAATATTTATTCTAAAGTTTTGAAATGCAATGTGTTTTAGACTTTTTAGAAGCTTCACTATAAAAATTTTCATTAAGATCCGTTATGTGGATAATGAGAAATTCAAAATTCGAAAAAAATGGTTCTATGGTGGGTACAAGCTGTAATATCTTAATTTCAGAATTTTTTTTATTAAATTAAAGATCGTAAAAATTAATTGAAAAAAAAAATTTTATCAAAATTCTAGGCGCCGTTTTCGAGAAAAATACGATTTTTGAAAACCATTTTTTAAATTTTTTTAGCATTTGTATGGTAGGTACCTTTATTTTTAGGTAAAATAAAAAAAAAATTCTCACATTTTGTAGATTATATTGAGAAACTTTTATTTATTAAGTTTAAAAAAAATCTACCAAGGGGTTTTCGAAATAATGAGTTTTGAAAAAAAAAATTTTGAAGTTTTTTTTAAAAATCCAAAAATTTTTTTTTTGAAAATTTGAGTACACAATTCTATTTATAATTTTGGGGAGCTTAATCAAAAAAAAAATGATCAAAATCGGTTAAACCGTTTTTGAGAAAATCAAAAACAAAAAAATGGTCCCATATGGGTACCCTCAATAACCATTTTTCGAAAAAAAATTTTCAACCAATACCTAGATTTAATTAAATGAAATTTTTCTGTATTTTTATTTTTAAAATCTGTCGAACAGTTTTTGAGAAAAAAAAAAATGTTTATAAAATTTCGAAAAAAATTCGTATGGGGGGTAACGTTATTTTTGGTCTTAAAAAAAGAAAGAAAAAAACGTGTGGGGGGAAAAAATTAAAAATGATATCTACCAAGTTTAAAGAAAATCGGCCGAGCCGTTTAGCCTGTAGTCGAACAGACAGACAGACAGACGGACAGACAGACAGACAGAATTGCGAGACCCACTTTTTTAGTCTTCGCTATCATCGTAATGTCGACTTTGATCAAAATCTCGAGTTCGATTTTTTTTACGAATGCTCGTAAAATCCGTTTATGAAACCGCTGATTCTATTTTACTTTCAATAAAAGATATTTCATTGCCTGTGAAATGATGTCTCGAAATTTAATTTTAATTTAGTATTGAATGGGGGCGGCAAAATGGGTCTCCCGCCCCGGGCGCCAAGATGGTACGCTACGCCACTGAATTTCCGTCTACTTCAATGTTATCAGAAACAAATGCTTGAACAAGTGCAAAAAGGGCAAATTATATTTGGACATGTTGATGAGGAATTCAATTTGGAAGGATAATCATCAGATTTTGTGTTTTGAATTAATAAATTGAAAGAAATGTTTGGGATTCGAAATAAGATCGGCTTGGGTTTGAATAAGGTGGCTGGAGTAGAGAGAGTGCAGATCTGATACATTAATTTTTCAGAAATTGTCAAATTTTCAAGAGTGAGGATCAAATTCACTCGAAAATATCGAAACTGCACAAAAGTGCGAACAACGAAAATTCAAAAAAAATTACAGTATTTCATATTTTCTAATATTTCTTTTACTTTTAAACTGCCATTTAGATAAGTTGTGAATTTCTTTCCACAAAAATTTAGAGAAAGAAAAAGCATTTTTTTCTTTCGTCAAAACCTACGAGTTTTTGAGTGCGGAAACAGCTTTGGACTGAAATTCAAACAAATCCACAGAGATCCAAAGTAAAGGAATTGTTGTCTTGCGATTACAGAATTATTTTAAGATTTAAAGGTATTACTTCAACCAACTTCTATAGCTGTAGCTTTTTCTTTTTTTGTCATCAAGCGTTAACACCACTTAAACACTTTTATTCTTTTTGATTCCAAGTGCCTCGGTGCCATTTTATTTCTTCTGAATCTTTTGTGTGTTAATTGTTTTATTGTTTCAAAAGTTTAACTCTAAAAATCTCTCCTTACTAGTGTACATATATCTGCTTTGTGGAAAAGGAATCAGAACTTAGCAATGAAAAACCACACTTTCACTCATTTATTGCATGACTTCGTGCCCCCGGACATAATGATACTCTAACCAGTTACTTAGTTCGCATAACGATTGATCCGGCTCTGAAGCCATAAGGTTAAATTATATTTTCGTTCCTTTTCGATCGAATTTTCAGTGTTTATCTATCCATCCAATAAGATAAAGAAAAAGATGTTTTTTTTTTGAATTTTTGTATTTTAAAGAAGGATACAAAATGAATTCCAGAGTCCTTTTGTTTTCTGTGTGATTCTCTATCTTGTAGCTCTGAATAATTTATGCGGAACCAGGAGTGACATTTTTCATAAAATAAGGCGACCGTTTGAATCCGGCTTACCGCAGTCAACTGATTTTCGTCCTTTTCGAAGAATTTTATTGAAACTTTGTTGAAGTTGTCTTCCAGAATTATGGATATTTATTATTTGAGGGTCTTTCTAGTCTAGAAAAAGAAAAAAAAACATAAAAATAATAGAAAAACTTTCCCCATAAAGCCCACGAATTGCATCTCCGAATTGGTGTCAAGACAACATCCTGACAGTCGAGAAAACAGAAGACAAGGATACAGAGAAAAACTTTTCTGATTATCTTAATTGCATTTGAAGTTCTGGTCTGATTCCACCCTTCAATTATATTGACCAAAGACCATCACAGCACATTGGTAACCCATGGCACTATCTTTTCAGCGCAAATCCAGTCCAAATTTGGGGTTGACGGATAATGACTAGGGAGTGTGGATAGATGGAGATGTCTGATATATAATCAAAACATCGCATCGTCGTCGGCGGGGGGTTCTTATTGAGATCTAGATTAAATTAGGGGTAGTTTCGGTTTTGCACACATAAACACATTCACATCAGGGATGTATGTTATAACAACACTGTGATGGGGTGGTGTATCCGCAGCATTCATTAATTGTATCGGACAATTTTCCCTTTCGTTGGACGGTCGGGCTTCAGCCAAACTGCCATTCAACTGGAAGCTGAGTGGTTTTGGGTGTAGAAATTTAGCAATCCATATGCGGCAAACAAGAAGTCATGATGATGATGAACAAACATACATATTGAGGGAATGATACATACGCTTTAATGCGGGAGCAATCAGTGGAGAGTTTCACGGGTTAAATTTGAATAGATGCTATTGAACTGATTGACCGCTGTTTTGAGGTTTCCTTGGCGATAGTTTAAATGGCAGTAGTTTGGCGTTAGTGGTTCGCAATTCAATTTTATTGAAATTCATGAGTTGATTATAGTTCCAAACTGTGTTGCGCATTTGGAAGCTGTGATTTGATTCAGAATCTATATGTATAAAAATGAATTGCTTTTCGTTTGTCTCGCTAGAAATCGAGAATGGCTGGACCGATTTTGCTAATTCTGATCTTGAAACATTTGTGGAAGTTCGGCGATGGTTTGAACGGTGAGAAAGATAAACAATAAGTAACGATAAAATAAAATATCAAAAACCACAATTTAATTTTCCATTACAAAATGTTCCTAGCTGTGAAACATTTGATGTCTTTTGTCTTTTTTTTTTAATATTTTGTCTTTTGTCTTTTAAAAAAAAAAAAAAAAAAAACTTGGTTGTCAAAAATTTAAGGGTGCGTTCAGAAATTTATCTGTTTCATAGTTGTTGTATGAAGTCCGATGTTTTTGTGGGAATAAAGACAATTCTGTTTCAAAAATAAAAAAAAAAGTGTAAAAGTGTCAGTTGGCTGTCGAAAAAAGAAAATAAATAAATTTGAAAAAATTCTAGCAGCTCAGATCTCTAGTCACCTTGATAGGTTTAATTTACTCTCCCCATTTCAATCTGGATTCCGTGCTCATCACAGTTGCCAGACTGCAATGATCAAGGTGCTTGATGATATACGAGTTCAATATGACCTGGGTAATGTGACTGCTCTCTGCTTGCTGGATTTTTCAAAGGCCTTTGACACAATTAATCATGAAATTCTCTGCATGAAATTGAAGCGCTGCTTTGGCTTTCATGATAGAGCGGTGAATCTTATTAAAAACTATTTGACAAATAGGTGTCAGAGGGTAAAAGCTAATCAAATGGTTTCTGAATTTATGAATCTGCGGATGAGTGTTCCACAAGGCTCTATTTTGGGACCGATTTTATTTTGCATTTTTATCAACGATTTTCCAAATGTTTGTTCCAATGCATCAATTCATTTGTATGCTGATGATGAGCAAATTTGTTTGTCTCGTCCAATTGGTTTACAAGAGGATTTAATCTGTAGAATGAATGAGGACCTTCAGGAAATCTATGCTTGGTCCCTTAACAATGGCCTAACCCTCAACCCATCTAAGTCCCAATTGATCGCGATATCTAAGAACGAAATTAATTCCTTACTTTTACCACCGGTGTATCTCTCGCATGTACAACTTAAGTTTGTGCGCTCTGTGATTAGTCTTGGTTTAAGGATCAACACTTCTCTTTCGCCTGAAAATCAGGTTAACCATACCATTGGAAGAATTTACGGTGGGTTGCGTAAGCTTTGGCTATTTTGCAATGTAACTCCTGTTAATACCACATTAAGACTTGTTAAAACACTACTAATTCCTCTAATTGACTATGCCAATGTTATATATTGTAAGCTTGATTCACATTCCCAGCATAAGCTTCTTGTAGCATTCAACGACATGTTAAGATACATTTATGGGCTTAGGCGATATGAGCACATATCACATCTTCATAAACTGGTTCTTGGGTGCTCTTTTCAACAATTCCTTGATTCAAGATGCTGTATGTTTATGCACAAAATCATTCAAAATAGAAAACCATCGTACATTTATGAAAAACTGCAGTTTGCCCAATCTAATAGAACACTCAATCTTTTAACACCTTCTTACAACTTTTTAAATTCTTCACGACTGTTTTTTATTCATGCAACTAAGTTATGGAACTCTCTGCCTGTTACTATTAAAAAAATCATTTCTACCGCAAATTTTAAGAAAGCAATCATACTTCACTCTAGCCAATAAAATAACATGGAAATAATGATGTAAAGGGGAGGGATGGGTGGTGAAATTGGGAGGTGACTGGAAGGGAGAAATGTATAGGGATCAAATGGCAAAAATCTGTAACACAAGGTATAATTTATTATTAAAAAGTGAATAACATAGGCTTCTTCTTTTTTTTATTTATTTAGATTTTCTCTTAGTATTAATTTTTATTATTATGTATTTCTTAATTTTTGATTGTAATTTTCTTAGTTTTGTCGAAAAATGTAACCAGTTCTTAGGTACTTTAAAAGACTAAGTCTTATTTGTACACCCTTTTTGAAAATAAATTGAAATTAAATTGAAAAATTTCAACGACGATTATTAAAATCTACGACGAGTTACCTCACGTGCAAACCGCACTGACAACCAGCGAGAGGTAGATACTTATAACTTTCGTATTGGTATGGCGGAATTGCATTCCACAGTGAATAATAATGAAGTAGATATGCTTAGAATGGATCGAGTTCGGGAACACCAAACTCAACAACAGCGAGCACGACACACTGAAATAGAGTAATGTTCCTGTAATCCTGGAACGAGAAGCATTCCACTACGACCCGGAAATAGATTATTGTGCCGAGCAATCCGTAACGAATGGAGAAATGACAACCATTATAAGAAAAGATAAGCCTATTCTTGAGGCAGTATGGTAAAACAGAGAGGATTGTATTTGGTTAAATAGACAAGGCAACCAAATCCAATTCGATGAAAAAGAATATTGCCATTAGGTTCTAGGAGCGATTCATTACACATTTGGCATAAGAGGTAGGTATGGCCATTTAAACATTTCTTCATTACGATTCCTCAAACTAAACTGTATGGCAAAGGGACTACAAAATTTTAACAACCAAAATTTTTCCCTCGATTACGTTTCATGCATACGAGCTAATTAGACGTACTCCGCAACCTTGCGCTTACACCCCTAGAAATATACAGCAAACAAATGGTCGCGAGAACAGCCGTACGTCTCAAAGCCATCTCTCCATGGACCAATAACTCTCGTGGCTACCATCATCCTAAATTTATTCGGAACATTCCCGAGTCACTCCGACTACATCACTCCCTTGTTAGTTTTCGATAAAATCTTTGAAGTCACCATTCCCTTAAAATCATCTTGGGAGGAAGGGGCTTTGATAGAAAATGAATCAGTACATTTTTATACAGATGAATCGAAAACTGAAAACAGAGTGGGTGGTGGACTGTGCTCAGAAAGACTAAACCTTAGTCTTTCCTTCCGCCTACCAAGCTATTGTAGCGTATTCTAAGCGGAAATTCTGGCGATTTAGGAAGTACTGTCTTGGCTTAAAAAAAAAGTGATATCCAGTTCGGATATCTGCATCTTCTCAGATAGTCAAGCTGCATTGAAATCCCTCGTATCAGTCTCTTCAAACTCCATTACAGCCAAAGACTGTCGATCGTCTCTGATGGAGATGGTCAAGCAGTTTAATATTCACCTATTCTGAGTGCCGGGACACAGGGATATTCCGGGGAATTGTAGAGCCGACGAACTCGCCAGAATTGGAACGGAAATGGTTATCTTGCCTGATAGCGTAAATATACATAGGTATGCCTATAGCTAGGTACTATTCAACTTATGCTGAAGCGAATTGCTCTGGAACAATCAAATACAAGATGGCTTAACACTACCACTTGTTTGGCGACCAAACGAATCTGGCCCAAACTAGATTTGAAAAAGGTCAAATTATGTGTTGTCCCTCAGTAGATCTCAGATAATCTCCGGCTCGGTGTAGTATTAGATAAACGATTTTTGCAGGAGTTGCTTGGACGAGGAAGAAGAAGAAACAATCTCACACCTTCTTTGTACATGCCCTGTTCTCTCTTACGGACGCACACTTCATTTAGGGCAGATGGGAATACTAAAAGATCTAATGCGAAACTTATAGAAAAAGTTTGTACTCTAAAACTTGATATCTGGGTGATTCTACAAACAATGGAATAAAATGTTACAAATTTCGGCACGACATTTTTGGAAGCCAAAAGACGTAAGAGTTGTTCTAGATTATCATTAGAACATCCCTTTGTGTTGTTGAAAGCGGCCAGTTAAAAAAATAAAAAATGACGATTTTAAGGACATTTTTTGAAAAAGGATGTTCAGCGTACTGAGTTTTTTTAAGGGGACTGAATAAATCTATATTTTTTTTTTTTGTATTTTCTCTTGGGTACACATTGAAATATAGAAATTAAATTTAATTAGTCTTCATAAACATAAAAATTCATGGTTAATACATATAACTTAGCATTTTATTAAAAGAATATAATATATTAAAATTATTTTTTGTTCTATTTGGAATCAATTATATTCTTTTTAGAAATTTTTAAAATATTTTGCAATGAAGTTCCAAATTCAACATGACTAAATTCAGGTTTCTGAATAAAATATCATTTGTTGATTTATTATAGCTAGGGGAATGAGGCTAGGTGACTGAGGTTTTCAATGGTTTTTGCGCAAAAAAGATTTTAAGGATTTACTTAAAAAAAACATTTATAATGTTACAGTTTTATCAAACATATACTATACTACTAACAAATATGCCTACTTACATACAAATTTGTTTTGTAAGACATCACCTAAGAAGAAGATCGTTTTCACTATTAAACCTTTACAGAAAATATGATGAAATCATCTACAAACTAATATACATCCATGCGAAAAAAGAATTCAAAAACATATGCTTAATTAAAAGAAATGAGTTTCAGTTAACTATAGCAACCGAAATATCACAATGCAAGGACTCGTCGACATTATGGAAACTGCTTAGTAAAACAAATGGAAGTAGGTTCGAAATTGGAGTAAACATTAATGCAGCACAGCTAAAAGAACATTTCAACAATATGCTGAACCCACTGAACTCTACGCTCCAACCTAGTTATCAGTACGCAATTCCAGATGTACAAAATGAGCTCTTGGATAGACCCATTTCACAAGACCGCAAAGCACCCGGAGCCGATGGGATTCCACTAGAATTTTACAAATATGCTAATGATGACCTTTTAGAAATTCTCACCAGTGAATTCAACCGCATATTCGAAACAGGAAACATCCCTACGTGCTTTCAGCAGAGTGTCATTTTCACAATCCTTAAAAAAGGTGACCCTAACCAAGCGGAAAATTATAGAGGCATTTCGTTTCTTAACTCTACACTAAAAATATTGATGGGTGTATTGGCTAAACGTTTTCAAGACTGGACTTCGCAAAATAAACTTTTGAGTGAATTTCAAGCAGGCTTCCGTGAGAGCTATTCGACAATTGACCAAATTTTCATTATCAATACCATAGCGCAGAACTTTATCAGAGAAAAAAAGAAATTGTATGCATTTTTTGTCGATTTCAAAGCTGCATTCGATACGGTGGACAGAAGTGCACTTTTCTATAAATTATATAATATAGGTATCTCAAGAAAATTTGGAAGATTGATTGAAAGGATATACGAAAAGACGACTTCGGCGGTTTGGGACGGAAATCAGCTATACAATTTTTTCGAAACGGTCACTGGCGTCAAACAAGGATGTAACCTAAGCCCACAAGCATTTGTTTTGTTTATTGACGACGTTTCAGATTATCTGGTTGGTGGGGTAAGGATTGGTGGGATTCTTATAAAAGTCCTGTTGTACGCAGATGATCTGGTTTTGTTTGCGGATACACCACAGCGCTTACAAGGTATGATCAATCAGCTCAAAAAATATTGCGATGAGTGGAGACTGAAAAACGATGATTTTTAGAAGAGGCGGAGGAAATGAAAAGTGGTTTCTTGATGGTCAAGAAATAGAAACAGTGAAGACATATAAATATCTGGGTATGAATATTCGCAGCAATATGAACATGGAGCATCATTTCCAAGAAAAACTTTCTGCAGCTAAATCAGCTATAAGTGCGGCCTGGAAAAACTGCCTGGAAGACAGACATATATGTCCAAAAATAAAATATCGGATTTTTCAGACAGTCTCCAAATCAATAATGCTGTGGGCTGTAAACGATATGATTCAGTAGAAAAACTCCTTCGATTTTTCCTTAAACGCGTTTTCAAGCTACCGCAGTCTTCCCCAAACAATATGCTGCTCGTTGAAACCGGAATTTCACCTATATTTATATATAAACATTGAAACTACATTTAGACTTCATTACAAAAACTATGTCTTTCAACGGAGAAAGGTTGACCAAACGCATAGCACGTTATGCAATAGAGAAGAAAATACTGTTTTTCGAGGAATGGGAGTCATTATCAGAATTCTCTGGATGCACGCTACGAATAACCATCGATAATACACCCCAATGGAAAGAAGAATTTGGTCATTTGATTACAGCAGTCGATGAAAAAATGCGAGCAGAGAGCATTGAAAAAGTACGAAGTTCAAACAACCGGGAAATATACGCAAACCTTAACCACAATTTGTGCGAAAGCAACTCTTTCAACGAAAAGTATTCAAGAGATGTAATACTCGTATCTACTGTTTTTAGAATCAGAGGAGAAATGTTAGACTTAAACTTCATCCCACACAGAGAAGATTTGCCTATCTTTTCTACGCTTTGCAATCTTAGAGAAAGGGAGAACGTTTATCACTTCCTGGGAAGGTGTCCTGGTTTACGAGAGTTCAGGTTGCAGTTTTTTGAGAAATTTGTATTGGAGGAATTCAACATGAAAATGATTTTGAACGGCGCTGACTTCAATAACCTAAACAAATATTGTCAAAAAGCACTAAAATATAGAAGAGCTATTATTACAGAATCTTTTTAAATATTAACATAGATACTTATTTTTAAAACTTTGTCAAACTTAAAACAAATTGTAAAAGTATTTTGTAAATGAATTTAAAATTGAAAATAAAATATTATCTATCTATCCATCTATCTATTGTTAGGCTAGGTAGATATCAATAAGATTTAATTTAAAAAAAAAAATCAGATTAAATAATTGAACGGATTTTAAAATATTTCTTGGGCCGCCGAAAATTCAATCGTTTGTAGAAACACCCATATCCAACATTTCCCTCTCTTAGTCTTTTCTTTCTACCTTTTTTTTATATTTGTACATCTATAAATTTTGTATCTATTATTTTTTTTTATTATATTATTTTATATAAATCTTCCCTTATAATCTCTTCTATGGAAATGTCATATTTTTAGCTTTTATATTAAAATTTTGTTATAAAATCTAAGCTCATATCTAACTTATAGGACAATCTGTCTTAATGTTTACAAGAATTTCATGAATAAATAAATAAATTAATTAAATAAAAATAAAACGCCCGACTGGGTCGCACGAACTTGCTCCTATGTAATAGCCTAGGAATTTTAAAAAAGAATGTTGTTAGAGAAAACTGTTCATAAGGATAAAATTAATTTTTTTAAATTCTTTTAGTAGTAAGAGAAGAACAAAAGTTTTAATATTAATAAGCTTTTATATACAAAATTTCAAAACCATTTTTAAGAAAAAAATTTGGTACGCCAAATTTAGGTTTTTATTATTGTACGAATGAAAATTAAATTTTCAAAAAAAATATAGAGCCGTTTTTGAGATATCGAATTTTCCAAAAAAAAATGACTTTTTTTTTTAAATTCAAAAAATATTTTTTTTTAAGTTTTGAAATGCAATGTTTTTAAAACTTTTTAGAAGCATCTCTATAAAAAATTTCATTAAAATCCATTATGTTGATAATGAGAAATTCAAAATTAGAAAAAATGGTTCTATGGTAGGTACAAGCTGTAATATCCTAATTTAAAATTTTTTTTTTATAAAATTAAAGATCGTAAAAATTAATAGCAAGAAAAAAAATTATCAAAATTCTAGGCGCCGTTTTCGAGAAAAATACGATTTTTGAAAACCATTTTTTAACATTTTTATGGTGGGTATACCTTTATTTTTAGGTAAAACATTTTTTTTTTCACATTTTGTAGATTATATTGAGAAACATTTATTTATCAAGATTCAAAAAAAAAATCTAGCTGGGGTTTTCGAAATATTGAGTTAAGAAAAAAAAATTATTTTTTTACAAAAACAAATGTTTGAAAATTTGAATACACAATACTTTTTAAATCTTTGATTACCTTTAGCAAAAAAAAATTATCAAATTCGGTGGTACCGTTTTTGAGAAAATCAAAAACAAAAAAAAATGGTTCCATCGGGGGTACTCTCAATAACCATTCTACGGAATTTTTTTTTAACGATTACCTAGCTTTAACTAAATGAAAATTTTTTGTATTTTTAGTTTTAAGATCTGTCCAACAGTTCTTGAGAAAAAAAATATTTATAAGATGTCGAAGAAAATTCGTAAGGGAGGTTATTTTTGGTCTTAAAAAAAAAAGAAAAAAACGTGTGGGGCGAAAAATGAAAAATGATATTTACCAAGTTTAAATAAAATCGGCCAAGCCGTTTAGTCGAACATACAGACAGACAGAACTGCGAGACCCACATTTTTAGTCATCGCTATCATCGTACCATAATGTCAACTTTGATCAAAATCTCGAGTTCCATTTTTTTTCGAATGCACAACTTGCCTTATAGAACCTATAAGTCGCAAGTAAAAAAATAAAATAAATACCAAAAATATTATTTTCTCCTATTGAGAAAAACCCGATACTTCCTAGCGTTATGCTCGGCTTGGTATAATATGGTGTCTTTACTAGTTGTGTGTCACGGCTTTCAATGATTATCTGGTATTGCCTTAATTCAGGCAGAACAAAATTTAAATTCCCTATCCCTCGGCCTCTACTTGATGATTTTAAAACATTATAAAAAGTTAGAAAAATTAAACTTCAGATCAAGAACAGAAACAAAATTAATTAAATTCTATTTTCGGAACCTCTCATCAAAATCGTTTTAATTGTTTACATAAATCTTTTAAGCCGAATGACATGCCCTAACGCAGACCTTCATAGACTTATTGGGACCGAGTTTGTGAGAAAAATTTCTTTGTATTTAAATTTCAAAAAAACAAATTATATCGTTTTCTATCAATGGTGCTTTTCAGCTTAAAGAAATTTTAGTGAAACATCACGTAGCACTTAAGAAATATCATAAAACAATTAGCAACCATAAAATAGAATCAATTTGAGAAAGAAAAAAAAATAATTGATTTTCAATTTGACGAGAAAGCAAATTAAAAAGGCAAATATAGCAAATCCATTTGTTCCGCTTCAGTATGCAATTATATTATAATCAAAAAATGTGATCAATATTTCTTTTGATATCCTTGCAACGCAGTGGTCGACAGCCCAAAGATGCTATCATCACCAAAACAAATCCAAATGAAATAAAGACGACGATAATCCCGTGGCCAGACCATTGGTCATTTTTATCGCAATTTTCGTATTGAACAAGCTTAAGGATTTCAGCTGGTATATTATGGATGAAGTCGTTATTCTGCATCCTCGAGTTCTTCAAGCGAATGAATTATTGAGAATGTTACAGGGTGTTTGTGTTAAACTGGCTTAAACTACAAACATGCTCGTAGTTGTTTTACTAAAATTCGTGGAACTATGAACTAGAATTAGTGGTAGATGCAAGTACAAAATTGGCGCTTTAAAATGAGGAGGCTTTCGACAAAAAGATGCATTATCAGGCGACTTCTGTAAGCAGAGTAACGTTTACATTACACCGAGAGGGCTATATTTAACAAATCTGTCCCACTATTAGGGTATAAAGACGATATCGACACCATCAGTTAGATTAGCTTAGGTTAATGAGTTTACAGTTGATCTTGTTATTTTCACACTTACATCAATGTAGATCCGTTGTGATACCCTATTGATTAACTCTAAGGTATTGGAACCTATAATAATCCTATGTCATTCAAGCCCTTTTAGGGGTGTAGATTAGCAATCTGTATCCTGAAATGTCGGAGGGTACTTCTAAGTCATTGGAGAAATGTCTGTCGTCACATATGTCACATGTTTGAGGAGACGTAGACAACTTTTAAGGGTGTGACTTTTTCTTTACCCCCAATTGAGAAGTCGTCCCTTCACCAGACCCATAGGAGCATGTGGTTTCTTGCAACGTCTGGTAGATAAGTTTGATAGGTTAGTAGTTGGTGTATATGTCCGATTATTTGGCCAAGATTGCTAAATAAGTCGAAGTGGCTGTTTCTTTTCTCAAGAGGATCGTATAAATCTTGTGGAGAGGTGGCCTAATCAGCTAATTGACGAACGTTTTTTCCGCAGGAGTGGCAAGAGGCACTTGCGGCGTACAGTTGTTTTCGTTCGATCTATCATTTTTAACCGTGATCCTTTTTTGTCTTTGGGGATTTCCAATCTCGTGGTCAGCTGGTTGATAGAGCTTAGGAATTTTCGGGGCATTTAATAGCGTTAATAAATTTCAATTTAATTAGGAGTATCCTCATGTATCTCCTTGTCACCGCATCCTCTGCATAAGTCGTCCATACTGAGTTTCAACTTCTTCTTGTGGTTATCCAGTTCGTTGACATCATCAGTTGGTTCCACAATTCTGTAAACAGAGTTCTTTTTGAAAATCAGGCGATACTTGCGGTTCTTGTAGTAAACGAAAATGAACCAATATCAACAAACAATCGAACACCAATCCACAAAAACACGACTATTGATAGCAAAAACTTCGAAATAGTAAAAGTGTCTATGTACCCTAAGTCAACTGACACCTTAAGAAAATGCTGCTACTACGGTTTGGCGAAACAAGTGGGCTTAAAACTCCTCACGCTTTAGACCAAATGCTAGATCTACAAACCCTCATACTGCCATTCCTGACGTACAGCACCGAGTGTTGTACAAAGAGCAGAATGGGAAAACTGATACTGGATTTTTTCGAGAGAAACATTCTTCGAAGAATATTTCGTCTTTTGTGCTCGAAGGGCGAATGGAGGAGAAGAATCAACCACAAAATATATAAACTGCACTAAGATGTGGATGTGATGTTCAAATGGTGGACACGTGCACCCAAGAGGACACAAGCGTCCACAGGTTTTTTTTCAAAACCCACCTCTGTCCACCAACTCCCACTCCCACCTGCCCGTGGTGAACATCGGGTACCTAGTACCTCAACTGGAGATTGGGTCTCAACCCCAGTGGAAAGTTGTTGGGGGTAGCAAACGAGAGAGGGGGGGAGAGGTGTTCCCACTAAGGCACCTCTCCTTTTACCCAGATGGCAGCGGAAGAATTCCCCAGATGGAATCAACGGTGGCGTCTACAGTTCCAGTTAGGATGAACTACTTGGTGAACACCTTTAATGGGCTACTACGACATATTCTTAGCTCAGGCCTATAAGGAGCGGATTCGTCCGGCTCCCTACCCTTGGAGTTTTACTAAGGGTCTGGTCCTCCAGGTCGGAGGTTGTGCGTCGAGTTAACTTCCCTACCACGTAAAAAAAATTATTGGTTCCGAAACAACAACAAGCCTCGGATATGGATGATTTTAATGTTGACGACCCCAGCAAACGAAACAAGGACAACGATTTTCGGTTCTGCACGTGGAATGTCCGGACCTTAAACAGGCCACGTGCTGCCGCACAAATAGTGGAGAGTCTGGATGGGCTAAAGGCTGACATTACAGCCATCCAGGAAGTGCGATGGGATGGAGAGGGCATACGAAGGATGAAAACGTGTGACATCTATTTCGGCGAGTGCTACAAGGAGCAGGGTCAGCGGCTTTTTGGATGTGGATTTGTGGTAAGGGGAAGACTTAGGCAAGAAGTCTTGGGCTTCAGAAATGTAAGCGAGCGTCTGGTCACAATTCGCATCAAAGCGAAATTCAAAAACGTGAAGCTGATCTGTGTCCATGTCCCAACGGAAGAAAAAGATGACTCAATAAAAGAAGAATTCTACGACCTTCTCGAGGAAACGTATGATAGGTGCCCCAAGTACGACGTCAAGATTATTCTTGGTGACTTCAACGCCAAGATCGAACGCCGACTTCTAAGGAGAAAAAAGAGAGAGCATGCGAAGCGGGCGGTCGAGTCTATTGAGGACACGCAGTCCGTGCTGAGGATCTGGAAACAACATTTTTCCAGACTGCTGAACGGCGAGGAAGGCCAAAATTCCGCAACTAGGCGGAACATTCCATTCAACCTGGACGATGATGGTCAAAATTTCCGTCCACCCGACCTAAATGAAGTGCGGTCAGCGATAGCCAAGCTGAAAGCGTACAAAGCTGCTGGCGCGGATGGCTTGCCAGCTGAGCTGTTTAAAGCAGGTGGGGATGACTTGGTAGGGAGCATGCACCAACTCATCTCAAAAATTTGGTCGGATGAAAGTATGCCCAATGAATGGAACCTCGGCATAGTGTGCCCCATCCACAAGAAAGGAGATGCCCTGACATGAGTCAATTACAGAGGTATAAGTCTCCTCAACGTCGTGTCGCATACAAAATCCTGTCGTCTGTACTGTGTGAGCGCCTAAAACCGTTTGTCAACGAGCTGATCGGCCCCTATCAGTGTGGTTTTAGGCCCGGCAAATCTACCCTGGATCAGATGTTCACACTTCAACAGATTTTGGAAAAAACCCAGGAGCTCCAAATCGATACACACCACCTTTTTATCGATTTAAAAGTCGCGTATGATAGCGTGGACAGAGAAGAACTATATAGAGCCCTGTCTCATCTCGGAATCCCAGCCAAGCTCGTCCACTTGTGCAGGATGACGATGGAAAAATCTCGCTGCTCCGTCAAGGTCGGTAAGAACACCACCGAACCTTTTGATGTCGAGAAAGGTCTCAGGTTAGGCGACGCGCTATCATGCAACCTATTTAACATCGCTCTTGAAGCAATTGTACGAAACTCAAACGTCAACAATAGAGGTACAATTTTTCAAAAGTCAGTTCAACTGCTTGCTTATGCGGATGATATTGATATCATTGGGAGGACGAAGCGAGTTGTTACCGGTGCGTTTGCAAGTATTGAACTGGAGGCGGCAAAAATGGGTTTGGCTGTTAATGAGGACAAGACGAAGTATATGCTATCATCGAGAAAGGAATCTCAACATCGTCGACTCGGGCAAAACGTCACGATGGATAGGTATAATTCGAAGTCGTCAAAGACTTTGTCTACCTGGGCTCCACTATAACATCGCAAAACTACATCAGTGCAGAGATCAAGCGAAGAATTAATCTTGCCAACCGCTGTTTCTTCAGGCTAAGAAGGCATTTGAGTAATAAAGCCCTATCTTAAAGAACCAAGGAGACCTTGTATAAGACCCTCATCATCCCGGTCCTGCTGTATGGGGCATGGACACTGTCACCTCAGGTGGCGCGCACCAGTGGAGAGCGACCTCAACCAACATGTAGTGCGTAACTGGAGGCAGCTAGCTAGGGACCGAGCTAGCTGGAGGGGCTTGTTGGTTGAGGCCTTAGTCCACCCTGGACTGTGAGCGCCATCTAAAGTAAAAGTAAAGTAAATAAAATGTGGATGTAGTCCACACAGTCAGAACATGTTTATGAACTCATACATCGCTGGTTCCCAGTTGAATGAATTGGTTGGTAAGTTATAGGATTGGACCAAATAGAATATTTTGGAGAAATGTTCACCGTTATAACAAGCTCCAAAACAAAATTTTAAGTTTTCGTTATAAGTCCCTCATTTCCCCTAGACAACACAGCTTTGTCAAATGTAGGTCCACAACGTCTAACCTCGTTGAATTCGTATCATTGAGCCTCTCAGCCGGAAAGGAGGTCGACGTTACCTCAACTAATTCCAGTAAGGCCTTTGACCCTTGCGCTTGAATCTATTTTTTCAAGGCGGATTTACTAAAAAATCTTAACTACAAAATTCTATTCAGGTTTACTTTCTCCGAAGATTTCTTGGCTACTTCTGGAGTCCCACAAGACAGGCACTTAGGACCACTCCTTTTTGTTCTTACTATTAACGATATTAAAATGGCCATCAAATATTCCCATATATCACTATAAGCCGACGCGTCGATAACAGCTTAATGAGGACTATTTCTCCGACACATGATTATACCCTTCTTTAATTTGATATCGGCAGTTTCTTTGTCTAGTGCCTGGAAAATCGCTTAGAGCAAGACCAATGCCATTCAATCACTTTTTCACGAAAACGCATCCAATCTTCCCTCGTCTCTATCACCTACATTATCAACCCATATTCACCATTGAATCAATTCCCAACCTTGGTGTTTTATGTGATAGAGACCTCACCTTTATTAGCCCTAGGCTTTGTTAAACGATGGTCCACAGAATTTTCTGATCCCTACGTGACGCGATCGCTTAATATAACTTTCCTATCGACAACGACTTTTATTAGTTAACTTGAATACGCTGGAAAAATGAAGATCAGCGACGTTCTCTTCATACATCGCCCATTTTATGGTAGACGTGGTGGTCCTTCACATTCGAACGTTCTGTTGCCAAATTTAGGACGATCGATTCGGTAATCACTCAGCAAAAGATCGTACGTCAAAGGAACGCAAGTTCGGAGGAGAAAATCGCTGCAGTACCCGAGGCAATTGACTCCTCGCCGTTCACAAGCATTTCGCAGACTTCAACTTGGCGAATTTTGCATAGCGACTTGGGCCTACACTCGTACAAGATCGTACAGCGTTTTGGAAGAGGCTCCAATTTTGTCCAAAAAATATTTAGTAACGATGCTCATTTTTAGATTTATTTATTTATTTATTTATTTATTTATTTATTTATTATTAACATAACTAAATTGCTAGATGAATGGCTGTGTTAACAATTAAAATTACCATAGTTCACCAGTTGTGAATGCATCCTCAAAAATTTACCATAGATATGGTGTGGATTTGGGTGGACGTCATGGATCCTCATATGCCGACGATCTAATAGCGTACAGAACAGCTCCAAAAGTCGAGGTCATCAGAATTCTTTTGCAGCGTGACGTCGACTATATTCAGCGATATTGCGATGACTGGGAGTTGAAAATCAACTTTCAGAAATCTGAAACGATTCTGTTTAGGATTCCGGTGCATGGAGCTTCTAGGGATACGAGAAGGAATTGGCGCAAGTTAGTGATCGTGGAGCCACATGGATAGCCACTGGCAAGTAGAAGTGTATAGTAAAGTATACCTTGGCATCAGGTTGGATTAGTATTTGTATTTCGACAGACATATAAATGCTGCTCTGACCAGGGCTAGGGAGCCTTTGTCCTGACGAAACGGTTGTTTTACAGCATCCGACTTGACAGTTTGCTACATGGCCCTCAGCCGGCCGATGATTGCCTATGGATGCCCGGTGTGGTTAAACGTTGCCACATCTCAAATGGAAAAGATTCGAATGTTTGAGAGGCAGTGTCTTAGATGTACGCCTATCCGGCCGTAGGACTGTGGATAGGCGTCTTATTTATGGTCGAGACGTCCTCGTATAAGACGGAGAAGAGCGCCTTCGCTTCGGAGGGACAGGTTGAGACAGGTGAACCACTTCTGGTGGTTGTCTGATGATAACGAAAGTTGACTAGGACTTGTATAACTTGGCCGACTCACATAGATTTAAGGTTAATATTAGGTAGGGGCAGTCAGGGTGGCACCAAAAAAAAATTATACATAAAATATCAAAAAAAATAAATAAATAAAACCTGCTGCCATGGGTTATCTACTTTTTCGAAAACGACGTTGGTGAGGCGGTAACCTTTAATGGCGAGCGCTACAGAACGATGATAACCAATTTCCTTTAGCTCAAATTGAACCGTATGGACCTTTTCCATAGGGAAAATCTATAATCATATACGCTAGAACTCAAAAACATACAAAACACCCTGTACTAGTTTAGTCAAACGTATACATATGTACATATATGGTGTGGTGAATACCAATAATCCTTGGTCTCATGACGTCCAGCACGAAACATGGTTGATGTTTTTTTTCGATTAAGGTTGAGGAGATTGGTATTTTATTGATGTCTCCAACCTTTTCGAGGAACGATAATATTACATAATAAGGGTACGTAAAGTCCTTTTTGTCGTCGCCTTGTGACCCATCACTTGAAACTGTCAAATGTCAGTCAAATAACAATTCAATCAACCCCAGTGTAGAACTATACAGTTACGGCATTAGTGCGTGGCCCGGCCCGTATCCCAAGAATTTCGTCCTTACTAAGTTTTCTGCGAGTAAATTGAATGCCTTACCGGGACAATATTATAAATAGAACGCGATTCAATAACAACTGAGTATTGTTTTATTTATTTCAGTGACAGAGTGACGCACCCCAACGAACACGCTCAACCCAAGACAGAGAAGGGAAGAATGGGTTTTGTTTTATTATGACTTATTTCTCGGGCCGGAAACATCAGGGTCTTTCTCGGGGGAATAAGTTACAAAACAGGGAATGGATTGCTGGAGCGTGGAGATATAAATTGAGTTTTGACTTTTGCAAAAAATATAAAAACAAAATAAGGCGAATTTTTTTTTAACCAACAAATACAATTTATCGATTGTACAATTGTAGAAAACCAGAAACGGAAAAGGAAGTCAGAATATTGAAGGCGGGATAGCTGTACCGTATAGTATGGGGCAATAAAATACCGATTGTGGGAAATTGCAATGCGGATACCAAAGGAATTGATGTTGATTTAGTACGAGTATAATACCATCACAGAACGGTACCTTAATATCATTTTTATTTTTTTTTTAAGTGGAACAACTGGAGATATTGATATTGATTCCAGTATTAATCTAAGGATAGTTGCTGGTATCTTAAAAATGTAAATCATTAAAATGGTGCACATTCAATCATTTTCAAAATAATTTGGTTCTTATTTGTGATTCTTTGACAGGACCAACCGAAGCTCAAATAAATTCATTTAATTGTGATTGAAAATTTTTTTGATTTGCATTGGGCAAAGATAGTTTTAAGTTACTTCCTATAAACAAGTATCTAACGAGAAATCAAACTCACTGAATTATTATTGACCGTCTATTTACTTCGGTATGATTTTTTGTCAAATATAAGAAGATTCTCTGAAAAAAAAAACCAAATTTAACCATTTTTGTAACTAAGGTTCTTCTGGTGAGTTTTTTTAATTTTTATCAAGTCAGCTGGAGTTTGTAAAGTGACAAAGTTTACTCGTAGGTTAAAAACAATATTAATTCATTGAAAATCATAGAAAAAACTATATTTACTACATATTATAAATCAAGTTAAAACTTAGGAAATGTCTTCCGCTGATGGATTAGCAATTCATTTGGTTACAAGTGAAAAGAAAGGATTCCATTCATACCGACAGTACTCATAGAAAATTCTATGAACAAATAAACAAACATCAGGGGCCTATTGCACCAACTACAAATTACAAGTACAAATTTGTGGTTAAAAAAAATTACATATGAAAAAAACTCGATTTTTTACAAAATTGTTAAAAAAATGCTTGTAATCACTATTTTGTAAGATGGTGCAATAGGCCCCAGGCCACTAATTATGTACAAAAAAAAAAAGAGCGTTTGGAAAAGGTCAACAAATCTTTAGCGTCTCGTCGCTTTCTGAATGAATGGCTATGTTAACAAGCCGAACTTTCGTATTCGGTACGACGACGCCAGCTGACGTTCACCAGGGGTCTATTTCCCCAACTACAAATTACAAGCACAAATTTGTGACTTGTAATTCACAAATACAAGTGTTTCACAAAGTACAAGTAACTATTTCACAATTTTGTGATCATTGCAAAAAAAATTACAACTGGCTTTTGAAAGCAACAAGTTTGTGAAAATACCGTTTCACCAATTCTTTTCTTTCTTGTAAACAACAAGTTTTTCTCATTAACTTTTACAGCTCGTTAGAATGATGTCTTCAATAAATAAGCAAACTAAATTGTTTTTTGCATCTTTAGTGCGTGAGAAAAAAGACCTTTCATTTGG
Organism: Chrysotoxum bicinctum; assembly: GCA_911387755.1. NCBI lineage: Eukaryota > Metazoa > Arthropoda > Insecta > Diptera > Syrphidae > Chrysotoxum > Chrysotoxum bicinctum. The sequence continues at coordinate 149,024,988 of OU426989.1, forward strand.
AAAGTTTAGCAAAACGGTCAATAACCAAAGTAAAATGACCGAATTGAAAAATATTTTAAGTAAGTTAGCTTCCAAAGGCATTCTGGGGAACAAGGACTGGAAATATCTCCGCGCCATTAGCTGGCAAAATGTCAAGAGAGGAATCATGGTATGAAAAAACATAAAACACCCTAGTCAAATTGAAAATATCTTACTATTACTTTTTAACAATATATCAACAATCGCTGAGTAAACCCGGTTAACGCATCGGCATACTGTGGCTTTTGAGATACCATGCATATCGGAAACACCAGGACACTGCCCACCATTTCCAATTTAGTGCAAGACAGTAAGTAATTGCTGCCTTGGAGACAATGCACAATTTTTGTCCATTCTGGGACTAATCCGGCCACCAATGAGCAAAATTGTTTCTTCCACCTTACAGAAACTCGCATCAAAACACTCTGTTACGGCAACACTGCCATTCGAGTCTCTCTCTCTACCAGTTCGCCACCACTACAGACCAGCGTTCGGACTTTATTGCGAAAGCAGTAGATCTACTGCACTTTTTTCTTATTTTTTAAATCTACTGCACCAATGCGCATTTCCTACAATCTACTGCGATTCTTCAGATTTTTTTTGAATAGCAGCACTGATCATAGAACTAAATGTGCTCATAACAAAATGTCAAAATTTAAAAAGATTCTCGTCTCTTTAGTGCAAGTCTTGTCAGCTATATACGTTTTTTTTTAGTTCTACTACTCTTTAATTTGTTCTTGTTTCAAAAAGTACAAATTTGTAGATTGTAAACTTATTTTGATTACCTAGCTTCATATATTTTTGCTTAAACTATACATTTTCATTATCGAGTAAGAGTATATTTCGTCGTCGTTCTATGAAAACTCCCTAAGTCCATTTTTTGTTTTTTGAGATATTTGCATTTAAACTTGGAAATTAATATAAAAAAATCCAAAAATTATCAGAATAGCACGATCTCAGGCTTCAATTGTAGAATGGGTTTGGCGTAGCCATTGTGCAATAAATTTTTTTGCAAATGGTTTATCCGAAATGAATTAAATAAGAATTGAATCACATTTTTTTAAAAATGGACTTAGGGAGTTTTCATAGAACGACGACGATTTGTTCACACATTCTATGTAAATGAATCGGTGATTGTTTAGAGAACATAACTGAAATTTTATTTTTTTTTCACAGGAGATACAAAAAATCATACATTTTTATGCGTGTATTCATTGTCATTTTTTTAACCCAAAAATCTTATAAGAGTGTTTCGACTGTTAAGCCATTAAGGATTTTTTAACATGTTGTTTTTTCACTTCCGTAAAAAATTAAAATATCACTTATGTTGTTTTAACAATCAACGATAATTTAAATGTGATTTAACTTTGGTTTCTTTGCTTATAATTTTTTGTTACATAATCAAAAAAAAAATATATGTATTTCTACGGCGAAAATTTTGATTTTACTGCGATTTCTTGGCCTATTTACTGCGATCTGCGATTTATGAAGTCCGAACCCTGCTACAGACATAAATAAACTCTGTATTATATTATATCTAAGAACGTAATGTAGTAGTCAGTCTTGATCGGTCTCTCGGCCGTGACAGATATGTTTATATATTCGAGAAACCCGGAGAATAAAAGTGGGTTTTTTTATATAATTTTTCCCACAGAAAAATTCGAAGTGTTTTATTTAATCGGATATTAAACACACTCATTAAATTAAAAACACTCCGAACTATAAAATTTTATACGCGGACGATAAACTCTTCTTCTGCGATTCAAGAAAATATAATCGTTTGTACTATTATCGCTTTCACTACTACTATGCCTTCGACGTAAGGCCGTTTTAAACACCAAAAATATTATTCTCAAAAACTTGTAACAAAAATAACTTACGTCTTGACTCGTGTAGAACTTTTTTACAAATAAAAGGAAAGTTGTGATTTTGCTTTCTTTGGTGAAACAGAAACACACAAGAAACTTGAAAGCTCACAAATTTTTTACTTGTAAAACACAAGTCTCGGTGAAACGGAAACTTACTTTTTAACAAATTTTAAATTGTAGTTTACAATTACAATTTTGTAACTACAGCAAACTGGTGAAACAAAATTTATCGAATTTTCACAAATTTTGTGAAAAAATGCTTATAATTACAATTTTGTAAGTTGGTGAAATAGGCCCCAGGGGCCTATTGCACCAACTACAAATTACAAGTAAAAATTTGTGATTAAAAAAAAAATTACATATGAAAAAAACTCGATTTTTTACAAATTTGTTAAAAAAAAGCTTGTGATCACAATTTTGTAAGATGGTGCAATGGGCCCCAGGTAGCAATGTACCCACATATATGTAGTTATTGTTAGGTAAGGATCTTGTGCCGAACAAGGTCATTAGGGGTTAGGTAGTTCAATGGGCTGATAGTTGATCGTTACCGTCAGACTAACATCAATGTAACCGGTGATTTTTTAAGAGCTTGAGAACTTTTTTTAAAAAAAAAACGCATAAAATTTGCAAAATCTCATCGATTCTTTATTTGAAACGTTAGATTGGTCCATGACATTTACTTTTTGAAGATAATTTCATTTAAATGTTGACCGCGGCTGCGTCTTAGGTGGTCCATTCGGAAAGTCTAATTTTGGGTAACTTTTTCGAGCATTTCGGCCGGAATAGCCCGAATTTCTTCGGAAATGTTGTCTTCCAAAGCTGGAATAGTTGCTGGCTTATTTGTGTAGACTTTAGACTTGACGTAGCCCCACAAAAAATAGTCTAAAGGCGTCAAATCGCATGATCTTGGTGGCCAACTTACCGGTCCATTCCTTGAGATGAATTGTTCTCCGAAGTTTTCCCTCAAAATGGCCATAGAATCGCGAGCTGTGTGGCATGTAGCGCCATCTTGTTGAAACCACATGTCAACCAAGTTCAGTTCTTCCATTTTTGGCAACAAAAAGTTTGTTAGCATTGAACGATAGCGATCGCCATTCACCGTAACGTTGCGTCCAACAGCATCTTTGAAAAAATACGGTCCAATGATTCCACCAGCGTACAAACCACACCAAACAGTGCATTTTTCGGGATGCATGGGCAGTTCTTGAACGGCTTCTGGTTGCTCTTCACTCCAAATGCGGCAATTTTGCTTATTTACGTAGCCATTCAACCAGAAATGAGCCTCATCGCTGAACAAAATTTGTCGATAAAAAAGCGCGAAACACATTTCGAACCGAACACTGATTTTGGTAATAAAATTCAATGATTTGCAAGCGTTGCTCGTTAGTAGTCTATTCATGATGAAATGTCAAAGCATACTGAGCATCTTTCTCTTTGACACCATGTCTGAAATCCCGCGTGATCTGTCAAATACTAATGCATGAAAATCCTAACCTCAAAAAAATCACCCGTTAGATCCGACTCCCATGTAATAAAACCTATGATAAATCCTATATCAGTCAATCCCGTTAAGGGTGTTGATAAGTTTCAGCAAGCTATAGCCTGAAATGTCAGAAAGTACTTCTAATTAATTGAACAAATATCCCCCGTCATATAATCCCAGGTGGGTAGAGTAGACGCCTTTAAAAGAGTGATCCATTCCTTTAAAGGAGTCATTGGTCGGCACATCTTCGAAAATGTCATTTTTAGGTCATCAATAATTATCAACGGGCAAATGCTACAATTCAATGAGAACCAACTTGTTTTTGCAACGTCATGTCGCGAACGCCACAATGAACATTTTGCGTCAACGATTTGAGGCCGGGGTTACCTTTTTCTTAAATTTTTTGAAAATAATCTGAATATGCAATTTCTAATTTTACCCCATGACCCATGCTGTAAAGTCATTGAAAATTTCACCTCTCGGATCTGTGGAAAGCCTTGACAGACGTTAGAACGATGTCATATTCCCTAATGACATAGATAGTCCGTTCAAATAAAATAAAATGCACAACTGGATCGCACGAACTTGCTCTTATGTAAAAGTACTTTGAATTTTAAGATACATTTTATAAATATAAAACATGGATGTAATGAGATAAAAATGTTCAAATGCATAAAATTGCCGTCTGATTTCTAGAAAAGTATGAATTTATGCAAACAAACTTTAAAAAATCGTTTTATTATTAAATAAATAAATTTTTTATATAAGAAATTTCTTTAAAATTTTTCAAGAAAAAAATGTGGGATGCAAATTTTAAGTATTAAATAATATTGATTTTAGGAAATAATTTCAAAAAATAATCGTTCATAGGTTTTGAAGATATTGATTTAAAAAAAATTTTGTTTCGAAAAAAAAACCCAACAAATATTTTTTCGAATATTTTTATATACAATATTATTTAAACTTAAGGGGACTCCTGCTCGAAAATAAAAAAAACGGGTCTATGGCAGGTTCCCCTAATAACATTTTGCCCCAAAATTGTGTTTGACCAAAATGTAGCTTATGTTCGTAATATAACACCTATTTTTTTTATCAAAATCGTTAGAGCCGTTTTCGAGATAAATAAGATTTTGCATTACGGGTGTATGGGGGGTACCGTTAGTTTCGGAGCTAAAAAAAAATTTCAATTTCTCCTCTAGGGAATCACCGAAGACCCTTAACTACCGAGTTTGAAGAAAATAGGTCTAGTGGTTTAGGCTGTAGTTCGAGGTACAGACATACAGACATACAGACAGACAGACGGAATTGTCGGACCCACTTTTTTCGTCTTCGCTATCATCGTAATGTCAACTTTGATCAAAATCTCGAGTTCGATTTTTTTTTTCCAAATGCAGAACATGCCCTATACGATAGTACCTATATCGCAAGTAAAAAATCGTTAGAAACTTTCATACAGATTTTACTATTCCATTTCAACAGCGACCTGCCCTTATTCTAAACAAAATTAAATGCATGACTGGATCCCACGTACTTTCTCTTGTGTGCAAGTACTTAGGGATTTAAAAATTGTACCGGGTGGGCAAAATACAAGTTTCTTTTTAAAATTGTAATAAAATAAACAAAATTAAATTTTTACCATTTATTATATGTCTTTAACTATGATGGAACACCAACGTCGTTCAAGTGGCTGTCATTCCATTTTTCCAAGACCTTGTTGATGGTTTCGGGCTGTAGCTCACGGATGGCTTGGATGATATTGGCCCAAAGTGCTTCAACCGTTTCCGGATTGTTGACATAAAATCGGTCCTTCACAGTTCCCACAAAAAAAAAAGTCCAAAGCGGTCAAATCGCAGCTCCGACAAGAAGACTGATAACACGATTTGAGAATTTTGTGCGCAAAAGATCAATTGTGGCATGGGCTGTGTGCAGGAGCGGACGCAGAAAATAATTTCGGAGGGGGTTTTAGAAAAAAATATAAAATTTTTATAAATATATTATTTTATGACTTTATTGTAGATACTTGCTAATTACATAAATATGTTAATCAGATATGTTAAGAGTCAAAATAACATATGATTTAAAAAGAAACCACTAGATGGCCCACTTTTAAGGATCGGCTATATAATTTTATATATATTTTGTTATGATTAAATGGAGATTTTTGAAAAATATAAGTGATTCATAAGTAGCCATTAATACAATATAATATTTTAACTTAAACACTTGTTAAATTAAATAAAATGCACAACTAGATCTTATGAAAAAGACTAAGAATTTCAAAAATTAATATTATTAGATAAAAACTGTTCATAAGCATGAAATTTATTTTTTAAATGGCTAAAACAATTCCTTTAGTAGTTGGAACTAAAAACAGGATGCCATGTGATTCAAGCAAATATTGGTTAAGACATTGGTTTTTAAAACATTTTTAAGAAAAAAATTTGGTACGCTAACTTAAAGTTGTTATTACTGTACGAATAAATATTAAATTTTCCAAAAATATTGCACAGTTTTTGAGATATCGAATTTTCGAAAAAAAAAAGTTTTTTTTCCGAAAATTCAAAAAATATTTTTTTTAAGTCTTGAAATGCACTTTTTACACACTTTTTAGAAGCTTCCCTATAAAAAATTTTATTCAAATCCATTATGCCGATAATGAAAAATTCAAAATTCGAAAAAATAGTTCGATAGTAGGTACAGTCAGGTCAGTATTACCTATGTATATTAATTTCAAAATTTTTTTTATATTATAGATCGTAAAAGTTTAACGAAAGAAAAAAAAATTGTATCAAAATTCTCGGAACTGTTTTCAAGAAAAATACGATTTTCGAAAAGCATTTTTTAACATTTGGTGTGTAAAATAATTTTTTTTTCTTAAATCTCTTAGATTACACGAAGAAACTTATATCAATCATTTTTTTCGAAATATTGAGTTTTGGAAAAACAATTTTAAAATTCTTTTTAAAAATCGACAAAAAAAAATTTTAAAATTTGAATACATATTCACATATTCAAACTTTTGGGAAGCTTTAGCATAAAACAAATTATCAAAATCGGTTGTACCGTTTTGGAAAATATCAAAACCAAAAAAAAAATAGTTCCAGAGGGGGGTACCAAAAATAACCCTTACCTAACTTTAACCAAATGAAATTTTGTGAATTTTTTAAAAAAAAAATTTTTGAAAGAGTTTTTGAGAAAAAAAAATATTTATAACATTTCGAAAAAAATCGTGGCAGGTACCGTTATTTAAATAAAACGTGTGGGGGGGGGGGGAATTTGGAAACGATGTGTTTGACGAAAATCGGCCGAGCCGCATAGGCTGTAGTCAAACAGACAGACAGACGTTATGTCAACTTTGATCAAAAGTGCGTTCACGATCTAGTCACAAAAAGTAAAACTTTACACTTTTACTCTTCCTGTTACACTAGATCGTGAATTACCCTATTGATGTATTTTTATATTTGAGGACTTTTTAATAGCGGAACATCACGAATTTTTTAGAAGAGATACATACTTCCAATAATTACTTAGGTCAACGAAATTTCCGCCTGAAAATTTAAGACGACCGGCTTAGTAATCAATCAGCCAACATTCGTACGTCAAACGCACGCAAGGTCGGCCGAGAACAGCGCCGCGGTCCGTGAAAGTGTACAACAGAACCCGAGAAAATGGATTCCTTGTCGTGCACGTCGCAGAGTTGGCGACTTAGGCCTACACCTCTACAAGATCCAACTGACCCAGGAGCTTAAAACGCATGACCATAGATAACGCCATTTGTTCGGTAACTGGGTCGACCAGGTAATAATGCATCCTCAAAAAGTTGACCCTGCTAGACTTTTTCTTATTAGTGAACATATCACAGGCCATCGATCAAATTCAGCCGGATCTAGACGGAAGAGACGTTGCAAATTGGACTACTCGGATCCGTACTACCATAAATCTAAAATAGCATAAGGTATCTTATCTATGTTCCCCGGCTTTCTGTAATACTTAGCTTGTTTATTGTGCCTCTTCCGTGCCCAACAGCAATCCCCCAACATTCTAGAGTTCCACTTACATTGGTATCTTTTTTTTAATAGGAAATATTTTAAATAAATATTTTTACGGTTTTTAAGGAATAAATGTATAAATATTAGAATTAATCACAAAACACTTATACATAGAGTAGCATAAATTATGTTTATCGAATTTTTAAATTTTACCTATTGGATAAAGGCTTCCAACCAACGGATTTTTTGTCGGCGAAGAAAAGAGTAATCAGAAAGATTTAAACGGAATTTAAAAGAAGAACATTTTGGTTCTTTCCCTGTAGAGATGCAGTTTGGCAATACGCTGCCTGGAATGGAATGGATAATTTCTCACAATTCCACACAATTCTACCAACACCAAGTTTAAGGTGTATTAAATTCTCTCTCTCTCGTAAGTAATAACTCCACTTAAAATGGTGGAAAAGATTCATCCCAAAAGTGGAATAAATTCTTATGTTGAGCAAATTTTAGTGGAATTATTTGTCTGCTTTGCCAAACGACACTTTCAAGTTTCAAAAAGTATGTTTAAATGCAAATTTCCCCAAAAGTGCACATAGTTAATTAGTTTGTTTTACCTTTAAGCCTACAAGCCTTGTGTGTGCCTGGAATTGTCTATTATAATTATACACAAACACAAATTGCACCGCAGCAGGAAGTTCCACCGGGAGCTTCCTCTTTTTATACAGATTTCAACTAAAATGGTTCGCTTCAACTTATCTCAGAACAAAAACTATCTTTGAACGTTCACCCTTTTCGAAAAGCTCTGCACATATACCTATTTGCTTTTGGTGAATCCCCGAAACAGTTTCTGTGACCGGACCAGAACAAATAAATTAAGTCCCTCCCTATCTTACAGCTTTTTCCACTTAAAAGCAAGAATATGACGTTAAGAGATGATAAATTACAACAAAACCACTGAAAAACTCTCCAAGGAATGGAACTAACTTGTAAATTTTTAATTTTTCACTGCAGTATCTATGATGCCTGAGAAAGACCCAACAGCCGTATATATTATCAAAGCCTGAGAACAATTCTTGAAAACCACTGATGCATGTGTACTGGAAACGAGTTGCATCCGTCCTGAAGTCATGGATGAAATGATGTCCCATCCTGACCTCAAAATTCCAAACATCAAGCAAATTTACATTTTCGAAGTTGAAAATGTCCTTTTTGTGCTCCAAGGATGAATACAACATTAATGCAACGTTTTACGCACAGCAATGACATACAGAGAAAATGTTAACCGAATTCCTGTTAGGGACGCATGCTATCGTTTAGGCATTTTTGAGGTTCGTCAATTTTGTGTGTGTGTGTGTGGGTGTGTGTTGGGTTAGATTGCTTGGAAAGACAGCAAAATATTTACTTTGCCAGACATCTCGAAGTTTAATTTTTGCAACGTTCCGACAACGAAGCAAGAAACAAGCTACAGGACATCCCTGAAAGCATTTAATGAATGTTTGCCCGGCATGTTGACATACGGAAGACAGCCCTAATTCCCAGCTTTTCTCTCATAGATGTTGCGGAATTAAAAGGTATCTACCTTACCTACTTGTAGTTACGGAGAAGTCCGTCCGTCCGTTTTTCGAGACCTAATTTTCTGTGATGGAAATACCAACTTTGGGGCATTTGATTTCGAAAGCAAATTGCAATTTCTTCTCCTATTAATTATGGTTTTTGGCATTTTTTGACTTCATGAAGACTTTTTAGAAAAGCTTTCACAAATCATTCACATATCTCTGAGGTTTTTATGTCTAAGCTTTTTAGAATTAACTTAATGTTTTTAAAGTAAAATGCACAACAGGGTCTCACGTACTTCCTCTTCTGTTCAAGTTACCTAGAGTTGAAAAAAAATATTTATTGGTACATACTTTATTAAAGTAACAAAAATGTTATTAGCTCAATCAGAAGTGGAATCTCATACTTTAAATTGGATACACAGCTCATAAATATTTAGCGAAAAATAAGGAATTCTATCCGAATATTTGAACAATTATGGATTTACTCATCCAAAAGATCGTTGGAGCTATTATTGAAAAACTAATTTTAACCATACAAATAGAATCTTAAAAACATTTTAGTACGCTAATTTTAAGTTTAATTACTTTGCAAAATAAAATAAAATTTCGAAAAAAAAAAAAATATAATTTTTTTTAAATCCAAAAATTTGTCTTTTGACAAACATTTATGTATTTTTAAGTTTCGACAGGAACAACAAATTCCCGAATCCGTACTGCACCCCCCAGTAGAGATGAGATCCGCAACGCAATCAAAGCACTGAAGACCAACAAAGCGGTAAGACTTGATGACATTCCTGCATAGCTTCTACAAGCGGCGCCAACGACATCGAGCGAACTCCTGCATCCACTCATAAAGAAAGCTTGGGTCTCCGAAGGATTTCCGAATGAGTGGAAAAAGGGAATGATAATCAAGCTCCCTAAAAAATGAGACTTAACACAGTGCGAAAACTGGAGGGGGATTTGCGTCCTGCCTGCCGTTGCAAAAATATTAGCGAAAATAGTACTGGAACGCATCAGGGAACATCTAGAAGCCACACTCGATGCCGAACAAGCAGGTTTCCGCACTGGATCCTCATGCATTGATCATATCAATACTTTAAGGATCATAATTAAGCAGTGCGTCGAATATCGATCACCACTCCATCTGCTATTCATCGACTTTGAGAAGGCTTTCGATAGCGTAAATAGAGAATTTATTTGGCATGCTTTACGCAGGAGGGGTATCCCGGATAAATTAATAGCTATTATTAAGGCAACTTATGATGGATCCAAATGTCACGTTTTGCACGAAGGGAGGCTGTCAGAAGAGTTTAAAGTCCAAAGTGGAGTCAGACAGTGCTGCATTCTGTCACCAATATTGTTTCTGTTGGTGATAAGCGATGTCCTGCGAGCGGCCTTGACGGGAAACGGAGGAATTCGATGGACTCTGACGTCTCACCTGAAAAATCTTGACTATGCGGACGACGTATGCTTGCTCTCTCATAGGATCATGGATCTCCACCAAATGACAACAGGGGTGGAGAGAGAAGCAGAAATCGTAAGGCTGAAAATCAACTTCGGCAAAACAAAGATGATCAGCCTAGGAACCACGTCATCTTCTCTCATAAATATTTCTCAACAACCGGTAGAGAAAGTACAGAGCTTCCAATACCTTGGATGTATCATCTCTACCGAGGGTGGTACCGAACAGGACATCAGCAGTCGAATCGGGAAGGCAAAGGCTGCTTTCGGTATGCTTCGAAATATATGAAGGAATAACTCTCTTAGCTTAAGACCCAAGCTACGGTTGTTTCGATCCAACGTCGAATCCGTGGTACTTTACGGTTGCAGCACTTGGAAAGTAACAGTAGGTGTCGCTAAGAAGCTGCAAACGTTCATTAATAGATGTCTACGAAACATCCTTAGGATTTTCTGGCCCAATCGTATATCAAACGAAGAGTTCCTTAGGAAAACGGGTCAGGAACCTATTGACTCTATTACACGACGTGGAAAGTGGCAGTGGATCGGACACACGCTTCGAAAAGGCGACAACTGTATTGCGGCTCATGCAATGCAGTGGAATCCGCTCACTCAAGAAGGAAGAAAAGCTGGACGACCGAGAAGCTCATGGAGAAGGAAAGTCGAGGAGGACTGCAAATTGGTTAATGTTGCTTCGGGACTTAAGCCAAGACCCGAACACAATCAAACTAACCAAGGACCTGAAAGTTCATGACCATAACTAACGCCATTCGTTTGCTAGATGGGCTTCGGAGAGTTTGGAAGAGTAGACAGATTTTTTGATGAATTTCAATGTCAACAAGCAAAAGACCAACCCACACGAGGTTCACCAGGTGAAAATGTATCCTTAAAACTTATCATTTGGTGTGCATTTTGGGAGGGTGGCGACGTCATTAGTCCGTACTTTTCAAACACGACGTTGGTCAGTAGGTCACCATCAATGGCGATCGCTGCAGAATAATGATAACCACTTTCTTGTGGCTCAAATTGAGCCCTATGGACCTAGACAATACTTGGTTTTAGAGGTATGGTGCTACGTGCCACATATTGGACGCCAAAATTGACATTTTTCATGAACTATTTCAGGATAAGGTTATGTCTCGCAGAAGTGACTTGAATTGGCCACCTAGGTCATCCAATTTGATCTGTGCTAGACTTTTTCTTTTGGAGTTTCCTGAAGTCGCAGGTCTATGCGGAATAAAGAACAATCGACCGATGCTCTTAAGGTGAACATAATAGAGGCCATCGCTCAAATTAAGCCGGATTTATGCATAGGAGTCGATGCGGGCACACACAGCTTATTGTATTCCATTTCCACATCTACTCGTCCTTATAGGAAGACCCTTTATAATAGGCAAACAAAAGTGAATTTAATGGGAGATCGAAATGATAGTTCTGTACTCGTACCCTAACAGTTTCAATGCTATCCACTAAATGAAGAGAAGTTTGGGCTGCAACTTCCCAAAGATGTGAGTTATAATCGAGTTTTGGACGTATAAACGCCCTATAAATGGTAGCCTGATCAGAAGAGGTGAAAAATGTCTTACATCAATAGCAGCATTTTTGACGGTCTCGAGAATGTGGTAATTCCAATGTAGATCACCATTTATACACACACCGAATACTCAGAGGTTTCGGCTTTTTAGATGCAAGTGTCATTCAAGTCGATACAATGGCATTGGGGGTATATTTTGCTCCAACGACAATAGACATCATTGAGTTTCCGAAGCAGTAAACTACACACGATTTTTAAAACACATTTAAAAATGCATACTTCAGATGAATATGGACGTCAATTTGTGAATGAGTATGAGAAGCTGACGATAGAGTCATCGACAAAACAATTAAGTGCAGTAGAAGTTTCAGACCAGAGATCTTTTACAAGAATGAGGAAAAGAGTCGGAGACAAAATAGAGCCTTGGGGAGAACCAGCATATATTTTGTGAAGATCAGACTTTGATGCAGAAGGTTGATGAAGGGTTGATGCAGATAATTCTAATAAAGAATAAGGGATTCATTGATACGAAACGCACACATTTTTCATAAGAGAGCTTGATGTCAAACTCTTTTCAATGCCTCCAAAACAATGTAAGGATCTATTCTATTTTTGGTAAGATCAGATCAGATCAGATCACCAGTGCAACGATTGATTTGAAAACCTTCTTCCCGGTCAGTAAGAAGTTTTGATCTTCGAGATATTTTTTAAGCTAATGATTGATCAACGATGCAATGACCTTGGAAAGAAGTTGTCATAAGTGCGATTGGTCGGTAGGAGAAGGTGTGTGTAAGGTCAGCTCGTCTTTTTTTTTTTTTGAAAAGGCTGGACAAATGCTGTTTTCCTTCTTTGAGGAAGGATTCTAGAACTGTCGGAGCGATGGAAAAGCTTTCGCAATAGTTTTGCCAACGAAGAAGAACACCTATTCAGAAAGTGGAGCGTATATTATCAGGACCAGCGGATTTGTTTATATCCAGATTTCGAAAGGCTCTTACTAGTGTAGGAGAGTGCTTATACACATGTCCCATTAAATGATTTACATTCTCAAGTACTAGAGTGGTAATGTTGGTGTCAACGTAGAGCTGGGTAGCAAAATTAGCTTCGAGTACATTTGCCCTGAAGAGATAGTTATCGGGTTGTCGTTGTAGATCAGCACTGGCATCGACATCACTAAATGGAGGAAACGTAGTGACTAGTTAAAGAATCGAATAAAAGTTATTGACATTGTTCCAGTTTCTCTTTAACAAGATGGATGGGACACGAGAAATCGGCTGATATTACACAATGGTCCGAAGAGCCGATTGGATGATTGCATAGAGGTTGAGGTTTTACTTATCAGCGTAAGAGGAAAAATAAAAAGCATGACTGGGTCGCACGAACTTACTCCTATGTAATAGACTAGGAATTTTAAAAACGAATGTTATTTAAAAAAAATGTTCATCCATAAGCATAAAATTTATTTTTTAATTGACTTAAACAACTCCTTTCTTAGTTGGATTTAAAAACAGGATGCTATGTGATTCAAGCAAATATTAGTTTATGCAAGAACAAAAATTATAACTCTTTGTAGTGGTTTTTAAAAAAAAATAGCTTTTACTCGTATACTCGTATACACAATTTTTAAAACATTTTTAATAAAAAATTTTGCTACGTCAACTCAAAGTTTTTATTATTAAACGAATAAAAAAATAATTTGCTAACAAAATATTAAGTCGTTTTTGCGAAATTGCATTTTCCAAAAAAACAATTGTTTTTTTTTTTTCCAAAAATTACAAAAATATTTTTTTTTTAAGTTTTGAAATGCAATATTTTTTAAACGTTTTAGAAGCTTCTCTATAAAAAAAATTTCATTAAAATCTGTCTGCCGATAATGAGAAATTAAAAATTCAAGAAAATGGTTTTATGGTAGGTACAGTCAGTAACGTCTTTATTTCAAATTTTATCTCATTATTGCGGTAGGGGCAATAGCCCTATTTATTTAGCTAAATACAATATTCATAACTTAATCTAACTTAAAACTATGAAACTAACAGCTAGTGTTGGGCTTACTTAAAACTTAGAACCAATAGCTATGATTGGATTGCGTTTCGGAGAAGGTGTTTTAGGCAGGGAGTGCTGAGGTTAAAGTCGAAATAGTTTTCATTCGAATTAACCCTCTGCAGCATACGCGTTATAGGTTCGTGGGAGCCATAGGAGGAACGGTGGGTAGGGAGATAGAAGAGGCGAGGACTTCTAAGGTTACGAGAGTTTGTGCTGAAAAAGATAGAGTTGCAAAGGGTTTGACTTTTGACAGTCAACGGAACCAGAGAGAAGCCGATGAATGAAGAGAATCTCTGCTATATCTCTCCGTTCTTGCAGTGTATTTAGGTTAATTAATTGAAGGCGGTTTTGGTAGGGGGGCAGGATCAAGGGATTATTCTTAGGAAGCGACGTTGAATGCTCTCGATTCTAGAGATGTGGATTTGTTGATATGGGGACCAAACTTGACAGGCGTACTCAAGTAGAGGACGAACAAACGTTATGTAGAGGGAACAGGTGACGTAGGGGTCAGAGAATTCTTTGGACCACTGTTTAACAAAACCAAGTGATGAGCTGGCTTTTAAAATAATATTGTCGATATGTGCCAAGAAGTTGAGCTCTCGGTCGCATAATATTCCTAGGTCACATATCGATTCAACCGTTGATATGGGTTGGTTATGGAGAAGATAGAGACGTGCCAATTATTCACGCAAAAGTGAATAATTAGCATTTGGCAATATTTAGTTCTATAAGCAGTTTTAAGGCACCAGACTGAAAAACTGTCGAGATCTTGTTGGATAAGGGACGAGTCATATGTCGAAGAAATTGTTTTGAAGATCTTACGAGTAGTATCGCCAGTGTAGAGTGAGATATGCGAATGTCCTTTTCAATATCCTTAATGGTAAGAATGAAAAGGAGAGGGCCTAAGTTGCTGCCTTGTGGGACTCAAAGCCGTGGGTGGTAAAATTGAAAAGTATTAGTTTATGCGAAATTTTGTCAAAAGCTTTGCTTAAGTCAGTGGATATAGTGTCAACTTCCTTTCCGTTCTCTAAGGCAGATAGGGAATAAGATACAAATTCAGCAAGGTTAGTGGTTGTAGAACTACATTTAAGAAAGCCGTGTTGTCTGGGAGAGATCAGAGAAGAGTATTTTTTCAGGACTATTGCAGGAAGGCCATCAGGACCAGGAAGAAATTCATCATTTAGTTGATTTAGATTATTTTAGATTAGAAATGGGTCGACGGTAAGAGGAAGAGATGGGCCTAGGGAGAAATTTGGCAAATAATCGAAATAACCAGAATCAGGTACAAAGGAGTCGTCAGTGAAAAAGGTGTCAAAAAAGTTGGCAATACGAGT
This sequence comes from Chrysotoxum bicinctum, assembly GCA_911387755.1. NCBI lineage: Eukaryota > Metazoa > Arthropoda > Insecta > Diptera > Syrphidae > Chrysotoxum > Chrysotoxum bicinctum. The sequence continues at coordinate 149,040,268 of OU426989.1, forward strand.
ATCGTGCGAATTATTTGAAGTTTCGGTATTGAAAGAAAGAGAGGTAGATGTAAAAATTAATTAAAAAAAAAAAATTATCAAAATTCTCGGAACAGTTTCCAAGAAAAATACGATTTTTTAAAACCATTTTTTAACATTTATATGATGGAAACCGTTATTTTTAGATAAAATGAATTTTTTTTTCTTACATCTAGTATATTATATTGAGAAACTTTTATCTGTCAAGTTTGAAAAAATCTAGCATTGAGTTTTGAAAAAAAAAATTGAAACTTTTTCAAAAAATCAAAAATAAAAATTTGGGAATTTGAATATACAATTTTATTTAAATTTTTGGGGAGCCTTAGCAGAAAAAAAATGATCAAAATCGGGTGTACCATTTTTGAGAAAATCAAAAACAAAAAAAATAGTTCCATGGGGAACCATTATCTATTTAACTAAATTAAATTTTTTTGTATTTTTTTTTAATCTTTCGAACAGTTTTTGTAAAAAAAAAAAATATTTATAAAATTATATATGGGCTCTAATTTTTACTTGCGACTTATAGGTACTATAAGGCAAGTTATGCATTCGTAAAAAAAATCGAACTCGAGATTTTGATCTAAGTTGACATTACGATGATAGCGAAGACCAAAAAAGTGGGTCTCGCAATTCTGTCTGTCTGTCTGTCTGTCTGTCTGTCTGTCTGTCTGTCTGTCTGTCGGTTCGACTACAGCCTAAACGGCTCGGCCGATTTTTTTCAAACTTGGTAGATATGGGTTTTAATTTTTTACCCCCGGACGTTTTTTTCTATTTTTTTTTAAGACCAAAAATAACGGTACCTGCCATACGATTTTTTTTCGAAATTTTATAAATATTTTTTTTTCTCAAAAACTGTCCCACAGAATTTTTTAAAAAAAATTCCAAAAATTTCATTTGGTAAAAACTAGCTAATGGTTGAAAAAAATTTTACAAAAAATTGTTATTTTTGGTAGCCCCCCTGGGTCCTTTTTTTTTGTTTTTGATTTTCTCGAAAACGGTACAGCCGATTTAAATAATTTTTTTAATGCCAAAGCTCCTCCAAAGTTTAAATATTATTACATATTCAAATTTTCAATTTTTAATTTTTTGGATTTTTAAAAAAAAATTCAAAATTTTTTTTTGGAATCTCAATATTTCGAAAACCCCATGCTCGATTTTTTTCAAACTTGGCAAATAAAAGTTTCTTAATATAATCTACAAGATTTGAGAAAAAAAATTTTGTTTTATTTAAAACTAACGGTACCTTCCATACAAATTTTAAAAAATGGTTTTCGAAAATCGCATTTTTCTCGAAAACGGTTCCGAGAATTTTGCTAAAATTTTTTTTCTTTTGATTAATATTTACAATTTATAATTTAATAAAAAAAAATTTTAAATCTAGATATTACTGACTGTACCTACCATAGAACGATTTTTTCGAATTTTGAATTTCTCATTATCGACTTAACGGATTTTAATGAAATTTTTTATAAAAAAGTTCCTAAAAAGTTTAAAAAACATTGCATTTAAAAACTTAAGAAAAAATATTTTTTTCAATTTTTAGAAAAAAAAGTCATTTTTTTTTTTTGAAAAATTCGCTATCTCAAGAACGGCTTAGTATTTTTTTTGGAAATTAGACTTTTATTCGTACAATAATAAAAACTTAAGGTTGGCGTACCAAAATTTTTTCTTAAAAATGTTTTAAAAATTTTGTACATAAAAGCTTATTTTTAAGGAACCACTACAAAGACTTATAATTTTTGTTCCTGCATAAATTCATATTTGCATATCATTCTGTTTTTATCTCTTACTACTTAAAGAATTAAAAAAAATTCATTTTATCCTTATGAACAGTTTTCTCTAATAACATTCGTTTTTAAAATTCCTAGTCTATTACATAGGAGCAAGTTCGTGCGACCCAGTCGTGCATTTTATTTTTTTTTCGAACGCACCCGTGAGCCGGCATATGGTAACCCTTTCACTTTAATCTTTGCACTGTTGAGTTTATACATTGGGGCCTAGAAAGACGGTCTATATGGTAATGTTGCTGTCCTATCTCAGTGTTGGAATTAACACTAAAAACGCTTTCTCCGGTTGTATCTAAATATTCATTAAGACACAACTGATTCCACGTTTTTCGTTCCGATTACATAAATCAATATAATCAGTGTATGCGAGTATTTGGAAGGACCTTGGAAATCTGTGCTTCTAGTCTTAGCTCAATAGTCTTACACCATTGTCCGATTTGTATGTCTCCCATTACGCTGGATGGATGTGATACTGCTTGCTAACGCCAATCGTCGAACTAAGACTTTCGTTACTGGGTCGTGTAAGACCCAGTACTTCAGGGGCGGGATCTCTGATTGTGCCTTCACTATGTTGATCTTGATTTCTCATAAAAAAGGATTTTCCAATGAACTATTACAGAAAGACTTGAATCAGATGGAACTATTACAGAAAGACTTGATCCAGGAGCTGCGTACAACATGGTTTCGTGCCATCTTCCCTTTGAGTGGGGCTTTCGCACATAAAGGATGATTGTGTTTAGTAAGCCTGGATTTGAATACGAGTATTCAGTGTCAGTTCGGAAGCGCCTGAAACTAAAGAATTACGGTCTTAGTCTTAGTCAACAACTAATCCTCGTCTAAATTGCAATTTACTGGCATCCTGTTATTGTTCGGCTGCTCGTGACCTGTTATACGAGTAGACTTAAAACATTGTAGGTTTCTTTAGTGACGGAATTCGTATAGTCCTTATTTCGCCAGCAGTAAATCTGCCCTCATCCAACAACTCAACTAGAATTTTATTTTCAAAGAACTTACAAATTATAATCAGTCTTGAAATTGTTATTTTTAATTTGTTTTTATAATTTGACCCTTCTAACGGATTGTTAAAAAAATATATTCACTATTTTGAAGCCTCCCACCAGATTCGTTCAATGCAATCAACAGAAGAAATATATTGACAATGATTAAAATAAATTGTCTGGACCGCATGGTGGCTTTAAAAATAAACCAAAATGAAATCAACTCCCTTCTGCTATAAAAGGTAGCCTTTGAAAGGCTTGGTAATTTGAATAATAAAGTCATAGGGTGGATATCCACTCTCAGACCCCAACTCACCAACTAAACATCATAGTTAGGTATTCCAAACAAGTATCGATTTAACCCCCTGTTCGTTTTGTGCATGTAGGTGTAGGTATATTTTATTCTGAAAGCAACATCAGCATCCCCATCATAGTCGTCGTAGTCATTCAATCCAGAGTCACAATGCAGCTTCATTGTAAATTAACAACATTGTTATGGAGTCTGTACTCTATAGGTTTGGGGAAGCCACAAAGTGTTTTGTTGCATAAAACACAGGCATATGCATTGCTCACCACACCGCCACACGGAAGGCACGGTTGCCAAATCAAAGGCGTATAGGCTTTCAGGTAAGGGTTGGTTTGGTTTGGTTTGGTTTGGAAGAAAACTAATGAACTGGAGATGACACATGATTCTCTTCTCTCTTCTATGCATACCAACTACCAACACAAAAATAAAGGGCACGCCATCACGTCCTTCCAATTTCAGTACCCTTCCCTAGCTTCCTCTGCTATGAGTACACCAGATCTAAAAAACAACAGCATTTGGGTTCATTGTGCCGCCTCACCGTGCGTCGCCACCCTGTCGGCAAAAAGAAACCGGAGAAAAGCTAAATTTGCTTGTCGGTCGCTATACTCTGTTGCTCCGTGTGTATTTCGTACGTTGTTGGTATATGTAGGTATTACGTATACCTACTGTTGGTCCTTGGACTCTGTGTGAAGACAAAAAGGCTAGAGCTTTCAGTTTTGAAATTGGTTGGAGATGGAGGCTGTAATGTCGCGACACTCTGGCGCCGTCTGGATGCTTGTCTGGAAGCCATAAGCTGGTTCTCTGTGAAATAGGAAATAAATCCGTTGGAATGTAATTATCCAATGGACATCACATCAGGGAGTTAGATACGTCCCTTCTCATTGATATTCAGGAATTTTATTGTTTGTCCCATTTGGCAGATTGGACAAAACATTTTACATTAAACAGGGCATACGAATTAAACATTTAATGAGAGATTAATTTTGTCCCGCTCTACCGACCCCCACTGCCATGCAGTAGAATTGATAATAATGACTAATGTGAGCTTAATCTCAACCAGGAATCATCATTATGAGAAACAGGAGATCCTTTTCAAATAATGAGGAAGCAGGAAGTACGAGAGCAAAATTTACAGAATACAAAGCGAAACATAAACGCAACTAAACAAGACTTAAAACGAAAAAAAAAAAAAAATCTGCAACTACAACGGGTACAAGAAAAACAATCATTATAGCAATAATTATAGTCCTGACAGCAATCTCAATTATACACCAGTGAACTTTCCCTTCCAGATTATCCTCAATGGAATACGAAAGTTGTGAAACAAAATTAGAGGTAGATGATTAAGCTTTCTCGAGTGTGTCGTAAATTTACCCCATTACATCCACCACATGATTACGGAATTGGAGCCGGAGTAGTCCGGAATCCAAATTGCGGGAGAAAAGATACAAAAGGATGTGGTTCATTTTATTTATATTCATACAAACTTGTATAAATGTATGTCGAAGGAACTGCGTTACAAACGTTGATAAAAGCTGCAGTGAAATTTGTAATGTTCGTTGTTGTATTGCTGGTAAGTACCTATGTCTTTACCAAAAGGTTTTTGTATGAAGGATAGGTTGTCGGAGCTGTGTGGCTTTTAGATGATGTGGCGGAAACCTTCAATAAGTAATATGATACACACAGAAATTACATCTGCAAATGGAAAATAATAAAACAAATGTGCTAAGCGAAATTTTCTCAAAATGGGTTCAACCGACTTTGATAAATTTTATATGGTTGGAATGCCAAAGTCGCGGAGGTGCACAGGGTTGCGAGCTCACCAAAAATACTTGCGCTGAAAGAATTTGAAGTTTTGTTTTGTTGAAATGATATGCAAAATAGGAAAAAGAGGTTCTAGTTATACAAAGCGAAAATATTAGCAGGTATTTTTCATTAAAAGATTTTGAAGTCTGAAAATATAATTATTATAACGAAAACTCAAATAGTTTAATGATGTTATTTCTAAATATGGCAATATGTATGTATTCGTCAAATTGCTGGGATCAGATGTTAGAAGTAACACATTCTCACATTCTTTAAATCGGTGTTTGTATTAAAACTAGAAGATTTACTGGTGTGATGAACCCGTAAGTTCCTTCGTTGTGTCTTCCTTCAAATGCCTCTTCGAATAATGGACCAATCGGCAATGTAAATGATTCGATCACTCGATAATGTTCTATTAATCATGGAAAACTTTGAAACTTCAATTACGATGGGGTGGTCCGATAAGTACTTAGACTCACCGCCCGATGGTGCCAGTATCGCAAGAGAGATTTATTATGGTCTAGTACATTCTCTTAGATGGTTACTGTCAAAATTTCAGCCGAATCGAACTTGTAGTTTTGTTTTGACCGCGTGTGGAAGCCAGCTTGTCCGCGAGTTTCAGAAAAATGGAAAAAGAGCAATATCATTCGGTGATTGCATTCTTGTTTTTGGAAAAGGGAAATCGCGCAGCGAAATCAAAGAGCGCTTGGATGCTGTGTACGGGGCCACTTCGTCTTCGATGCCGACCGTCAAAAGTTGTTAGAACGAGTTTCAACGTGGTCGCATATCGGTTTTTGATGAGCCCTGTCCAGGTGCCCCGCAAATGGCTACCATACCACGAAGGATAACGTATCAAAAATCCACGATCCCGTATTGGCGGACCACCAATTGAAGGTTCGCGAGATAGCTGAAACAATAGGCATGTCAAAAGACCACGTGGGTCATATTCTCCATGAAATTTTCGGCATGAGAAAGCTGCTACCGCGTTTGCTCACTTCGACAACAAGCGCAACCGTGGAACTACTTCAGAGCAGTGTTTGAAATCGGTCAAATTGCAATACGAACTGCTACCGCTGCCCCATCCACCGTATTCTCCAGATTTGGCCCCGTGCGACTTTGCAAAAATCACTTGCCGGCCAGAAATTTGAGTCGAATGAGGAAGTCATCGCCGTCACGGAGACCTACTTTGCAGACCTCGAAAAAACCTATTTTTTGGATGGGTTAAAGAATTTGGAGTTGGAAACTATGTTGAGAATTAAATAGCCACTTTTCCAATTTTTTTTTTTTTTTTTGTAGGCTAAGTATCTACCTACTTATCGGACCGACCTCGTACACTTTTAATTTAAGCATTAAAACTCAACAGCCGAATTTACGCCCGCACGGTATTACCGCCATTTGTAGAGCCATTTTCTTTAAACTAAATTTTCTTCAAAAAATTCTTTATTAACAGGACCACGCACTTGCCAACACTTAAAGGACAATCTATACCAACATGAAGGATACAATCAAAACTTCTTATCCAGTTGTGTAATGTTAACAATCCATACTTATATGTACGAGTATGTACCTACCCTCGTTTGGCTGACGACTTACGACATTATTTTCAATCATCATCTTAGGTGTTGTAACGAAGCGTCCCATGCAGCATGCTACTCAACTTTATGTTACTTTGGTATTACTAGTGAGAATTGTACTTCACCACATTGAATTCACACCCACCATTGGACACAATACGTCAAAGGAAAATCTACAAATATTATTATTTTTCGTTCATCATTTATAGAGTTCACATTCAGTCTTTACTGAAAATGTTACATGAGAACCTGCTTAGATGAACAAAAATCACCCTAAAAGCCGGAGTCGTACAAGGTTAAAAACTTAGCCCCTTCATCTACAGTGTTACGACATCAGACCAACACATCTCAACCAGCTGTGAAAAGCTACTGTATGCTGATGACTCTGTCCAGAAAGTAGAGACTCCATATTAACAGACTGTTCGATTTTTACAAAAAATGGGGCACCCAAATCAATACCGCAAAATCGGAGCTTATCTGCTTCAGGAGACCTCTTGAGGGCAAATTTCTCTCAGCAACCACTTGAAACTTCCAGATGGATCCATTATTGCAGGAACGTCAAAAGCATGGGTATCAACTTCAACGAGTTGCTAAGGTTCAACCCGAACTCAAAAAGTATATAGGTACTCAGAAAAGACAACTGGGCATTCCACTGACTATACTCCTTGATGAGGAGAAGATCAAGACGAAGGTACTCATTTGCACTGAACTCCTGAGGCCAGTTATCATCCATTATTTTCCAGTCTGGTTCACGATCTCAAAGACAGCGTTGAAGGAACTCCAAATCTTCGAAAAGAAGATGCTAAGAATCTACACCGGACTCCATTTCGATCGGCAGCGAGCAAACATTGCATGAACGCGGATATCTACAAAGAAGTAAGGATAATACCGCTTGAGAAATACATATCTACTAAATTCGGTAAAGAAGCTGGTGCAGAACACTGTCAATCACCCTAATCAGCTTTGGAGAAGGATGGCCACCGAGCAACAACATCCCGAGGTACCTGGAAACCCTGGACGACACTATTTTCACGGACAACGACGAAGCAGCGGTTTCATTCTACGCCAACTCAAGGTCATCCTACCACCGCGGCTAAATGCCAACCCTTTTCACCAAACCAAATCTGAATCCACTCTGGACGATTATGACGGAACACCCCGACAACATCGAAGTCAACCCAATTTGACATGACATGTAAAATATATATTTATATTCTTTTAAAATTAACCCAACGTATAAGGTTAAGCTCCCTTACATTTATATTTTTCGAATGTGTTTTTTTAGTTTTAAGTATGTAGACACAAATGTATATAAATGTTCAGTAAAAATCGTTAAATCAGATGAACCGAAATTAAAATTCCATAACGATATTACCATAGCCCTCAATAGTCATCGTGTTACCGTTGGATGCTTCCTGGATGTCGAAAAAGCATTCGACAGCCTGTGGATAGACGGCCTAATCCATAAACTTCATCTTAAGGAAGTCCCTACGTTATTAATAAAAATTCTTTTTTCTTTTCTATCTTTCAAGAAATTTTTCGTCCAACTAAATAATTGCAATTTAAACATGAAGACCTTCAGAGCTGAAGTCACCTAAGGCTCAAAACTAGACCCATTCCGCTACAACTTGATGACTTCTGACCAACCTTCTCCAATTGAATGCGAGAACCTTTTGTATGCTGATGACTCGCTCACCTACTCCTACACCACATCAATGTCACCACTAATCACTGCCCTAAAAGTAGAAACCCACATCAACAGGCTGTTCCAATTCTACGATAAATAGGGCATCCGGATCAATATTTTCAAATCGGAACTCGTCTGCTTCAGGAGACCTTCAACTGGTAGTGGCATTCGCACCGCACCAATTTGCCGAAACCTGGTTCTGGACTCCCTGCCGAATCCACCAAAGCTGCAAAACAAATCGTTAAGTACCTGGGAGTCCACTTCGACGAGTTGCTAAGATTAAACTGCACCCAAGGAATGTGCTGAAAAAAGCCAGCTGGGCCTTCAGCCATTTGTACCAGTGATCAGCTATTCCTTCCCACAGTCTGGTTTTCAATCTTGAAGACAGCTGTGAAGGAACTTCAATTATTCGAAAGGAAGATACTGATCATCTGCACTGGGCTCTACTTCGACCATCAATGACAGAAATACCACAGGAACGAGCATCTTTACACAGAAGCGAATTTAATCCCACTGGACAAATATCTAGTTCATTCAACGAAGAAACTAATTCGGAACTTCATCGACCCCTCGAATCAGCTTATGAGAAGGATGACGACTCAACAACGACATCCCGAGCCAAGGTACCTCAATGTGATGGAGACTCTGGATGACAAGGCAATCGTGGAAAACGAAGAAGTAGTCTCGTAGTATCGTTCTACGCTGAAATTGGGTCAACCTACCACCGTGGCTAAACGCCATCCCTGCCCTTAACCTACAACAAAATCACTACTAACAACCGGGAATGAACACCCTTTAGACGATTAAACCAAACATCTTTTTAATTTTTTTTGACATGTGAATTTTATTTATGAACACATATAAGTTTTTAAACTTAAATTTAAAATACATTTTATAAATATAAAACATATAAAACATAGAATTAATGATATAATGTTCAAAGCATGAATTTATGCAAACAAAGGTCAAAAATCGTTTTATTATTAAAGTAATTTTTTATATAAGAAATTTCTTTAAAATTTGTCAAGAAAAAAAAATTCGGATGCTAATTTTAAGAATTTAGTAGTATAGATTTAAAAAAATAATTTAAAAAAAGAAACGTTCACAAGTTTTGAAGATATTGATTTTTCAAAAAAAAAAAAATTAGAATTTTTTTTCAAAAAACCAAAAGAATATTTTTTCGAATATTTTTATAAGCGATATTATTTTAAACTTAAAATAAAAAAATTTTGGTTAAAATCGTTAAGGCCGTTAATGAGAAAGTCGAAAATAACATTTTTTCCTAAAATTGTGTTCCACGAAATTTTATTTAATTAGTCCATGACCATTATAGCACACCTATTTTTTTTATCAAAATCGTTAGAGCCGTTTTCGAGATAATTAAGATTTTCAGTTTCTCCTCTAGGGAATCCCGAAGATCCTTAAGTGCTGAGTTTGTAAAAAATAGCTCCAGTGGTTTAGGTTGCAGAGGTCGAGGTACAGACATACAGACAGATAGACGGAATTGCCGTACCCCCTTTTTTCGTCTTTGCTATCCTCGTAATGTCAACTTTGATCAAAATTTCGAGTTGGATTTTTTTTCCAAATGCAGAACTTGCCCTATAATACCTACATATGTATATCGCAAGTAAAAATGATAAGGGTGGTACCCCTTGGAAAAATGGTTAGTGCGTTGGACTGTTGAAAAGTTTTTCAGGGTGTGCTGCCTCTTGCGAGGAATTGACAAATCCTCTAAGAAATCTTTTGTCATGGAAAGTGATGCTCATTAGCCGTTCGAAATCGGCTGAAAATTGTAGGTCCCCTCTTCCTGGTAACACGTACACAGGAATGGTTGAGAGTTGTAGGTCACTAGGTTCTGGCTCGCTTGATATCCATAAATCATTCGATTGCCAAAATTAATCGAAGTACTAGTGAACTATAGTAACAGAATATTGTGTGTTGTAAATATGTATAAGAGTTATTTTCAATAAAGGTTTTGTAATAAAGTCTTCGACTTTTTCTCTGAAGTTTCGAGTTTTCTTCAGGACGCCCCTGGCGAGACGAGCAAGAGAAACATTGGCCGGAGAGGAAAAGGCATATCACAGTGTAGCGCCAAAAATACGAGTATGACAAGTCTGTGTCGAATTAACTTCAGTAACAGTGTTGCATATTCCAGGTGGGCCGTCTAGTAGTTTCTCTTTAAGTCATAGGTTATTTTAACACTGACAGTTGCTTCGCGCTGGAAATCTTGACAGAAAGTCAGTATCGTAACTCCGCGGAACGAAATGAGTCACTTTACGCTTGAACAACGTTAGGATATATTGAAAACTTATTTCCAAAGTGAGTGCTGTGTAGCCCAAACAGTGCGTTTTGGCCTAAATAAAGCCCACTGCACCTGGTGTACGCAGGCTTGTGCAAAAAATTCGTGAGACTGATATGCTAGTGGATAACACTTATGGTCTCCGTCGTACGGTGCGCACAGACGAGAATGTGGCTCTGTGGTACAGAAGCCTTCCTCATACGAATGACGTTGATGTTGTAATATCAGGGAAGCATTCTAACATAATAAAGAACTATTAAAAACCCTTCAAGTAAATTGGGCAGATAGGTTAGGTTAGGTTAGGTTAGTGGGCTGACAGTTGATCTTGTTACCGTCACACTTAATGAATGTAGATCCGTTGTGATACCCTACCCTAGGGTTTGTGACCCTCAGTATTGAAACCTATGATACTCCTATGTCCATCAAGCCCGTTAGGCTGAAAACACACCGGATAAAGCAAAACATGTTTTTTTTTGTTTCGTGAAACAAGAGAACATTGTTTCTTATGAGACTAAACACACAAAAGAAAAAGAAACAAAACACATGTTTTTGTTTTGAAGTGTTACGATGGTGGTTGTCGAAAATACATGCTATTGTATACGAGCAACACACACCGAATGCAACAAAACTGTTTCGAGCAAGGTTCATTGACGATAATTGCATACTTTCTTATGGCGCAACGCACACCAAATAAAACAAAACATAAAAAAGCAAAACAGAAAAACATGTTTCGTTGCCGATAGCTGACCTATTGTTTTTTGCAAAACAAAATTTTGACTCCGTTGTTTTCTTTCGTTGCACTTTACAGATTTATTTGCTTCTACGTTTGCTCTGTGCGCAAATTTTAAAGGAATATGAAATATGTAGATGGAGAGAAGTTATTTTTTTTTTAATTAAGGAAAGAATCCCTATCTATAATAATTATAAAGATAAGGAACATGCCAATAAACTTACTATTGATAAGCTGTGGATTGTTACTTCCTACTATGACATTTGATGATTGGCAAGATTAAAAGCTTTTCTCTTTTCTTATAAATAAACACATAATATCTGTTTTGTAAACACAAAATTGTTATTTGTGTTTACTTGCCGTAGAGTTATAATCTTTTAGCCGGAGTTAAGCTTTTACGATAGTTCGTATTTTGTTTCATTTCAACGCACACCAAACGAAAACGTTTTGTTTTGTTTTATTCGGTTTCGCTTGGTGTGTGTTCAAATAAAAATTTTTTTTTGACTATGGAATAAAAACCTTTTGCTTTATCCGGTGTGTTTTCAGCCTTAAGGATATAAATGCGTATATCTAAAGTATTGAAATTTCTATCGTCACATAATAGCCTGGCTAGGGAGAGGTATACGCCTTCTCAGGGGGTATTCCTTTCCTTTACCTCCACTTGAGCAATCATTCCCCCCACCAGGCCAGTAGGAGCATGTGGCTCCTTGCCACGTCTGGTAGATGAGTTTGAAAAGTCAGTGTTTGCCGTATATGTTTAGTCGTTAGTTAAGTCGAAGAGGCTGTTTCCATACCAAAGAGGATTTTACAAATTGTAGGTAGAGGTGGCCCCATCGACTCACTGATGCTCATGTTCAACGTAGGAGTGGCAATCGCAGGTGTATAGGCGAGGTGCCCATTCTCCGTTGGTGCAGTACCCAAAAGGAACACGTGCGTCGTTGTCGTTTTCGTTCGTACTACACTGGCCAGATAGGTTAAGTCTAGGTGTCAACAATCACAAAACTATAAACGGTGGCAGACTCAAGATATTATACGCGTATTTTACGTGATTAACAAAGCCATTTTCAACAACTATCTTGCATCTGCATAAGCAGACCACTTTGAATGACTCCTTTCATTGCGCTTGACAACCTGACTTTCCTCACACAATAACGTGATAACGGATCTATGCTTCGAAAATCTGTGCATTTGCACAATAAGGATATAGGTTGGGGGAACTTTTTCTTAGTTTCAGATTGCACCGCGTAATTTTCAGCTGGATCACTTCTTCTAGGATCTCGATTTCGGTCATTACCATATTCGTTGCTCTCTCCCAGGATTCGCCTCAGTGCCTGTACTTGAGGATTATAGGCTTGTTGAACTGCTAGAGACAGTAGCATAGGTTTTTGAATATTTTAGCTGCATCGTTTAGCTGGGATTTGCCTTGAGACAAACGATGGTTTAAGTTAATTAAAAAAGTCTAAACAAAACATCACCTACATATTTGAAGACCTCTTCTGGAAAACCATCCAATCCTGGGTCTGTTTTGTTCTTATACTACGAGTAGGTCGGGAACTTGTTCTTCAGTAAATGGAAGTGAGATATTTTCTTGCCCTATTAAAGCGCTACAAGATGTCTTCTTCTTATAAGCTGTTGGAAATGCTGCTTCAATTCATCCTAAATGTCTTATTGTAACGGGTGATTTTTTTGAGGTTAGGATTTTCATGCATTAGTATTTGACAGATCACGCGGGATTTCAGACATGGTGTCAAAAAGAAAGATGCTCAGTATGCTTTGACATTTCATCATGAATAGACTTACTAACGAGCAACGCTTGCAAATCATTGAATTTTATTACCAAAATCAGTGTTCGGTTCGAAATGTGTTTCGCGCTTTATGTCCGATTTATGGTCTACATAATCGACCAAGTGAGCAAACAATTAATGCGATTGTGACCAAGTTTCGCACTCAGTTTACTTTATTGGACATTAAACCAACCACACGAATGCGTACAGTGCGTACAGAAGAGAATATTGCGTCTGTTTCTGAGAGTGTTGCTGAAGACCGTGAAATGTCGATTCGTCGCCGTTCGCAGCAATTGGGTTTGTGTTATTCGACCACATGGAAGATTTTACGCAAAGATCTTGGTGTAAAACCGTATAAAATACAGCTCGTGCAAGAACTGAAGCCGAACGATCTGCCACAACGTCGAATTTTCAGTGAATGGGCCCTAGAAAAGTTGGCAGAAAATCCGCTTTTTTATCGACAAATTTTGTTCAGCGATGAGGCTCATTTCTGGTTGAATGGCTACGTAAATAAGCAAAATTGCCGCATTTGGAGTGAAGAGCAACCAGAAGCCGTTCAAGAACTGCCCATGCATCCCGAAAAATGCACTGTTTGGTGTGGTTTGTACGCTGGTGGAATCATTGGACCGTATTTTTTCAAAGATGCTGTTGGACGCAACGTTACGGTGAATGGCGATCGCTATCGTTCAATGCTAACAAACTTTTTGTTGCCAAAAATGGAAGAACTGAACTTGGTTGACATGTGGTTTCAACAAGATGGCGCTACATGCCACACAGCTCGCGATTCTATGGCCATTTTGAGGGAAAACTTCGGAGAACAATTCTTCTCAAGGAATGGACCGGTAAGTTGGCCACCAAGATCATGCGATTTGACGCCTTTAGACTATTTTTTGTGGGGCTACGTCAAGTCTAAAGTCTACACAAATAAGCCAGCAACTATTCCAGCTTTGGAAGACAACATTTCCGAAGAAATTCGGGCTATTCCGGCCGAAATGCTCGAAAAAGTTACCCAAAATTGGACTTTCCGAATGGACCACCTAAGACGCAGCCGCGGTCAACATTTAAATGAAATTATCTTCAAAAAGTAAATGTCATGGAATCGATGAGATTTTGCAAATTTTATGCGTTTTTTTTTTTTTAAAAAGTTCTCAAGCTCTTAAAAAATCACCCAGTACTATGACTAGATGACCTTCATTGTATCGAAGAGCCTGTGTTTGAGTCTTAAGTCCAACAGTCAGCTGATTGTAGTACATATGCGTATTCGCATTTTGTGGCACTCTTTTTGTTGAACACATTCACCGTCATACCACAGTTTTTTCTCTGGATTGGATAGTAGCTTACCGTGGTTTCAGCTGTCTCTTTTATGGCGTAGCATTTGATGGTACTAATAGTTGGCATTTGTAAAAGGTGAACATAGAGCTAAGAAGTTCTCGCTCAGATGCTCTCTGTAGGCTCTAGTAACTCCAGTTATATTACGGAGACGTCCAACTACTTTTAAGTTTACAAGTGGTTTACAATTTTGTATTCGTTCGAAAATAGTCAAAGTCGAGGTATGCCTCTCGAAGAATGTAAGCACCACTTAGATATGGGGTACATTCGTTGCGGTGTTTAACACATGGTAAAGCGCCAGATTGATTTGTGGATCTCTACACCTGGAAACCTTTTGTTATTCATTAGCTTATCGGCGTTTTACGAGCCACAGCAAAATCTATTAGTCAATCACCGATATCTGTTGTCGTTTCGTTCCGAAGATGTCTTCCTTTCCAACTTAAGAATTAAAGTCTCCGAATATAACTTTGATATCATACCTGATATCATTCCGTACCTGGTTTATAGGCTTTAGGCTGCCTTTAGAAGTTCATAAAACTCCTGTTTTTTTGTATTAACTTCTTCCCAACGTACATTATGTATAAGTGGTTACAAAGAAACTGAAGTCAGCAGACTTGAAATACAAATAAAATAAGAAGAAAGAGTCCTTCAGCAAATAAGAAAAAACTGTTAAGCACGCAAAAAGCAGAACACGAAGCAACAGTGCCACAATACAAAAATCCAATATATTTCAAAACATCGTGAAACATCTATTTATCTTGATTGATTGGTTGTCATCTTAAGGTACGAACTTTACTCACTCTACAAAGTTTTAAGAGATTTAAGAAAAAACCCAAATCGAACAATAGAGCAATAAGAGCAGTAACAAAAAGACTAAACAGACAGATGGATTATACGGATTTTTGTATAGGTAAATTGAGGAAGCCTTTTCAAGTCCTATGATAGTCAGGAGTGAAATTCAATGAGCTTATATGAAAATGTCTTACAATATTCATGCCATGGTGTGCGAGTCTAAAATTATTCCCTCAGTGCTTTAATGCAAATAAAAATGTTCTTTTTAGAAAAATGGCAGATCCTTGTTATCCACGGCAGCCATTCTCCCAGCACGAACTTTTACTAGAACTTTAATTCCCTTAAAGTATGCAAATTTCGCCGACCAATGCTGTTTACTATTTACCAAACCCCAACGCCCAAAAACTTCATCATTGGTCTCACCAGCCTCCCAAGATTTATGAGTACCCATTCATGTGTTAAATATGCATTCGATAAAATTTTGATAAGACACTGGTGTTGGCTTGGGCTATGCTACTCGCCTGTACCACTAAATGATTTACAAACGATATGCAATCCGCTGCTGTTCTTGACTACGATATGCATATTTTAAGCATGACGAAGCGATAACGACATAAACGACGACCGACACGATGCGATGTGACGCGATTCAAAGTGGCGCCCGAGCGCGAATAGTGCTGCTGAGTTCTACATACATAACTCGTATTCTCTTCCGCCTTGGTTGCGCCGCGGCCGTACCGTGCCGATGTTGTTATGGTTGTTATGTATGTATGTGTAGCCGTTTATGGAAATCTAATATTGTTCACTGAATAGAAAGCAATAAATTGTCAATATTCTTGAAGTGAAATGAGCAAATATAAATGCAATGAATGTGGTGGGTCGTGGGTGGTTAAACTATTCGTACTGGTGACATTTGAACTCATTGAAGTGAACATCTCTTCTCTTCAAAGGCATTTTTGCTATGATGGAAATGAGATGATTCATGGAAACTCCTATGTGCTTTACGCTTTCCAGGACGATAGAACGGTTGATGGGTTGTTTAAATATTGAAAGTTTTTGAATAATAAGTAAAGATTAAAAAAGTTTCGATCAGATATTCTGGGAGGATTTACCATTTTTGGGCATGAGGAAGTAACAGTTGACATGTGGGTGGGAATCGATCATCAGATCTTCGGCAGATAGCAATTACCACTACGCCACCGAGTACTACACACTGCAAGAGTAAGGTTAGTTTGAGCCTTAAAATTGAAATATGTACTGGAAATCGAAATTCACAAAACAGAAATCCCCAAATCGAAAATCTTTAAAACTAAAATTCTTAAAAAAAACGGATTCAAGCAAGGACATAAATCAATCTAAGCATAAATTAGTGAGTTATTCGTTTTTTTTTTTTAATTTTATTTTTTTATTAATATTTCATTATTGATCTGGGCCGAGAAGACCACCGAGCATTTTTTTTACTTATACAAAACCTTAAACTGAATCCTAGAAAATATAAGAAATAAAATGCACGACTGGGTCGCACGAACTTGCTCCTATGTAATAGACTATGAATTTTAAAAACGAATGTTATTAGAAATAAAATGCACGACTGGATCGCACGAACTTGGCTCTTATGTAAAAGTACTTTGGAATTTAAGATACATTTTATAAATATAAAATATGAATTTAAAATGAAATTGCCGTCTGATTTCTAGAAAAGTAGGAATTTATGCAAACAAACTTTAAAAAATCGTTTTATTATAAAATAAATTTTTTATATACGAAATTTCTTTAAAATTTTTCAAGATAAAAATGTGGGATGCGAATTTTAAGTATTTAATAATATTGATTTTAGGAAATAATTTAAAAAAAAAATCGTTCATAGGTTTTGAAGATATTGATTTTTCAAAAAAAAAATTTTTCAAAAAAACCCAACAAATAATTTTTCAAATATTTTTATATACAATATTATTTTAAACTTAAGGGGAATCCTGCTAAAAATTTTATCATCGTAATGTCAACTTTGATCGAAATCTCGAGTTCGATTTTTTTTCCAAATGCAGAACTTGCCCTATAGTATGTACCTATATCGCAAGTAAAAACTGTTCAAAAGGATAAAACTATCATCATTTCGTAAACTCTTTTAGTAGTAAGAGACAAAAACAGAATGCTATGCAAATATGAATTTATGCAAGAACAAAAATTATAAGTCGTTGTAGTGGTTTCATAATAATAAAAAAAAAAAAACTTGGTACGTCAACTTTAGGTTTTTATTATTGAACGAATGAAAATTAAATTTCCAAGAAAAATATTGACCCATTTTTGAGGTATCGATTTTCCAAAAAAAAATGTTTTTTTTTTTTAATTCAAAGTTTTTTTTTTAAGTTTTGAAATGCAATTCTTCTTAAAGTTTTAAGACGCATCTGTATACAAAATTTCATTAAAATCCGTTATGTCGCTAATGAGAAATTGAAAATTTTAAAAAATCGTTCTATGGTAGGTACAGTCAGTAATGTCTTGTTTTCAAAATTTTTTGTGTTAAATTGTAGATCTTAAAAATTAATCGAAAGACTAAAAATTTAAGCAAAATTCTCGTCACCGTTTTCGAGAAAAATACGATTTTCGTATACCATTTTTTAACATTTGTATGGAGGGTAACGTTATTTTTAGGTAAAATAAATTTTTTTTCATATCTTGTAGATTATTTTAAGGAACTTTTATTATGAAGTTTTAAAAAAAATCAAGCATGGGGTTTTCGAAATATTGAGCTTTCAAAAAAAAAAATTGAATATTTTTTTTTAAATCCAAATTGAAAATTTGAATGCACAATAATATTGAAACTGCTGGGGAGCTTTAACATTAAAAAAATGATCAAAATCGGTCGTATCGTTTTTGAGAAAATCAAAAACAAACAAAGTGGTGCCAAGGGGGATACCAAAAAAATAATTTTTTGGAATTTTTTTTTCATTCATTACCTAGGTTTAACTGAATGAAATTTTATGAATTTATTTTAAAAAAATCTGTGTGACAGTTTTTGAGAAAAAAAAAAACTATAAAATTTCGAAATAAAATCGTATGGCAGGTACCGTTACTTTTGGTCTTAAACAATCAAATCAAAAAACATCCAGGGGGAAAAAATAAAACCCATATCTAGCAAGTTTAAAGAAAATCGGCCGAGCAGTTTAGCTGTAGTCGAACAGACAGACAGACAGACAGACCGAATTGCGAGAACCACTTTTTTAGTCTTCGCTATTATCGTAATGTCAACTTTGATCAAAATCTCGAGTTCGATTTTTTTTCCGAATGCATAACTTGCCTTATAGTACCTATAAGTCGCAAGTAAAAACAAAGGGGGTTTTGATAGGATGAGTTGTAAAGGGAGTTTCAGAATGAAGTAGAACTTATATGAAAGTCAAAGATTATTGCGCTTGATATTTCTAGGGCAATAGAGTTTGACACTACGTTTGACTTACGTTTGGTACGTATGTTATCAATAAAACTCTTATTCTTTGGACTAGAGTTTACCTTCTGGATCATTCAATATATGTTGTAATGGACGGTTTGAAGTCTGATCTTCACAAAATAAACACTGGTGTTCCCCAAGGCTACGTTTTATCTCCAACCTTTTCCTCATTTTTATAAATGATCTCTTGTTCATATCCTCGGAAGTGGAATTGCAAGGGTGTGTCGTATGATAAGCACATTAGACTACAATTTGTACAGCATTGTTAAATGGGGTATACAAAGTAGTGTAAAATTTAATGCTTCAAAAACTTAAAGCTGTAGTTGAAGCAAAATGTACCCCTTATGCTATCAGTGCTCAATATGTGTGCAACGACGATCTTTGTCGGAATGACCACATTCTCGAGACCGGCAAATACGCTGCTAAATGCAGCAATTTCTATATCGGTGTAAGAAATTGTTCACACCTTCTGATCTGGCTTTAATTTATGAGGCGCTTATACGTCTCGACTCAAGTATAACTCACATCTTTGGGCAGGTGCAGCCTGCACCGTAAAAACTAATAGTGATAGGAATACAGCTATCATGAAATCATTTCCATCTCTTGAACACCCTCGGAATGTTTCATGTATTTCCTTGTTTTATCGCTTCTCTCACGAGCAATCGGCAATCGTCACTCAAATTGGCCATTTGCATTCTCCCCATTAATCAGTTCACCCGTGATACCCGTTTCGCTAGGAATGCTCATCAGTTCACGCTTCAAACAACACTATTATGGAATATGTTCGCCCCTGCCCTTCAATTAGAAAAATTTCAAGATCAATGTTCATCGACATCTCCTTTCTCCCCCTCCTAATTTCCTCATAACTTCTGATTTGTTTATGTTGGACATTATAAGGGTATCACAATAAACCCTTAAGCGGGTGTGATTTATAAAAAAAGATATCTTGGGAGTTATTGTCCGTAGTTTGTACGGTGATGAGAAAGGCGGAAGAGAGGTGCAGATCTGCTGTTACGTGGGTTAGTATTAAATGGAAACCTTTTTCAAAAGAAATAACGAATCCATAGTGTCAGTGGGGAGCTGGCGTGCTAAGAGAATGTCAGGGAATGTAAAGTTTGCAAATCAATCAACATTTTAATCGAGAATATCAGATCAAGGAAGAACACGAAGGTAAAATCAAAGAAATCTACTTTTTACAGCTCCAATTTTTTGGAAATGAGAATTCTGATATGGTTGGCTTAGAGGACTTAGTGACATCAGGATTCGAAAATTCCTTAGACCAACGTTTTATCGAGCCGAGTGAAGAATTAGCCTTGCTAATTATATGATCAAAATGAGCACAAAAGATCAACTGACTATCACAATTAGTTCCAAGGTCTCGGATAAAACAAACATACTCGTATTAAATAGCAAGATCGTAAAAGCAAAAAAGCAGAAGGGAAGGGGTAATCGCTTACGAGAGAAAGTTATGGACTGACATTTGCAACATTTCGGTAGGTAGGAAGAAATGGCGACCACTAGCAGTCTAGTCCTTTGGGCCAAGTGCGCCATTTTGATACTACAACTCGTAGGTTTTGATGTCTCTTATTGTGTGTGTGCTGTTGCACAATCATTCGGAAATTCGATCACTCACCCAACCGGACCACCACACTTATCCGAAACCATCTAGACTGTGCAAAGCTAGGCAGTTTGTTAACTGGTGCTGAAACAGTAGCGAATTCGATTGAGTGATCATCCGTTCCTCTGTACCGCAAACTACAGTCAAAGCACTCATTCCGATAGCTCCGGATCTAAGGAGTCAAACGAAGGACACTGCACAGAAGTAACCGAAGTTCGTCCAAGAGCCATTTCGTCGCGAGAAAGAGATAAAGTCTTTGATCATCATTTCCGAAAGTTCGTCAATGTCGTCAAAAAATGCCCTTCCTAATAATTATGCTCAAAATTCGGACAGAGCAGGGCATTTTCAGAGGAAATGGAGAACTGTTTCTTTTTTCCGTTGGTCCCCACAGCTATGACAGTGACTCTTGTGAGGAATGCCTAGCTTTGCTGCATGTTCTCCTATCTATGGCTTGCTTGGGTCTGCATATTAGATCAAGTGTTCGGGATTTTTTATATCTGGACTAAATCTTTCCAAAAATAATGCAGTTAGTTAAACTGCTCAACCTAAGGTTTGATTGAAAAATTGAGAGAATATTGCTCTTAATAAATCCGGGCTTAATGTTGACTCTTTCCGCAAGTGAGTGATGAAGGGCCGTTGCCTGGCCTGCTCGTCCGCCCGTTCATTCTCATCAATGCCACAATGACCCCCAACCCAGATAAGAGTGACATTGTGGTTAATATTGAGGCTAGCAAGTCTATTAATTAGATTGATAACGTCTTTTATAGTTCTGAGAAAAATCAAAGGTCCGAGGTGACTGCCTTGAGGAACACCCCATGTAGCATTAATAAGATCACAGATTGAAGACCTACACATAACTCTATTTTGGCTATTTTCTAAGTATGATCTGAGCCATGAGATGAAAAACGGTGGAAAACCGAAGCTGTTAATGTTAAGGTAAATATTTTCATGACATATTTTATCAAAGGCTTAAATTAAATCTGTGGTGATAACGTCTACTTCGATATCTCTCTCTTATGCATTTAAAACAAATTAAGAACCTTAGAAACCATAGCAAGTATATTTAAAGTTCCTAAAACACATCTTTAAGTTCCTAATAGAATATCTATGAACATAATATGTAATATGAACATTTTTTGATCCAACAACAACTACACATTCGAGCTCCTGTTATGAATCCTTTATTTCAACCACATATGCCACATTCACAAAATCATATCAAATTGGGTAATTTGTTTTCACATTAAACAACAAAAAATCGCTGTAATTTAATTTGTAATTATTGTGTATTTTTTACTTTCGTATTATTTTTGTTTTTACTGCTTTATTTATTTTCAGCAATAAAACGCAATTAAAATTCGGTCTGGCAAACTCATTATATTTTTTTGTTTGATTAATGGGAGCTCAAACCTATTGCCTATGTATACATTGAAAACAAAAATGCATACAGGCAAAGGATTCTCGGGCATCGAGGATGTCAGTAAAATTTTTTAATGAATAATAATTGATTTTAAACTAACTCACATCAGGCAAATTTTTATATCGGATAATAAATGTTGAAATTTAATATATTTACAATTAATTAGTTTTGAATTTCATCCAGGAAAAAATAGAATTATAATTAATTCGAATCAATCAGTAGGAGCCTATGGTTCTAGATAAATCGGTTGAATTCACATATCAATGGAGCCACATATGCTCTAGTGAAATAGCCAGCTGCATTCCTTCCCTTAAACAATTCAACTGTAATAATCGCACTTCTAGGAATGCCCATCAGTTTACCCATGAGCCCAACTTCGGCCGTACTGTGAAGTAAAGAGATTCGTTCTTTAGCCATACTACGCGAATGTGGAATGCTTACTACGCTCCGTCTTTCCCTGTCATTGCAATGTTGAAGTATTCAAAACCTATGTACACCGACACCTCCTTTCTAACCCCTTCCTTTTTTCTTAATGCTCACACTGTGTCACTGGCATATTAAGGGTATAAGAGAATAACCTTTGAGAGTGCGCTAATTATAAAAAAACATATCAGAGACATTGATAGAATTGTCAAGTGGAGTTATCACACAAGAAATTATTGGACTGCTTTTCTACTTGAAAATTCCGTTAAACCTTAAACCTGGTTTGCAAACGAGGACACCTTCTATGATGCTTAGAGTTCAATCTATATATTGCATCAATTCTAAACGAAAATGCTACTTAATACATTGAAAGTCCAACTTAGGTGAGGTTAGGTGGGGTAATGATGCGGCAAGCCGTACAACGTTACTCGGATCTCAATAGATCCATTGTGGTCCCCAGGATGTTGCTATTGAAGGAATGGGAAGGGTAAGACGAAGGATTTAGTGGAAGTATTAGGTATGGAGTGCCACCTTGAACCATAGTGTTTTTTTTAATGAAGTTAAGGATGCATTTTAACAATAAAAATGAGACGTCGTCGCCCAGTTCGTCGAAAAAATATTCTTTGAGGTCATCTTTTCTAGTCCTGGCTAGGCTGGCGCATTCACAAAGGAAGTGAGATGAGCCCTCTTGCCCTCTTCACTCTGGATAAGTCAGATGTGCTGATACCGATTCTGCTCATGTGGGCTTCCATTGAATTGTGACCCGTAAGGATTCCAACCTAGAGAGATAGTTGAGGTATGCTAAGCTTCAGTAGATACTGAAATATTTGGCCAAAGATTTCTGATACACGACAGGTATCAATTATTGACCATCTGTTATTCGCGGTCTTAAGGAAATTTTGGTGAATTCTATATTTTTCCTGCTTTAGTGGCATAAGTACCCAGGGTACAATTTGACACGGTTCAAGTGATGAAACGTTTTTGGCCAGTTCATCAGCCACTTCATTTCCATAAATGTCACGGTGTCCCGGGGCCCATCAAAGGGTGACTGAGTTCGTTTCGCCGAGAAATCTTAATTCACGACGGCAACGATCTCAGTTTTGACTTCGTGATAATTGACAAAATGGCTCTGATTGCCGACTCGCTATCTATGAAGATATCAATATTTTTGTCCGTCAGTTCACATGTGGACAGATATTTTGCGGCCTCGCAAACTGTAAGTACTACCGCTTGGAAAACACTGCAAGACTTTGAGAGCTTTAATGATCTTTTTATGGGTGGGTTGACTGAGTATAATGTGCCTGACCGTACCCCAGCTTCCGTTTTGGAACCGTCTGTTAAGATCGATACATGATTTGCGGTTATGACCCATTGCGACAGTGCTTGAGAGCTTCAAATGTTTCTGTTATACTTTAATCGCCCATTATTTTTCAAGCTCTTTTTTGGATTCTATCTAAGAGACTCAAGTGAGCCCAGATATAGGAATTGTACTCGAACTTTGGACGAATATAGGCCTTATAGATTACAGCCAGATCAGAAGGGTTAAAAAATTTCTTGCAACGTCGAAGGAAACCTAAGCATTTAGCAGCGTTTTTGGCGACGTGGAATATGTGGTCATTCCACACAGTTCAGTTTCCTCAATGCAAGTGCCACTGAGGGATAGCAGCATGGGGGGTGGGTTGCGCTTTAATGACAGAAGGCAGCATTGAGTTTTTGAAGCATTAAATTCTACGTGGTTTATGGTTCCCCATTTTACAATGCTATTGAGGTCAGAATTTAATGAGCGTTTCATGCGTTGTCGTTCTAGGTACACATCCAGAGGGCTAGGACATGCATCTGGAAACGAATATGAGAAGCTAAGGGTGCTGTCATCAGCAAAACAATTTAATGGAATAGAAGTTTCAGAAAAAAGATCATCGATGAATATCAAAAATAGAGACGGAGACAAAACGGAGCCCTGTGGCACACCAGCATTTATTTCATGAATTTCAGATTTAAAACCATCTAATACAACTTGTATTGAGCGGTTTGAAATGTAGTTTCTAATCATTCGAAGAAGAGATTCATCAATACGAAGTGCACGCATTTTCGATAAGAGAGCTTGATGCCAAACTCTATCAAATGCTTTTGAAATCTCAAGTGCAATAATCTTACTTTCTCCAAAACGATCTAACGATTTATACTCCTGTTCGGTGAGATACACCATCAGATCACCAGTGGACCTATTGCTATTGCCGGTCAATAAGAAGCTTTCGTTCTTCAAGATTTTTCTTGAGCTGATAGTTTATCAGCGTTTCCATGACCTTAGAAATAAAGGATATAAGTGCAATTGGACGATAGTTAGAAGGGGAAGAAGATTCCCTTTCTTAAGGGACAGGCTGGACAAATGCCGTATTCCATCCACTCGGAAATAGACCAGTAGAGTATGACAGATGGAAAAGCTTACGCAATGGTTTGGCAGAGTTGAAGAACACCTCTCCAAAACAATTGGGGCAATACTATACGGGCCAGCGGATTTGTGTATACATAATGTATATCGAGATCCTTCAAAACTCTTGCAACTGTACGAGACCGAAAGAAGATTTGTCCAATAGAATCATTAACGCTCTCAATTACAGGAGGAATCATGGTACTATCAGACAACGTCGAATTAACAGCAAACTGTGCTACAAGCAAATTGGATTTTTTTTTGTGAGCTGACATAATGAGTGTCCTTGAAAACGAGCGTAGGAACCGAAGACAAAGTAGTATTTCGTACGTTCTTTACAAATGACCAAACTTTTATACTACTTTTGGGACATTGCAGTATTTTTTGCCGTAATTTTTGTTCATGTACAAAATTTGGTTCTATGAATATGACCATTACAGGTCTTTCTAGCTTGTTAAAACTTATTCTGGTTTTCCTGAGTAGGATTGGTTTAATAACATCGGAAGCTTACTTCTCTGACCCGAATAACCTAGCTCGAAACAAACCATAAGTTGTCTTTCGGTTTGATAGATTTTTTTCCTATTTGGGATAATATGACTCATTCCGAAAAGAATTAAATTTGTGACCATATCTGCACCATCGAGGAAGCATAGCGACCAGTTTAAGTTCCTGAAGAAATCGTTGAGGCCGGCCAAGTTGGCTTTCTCGTATTGCCAAACGGTTCTCTTAGGGATTATTTCTCTAATGGCTTTTGTTGGCATGAGAAATTTGCAGATATGATACAATGTCGGATCCCGGGTAGAATTTTCGACTCGATAATGCCAAGGCCCCAGCTAGTTTTTCTTAGTTTCAATCATGGCCCTACCGAGCAGTATCTAGCTTGTCCCTCGCTAATTTGTTAATGCTCTGTATATAATGGGCCTTGCTAGATGTTCCTATATGAGCCCTAGATGGGTCTTCACAAGTAGCACAAGAGCTACGGCAGTTCTTAAAAAATTATTAGAAACAAAAAAAAAATTTTTTTTTTTATTATTGTTGTTTATTTTTATTTTTTCTTTGCCTCTCCCTATATTCGACTCTTTAAGTGATTTTTTGCTGGAATGAAATAATTTTTTTTTTTTTTTAATTTACCTCCACTGAGATTTGAACCCGAGTCCTCTCGCTTGCCGTGCTTGTGCGCTACCTATTGCGCCACTGTGATATATAAAATATCGTGTCTCAAAGTGCTACTCAAATAACTCTCTTTTATTTATACTGTTTAAGAAGACTTAAATACGTAAAGAATCTGAAAAATACCGATTTAGGACCAAAACAAAAAAGTTATGTTTTTAGAAGGATAATGGATAGCCTTTTATAGAGACATATGTATAGGCACATCTAGGATACATCAAGTAAAAACTATATAGCCCCAGTATAAGTAACATCTGAGAATGCCTATAAAGAGGCGAGACTATCTACGGCCAATATATCGCCAAGGAAAAGGTTCAAATCTAGGATACATCAAGTAAAAACTATCTACCCCCAGTATAAGTAAAATCTGAGAACGCCTATAAAGAGGCGACACTAGCTAAGGCCAATATAACGCCCAGATACAATTCCTTATCCAGGCTACACCAAGTAAAAACTATCCAGGTCCCTTGTAGTTTATTTGTTACAATGCCAATAAAGAGGCGATACTATCTATAGCCAAGATATCGCCAAGAAAAAGTTTCATATCTAGGCTACATCAAGTTAAAAATATCTAGGCCCAGTCTAAGATACTCCTGGAAAAGCCAATAAATAGGCAGTTCTAGCCAGGTTCAATATAAAGCCAGGATAAGCATAAATTAGTCAAGATCCGCCAGGCTTGCATCTGTCTAGGCCCAGCATAGGATTTACTATATAATGGCCAATCTAGCTAGGGCCACGCTATTCGATAGTGTTTCCTAGATAATTTTCTATCCGGGATGTGCCTAGTTGTGATAAAACATTTATGGTATATTTGTCAGGGTCAGAGGTAAAAGACAACTCTAGAGTGCTGGCGATCGGTTGCGAATCAGTTGCTACCGGATATCAAACAATAAGGATTTTTATGGTATATGGAATCTTGCACGAAATCGAAGACATCAGGTTGCATTAAAATTTGTTCATATATGTCAAAATGTCAACGAGCTTCAGCAGTTAAATAGTGATGATTCAATTCTTGTGGTGACTTTCGTAATCCTTAATTTTTACGGACTCAACTCTAGCCGATTATCTCGTGTTTCAGGATTTATCTAGGGATCCAGTTGTGCACTGCTGGTAGATATTTTGAAACAATGTTGAACCACTCTTAAAAAAAAGGTTACAGCGGCTGTTCAACACTCTGGGGAATCGACTCGAATAGTGATGGAAAATATCCTTCTTAAATTTGGTTTGAATGTTTGTTTTAACTTATCTTCTGTTTTTGTTAACCAAATGAAAAATATTATCATATTCAGTTTTGCAATTATGTTAAGAAAGAGGAAGACGGCACAGTCTTCAAACCATGAAAGGCTGCGATTTTATTTTGGTGTGTGTAAAATAAATCACAGACTTGTATAACGATTAGTTACTGTCGCCTTTTCTTTATACAGCAAATTCAATGTTTTTCGCTTGTGTATCTAATCCCGCAACCAATTATTCTTAATTTTTTTTATATATGAAACCTCCTTCAGTGTTTAAATGTAAACCACCTTGATAAGAAAAGAAAGAAGAAAACACAACCTGCAGTTTGATGTATGCAACACAATTCAGTTGTAGAGCAAAATCGTGGTTCACACAAATTTGAAAATTTGATCCAACCGTGGCGTATTAGTGCATCCCATTAAATTAGAGAACAGTGACACCTTTTCTTCCTCTGCGTGGGATATCTATGGAGCTAGAGTATCTGTATATCTACATTTACGTCGTTTCATTCTAAGGTATTTAATTTGCGCTTTCTACTCGTGTGAACATGTACTCGTACATATAGTGCATCCTAGTTAAACTTGTAGAATAAAGTGCAGCTACACCATGGTTATTCGTACTTGCCATTGTCTGAATCCTGTTTTACAGCCACAGCTCCCAGGAGAATCAAGGATATCAAATGAACATTCTACTTCCGCATATTTCGTAATATAACGCACGTCACGCGCTACCACAAGCAACAGGATTACATTGCTTAGTTCGGCTTTGAGAGTGTCAAATCCATCCACGGGTAGAAGCAAAATTCACTCCATAACACATAAACGAAATAGCATATCAAAGTGACGAGTCGGCTGTACCGAGGTTCCTTCATATACATACATAGGAAATGTCCTTAGCATGAAGTGCGGTAATAAAATTACTTTAACACGTTTTTGGCATACCAGACATCCTGTCAGTCAGTTATGGAAGTTGGTGTGGGTAAAAGTGGGATTTTAACATCGAAAACTGCCTTTTCTCTTTCTGGGTCTATGTAGCTGAAGCTGGCAAAAATTTAGAGTGCACGCATACACAGATGCTCAGTCACCCCCGAAAAAAAATATTAATATAGCCTGCCAATTTCAGAAGCATACACGAACGAAGTTATTGTTTCGTTTTAGTGGACGATGCGGGGGATAAGATCGTACGGGTAGGTTTATTATTATGCCTTAGAAGGAATGCTACATATTTAATGGTGGTCTTCAGATATAAGGCGGAGATTTATTTTTTTTAGCATCGTATTGCAGTGGAACAATGAAACTTTATTGCAAAATAAGACATCATTTTACGTTTGAATCCATTATTGTTAATGTAAAAAAATATGCATTAATACAGTTAAGTTCTAAGCATTAGATTTCATTAAGTTAATACTCCTTCTGTAATTTATTGGGCGTAAGGTCTAATAGAAGATTAAAACATATCAATTCGCTCAATTTGGAGTTTAACAGCTATGCACTCGTGTGCAGTTAAAATGTATCTCATAGTCTAAAAGCAGCTTTTAGATTTACGGCATTTCATATTAAGTGGAGTCATTTTATTACTATTAAGGTGCCGTCACACTATGCGAGAAAGTTATTTTCAGTAAGCCGTCCTAGAATCCACATTTTGAAATAAGCGACAAGTATTTGCAGTGAGCAGCAGTTACATGACGCAAGTTTCTTAAAGCTAAGTTGATACAGTGCCCTGTTACTTAAGGTTTTAGTGACATTTCAAAATCCACAATAATGTCGATAGCGAACTTTTTCTTCAGCACTATTAAGTGGACAATTTAATCAGCAAACTGCAAAATGTGTTATTTTTGAGGCCTCAATTGTGGAGCGAATTGTTCATGGAAATAGTGTCAGTGTCAAAAAAGTAAGAGAGCACTGAACAAAATTTTCAATCCGTCTGATGAACGATATATTGTTCGAAAAATTAAGACTGATCGAAGTTATCGATGACTAAAATTTGCTATTGGATTTCAGCAATAATTAGCTAAGAGATGCAGTGCTGAAACCATTCAACGTGTGCTTCGCGAGCATGATTTTAATAGGTGATTTGGTCATAAAAAGCACATGATAAGCAAGAAGAAAATCAGAGAAGCCGACTTGCTTTTGCTAGGAAGTATGTTCTCAAGGACTCTAACTTCTGTGATAATGTTATTTTTGGGGTAGAATCTAAGTCAATATCTTTTGTCCTAATGGGATGTCATATATGACTGACGGAAGCAAAATACAGAGCTTAAATCAAAGAACTTGAAAGCAAACTGTAAAGCATAGCGGAAGAAGCATTATGGCATGGGTCTGTATGTCTGCAGCCGGAGTTGGAAATTTGAAGTTCATATAAATATATTAAAAAATAATTTTATTGAAATTATTTGTCGAAATTTCCGCTCCTACTAGGACCATGACTAGAACCACAATTCAGAAATTAGACGCGGCTCATTTTGAACTGCCTCATTTATTAACACCCCCGACATAGTCACGTGACATGAAAATGATAAAAATTTGTGGGCAAGAATATTCGAAAATAGGTACCAAATCTCCGACAAAAATTACTAGAAAAATGCATTTCTAGAAGAATGGCAGAAAATTATCCCGGAAATCACAAGGAAGCCTATTGATTCCATGCCAAAAAGACTGGAGGCTCTTGAAAAAGTCAAATTACACCACACAAAATATTGAATGTGCTACAATACTTAATGGGGCATATTCATAGATGTTTGTCAAACTCTTGCTAAGTTGTTACAAAGCAAGTCCAGAGTTAAGGCTATTCATAAATAAATTTAATCATAAGTTTAGGGCAGAGTTGTAAAAAATGCAGTCTTTTCGGTACTGCAGTTAATTGACTAAAAAGACTAATTTCTTTAAGTCTTTTAACTTACAAAAAGACTTTAACTGTAATCCAGCAGTCGCAGTCAGTACTAATATTAGTACTGTGCAGTTAATAAAAGCAGTTAATTGACTAAAAGTTAATTAACTGCAGTACTTTTCAACTGGTTTTAGTCTTTTTAGTCACTCAAAAGTCTTCAGTACTGGCCTTGTTTTGGTTTTAGTCAGTAAGTCTTTTAACTGCAGTTAATTAACTGTAAGTCAACTAACTTATTTTTAGTCTTTTAACTAAAATACTTGAGACTTGTACTTATAAAACCACAGATGAGATATTTTGCATGTAGCATGTTGGGAATAGCATGTGGCATGTGGCATATGACATATTGCACGTGGTATGTGAAACTTTAAGAGTTGTATTTCTTAAACAAAACGGTACACATACATATATGTTATAAAAAAAATCATTAAATTCTTACATTTATTTTATACTGATTGTCTTTATTATATATTATACACATATCAAATATATACAAAATCACATGTAATTGAAGTTATTTCAATTAAAAAAAAAATTGTCCATATATATACTTATATAATATACAAAACAATTTCTTTGTATAGATTACATAAATAAAACTTAAAAAAAAAAAAACAATACAAATTTCATAGATGATTCCACTTTGGTCCTTTTTATAATCACACTCATCAGCACTTCAGTATTGATAGCCACTCAAGAAATTTGGAAAAAAAACATTATAGTCACTTTTATATTCATTGGGGCAAAATTTTAAACAACCTATTATTAAGGGCTTGGCAATTTACTAGTTAACAATTTGTTAAACTTTTAGTAATTTACTAACTCTTCGAAAATTTTAGACCTTTTCTTTCGTTTTACTAACTAGTAAATTACTAATTGACTTTTATTAAAAATGGTGCATCTGAACACGTCCAAACAATGACAGTTCGTGAAAAAATACAAAGCAAACAAAATAAATCTGAGGAACGGACCAAATAATTTGATTTGTCAGAAGTCAAAGTGACTAAACGACCACAATTTATCTCTCCCAAAGAAGTGTAATGAAACTGGTACTTGTAATTTAGGTGACATTGGAATCCCACAAGAACTCTTCAAAAAGATTTGCTGGGGACTTAAAACATCACACAAGTTTAGTCCTCAAACATATCGAAATCTTCGTCTTCCGAAAACATTTTATATTACTCGTATTTTATTTACTTTGAAGAACAACTTAGCTAACGAATCATGAAAAAAAAAACAATTAAACTCTTTCAAATAAAATTTCCAAGAGGCAAATGACAGAAGTAATATGGATTTAGCAATTTACTAAAAGTTAAAGCAGCCAGTTTGTAATTTTAACTTTAGTAAAATGTTAAGAGATAGTAATATGTTAAAAACGTTTAAAATTAGCAAACTCCTTAGTAATTTACTAAAATGGATTTAACATATTACTAAGTCGTTTAAAATTTTGCGCAATTATCTTTTAATTTGTATTTGTATTTATTTCATTGAAAAACATTAGCATTATAAAACATAGATAGTTTTTTTAGAAATACTAAGTCAATCAATCTCAAGGTTTGACACAAATTTTAGAGTAAATTCAAATTTATTTTGACGATTTAGAATACTTCTATTCTTGCCAGCCCCTTAATAACAATTTTAACGAGCAAAAACATCGTTAAAAAAATCTGATTTTGTAGATGTTTTTTAATCCATCGAGATTTCAGCCATCCTCCATTGGAATTTGACAGTTTATGGTTTGGTTGAGGGGTAATATACTATATTTTGACCTGCTTAGAGTATTTCTTTCTAGATGCTTTCCAAAAGCCCTAAAATCGATTTTTCGGTGAAAACATTAAGATTTTTCAGAAGTTTTTCAATCAATTGACATTTGAGATTTTGTATACGTCTTTTACAAAATAGATATGAAGCTTTATTTCCAAATGTCTTGACATAATAAAAATCTCTGAGAAAAAACGATGCATTCCAGAACATATCCCAGTACCAACCCTTTACGAAGCAAATGTTTTTCTGCACTCAATTTAAGCGCCATCTACACCTCAATATAACAACAATTTTTATCCATTCTGTATTCGCTCTGATTGCTGACCAAATTATATTCACTCTTGATGTTTTTATTGATTTGCATGTAAAATTTTGCTAACTTGGTTATTCACTCTTTCATAAAACACGGCTTTTATCAAAGGGCACGGCAGTGCCCAGCCAAGTTCTGGCACTACACCCTTTTTACAGGAACAAACTCTGGCGATTTTTGACCCCTCCCTATCTTCAGTATCGATGAAGTCGGAAACTTAAAATTTCGAATATTTGCTAAGCTAGTCAGGCACAGGTGCCCCATCAAATTTCAATTTTCTAGCATAAGCTGTTCCTGAGATATAAGACCTCAAAAATCACAAAAACCGTAACCGACTGACTCACTCACTGGCTGACTGACAGATCATCAAAATTATGGAGCACTTCCTGACATCGTAGAATCTTGTAATTTTGCACAACGGTAGGTCTTGTCATGCAAGCTGAGGAAAAAATTTGAAGTTTTCCATTCAGGGGGCGTGGTATCCGCCCACTTTCTCCGAATTGGTGTTGGATGAATGGAGCACTTCTGACTGCTGTAAAACGATGAAATTTAGTAAATTAACAGGGAGTAAATTGCATACTAAGAGAAGAATATAAAATTTGAGGTTTTCCATTCAGGGGCATGGTATCCGCCCACTCCCTCAGAACTGATGTAAATTATACATGGCACACTTCCGACTGCAGTAGAACAATGAAATTTGGTGGAACGGTAGGACTCGAATTGCATATAAAGGACCAAAAATAAAAATTGAAGTTTTCCATTCAGGGGGCGTGGTATCCGCCCACTTTCTGAGAAATTGTTTAATTTATATGAAGCACTTTCTATTGCTGTAGAATGATGAAATTTGGTAGAGCGGTATAGCTTAATGTAAATTCAAAACGAAAAAAAGAAAATTTAAAATTTTTCATTCGAATCGTCTTTTTATTGTCGTTTTGAAACCATACATGTATCTTGAAAATTCATGACTTTTCTTAGAACTAGAGTGCTCGATTTGGTACTCTATGTTATTTTAACATGAATGAAAAAAGAAAACATTTGCATACCTGAAAAAATTATTAGCTAACATAAAAAAAATCTTAACTGTGATGTGAACTATACTCAAACCACTAATTAGGCTACTCGTATTAATTGGTGGGCTACATTCATTTAAAAAAAGGAGTTAAAACTTCAACAAAAACATCATCGCATCCTCAACAATTAGTAAATTGCTTTTTTATGACTTTGAGCGGATGTAGGTACTAGTATTTATAATTAAGGTAGGTATGTTAGTGTTAGGTATCTTGCCAGGACAAGAAGAAACAATTGAAAAGCAAATCAAAACAACCAATAACAAAAAGAAAATATATACCAAAAGAAATAAGAAGCATAAACTAAGTTGATTTTAGTAGGTAGAGTCCACCCTTCATCTTTCCATATCTTTCGAGATTCTGACATGGCAAAATATTAAAATCTTTGCAAAAAGAAGTGAGATCAGACATAAATCATAAATGTTAAAAAAAGAGCCTAACTTGTTAGACAAAGGTTTTTGTATAGAAGAACTTGGCTCTTTTTTTAAAATTTATGTTTTTGGCCTGATATTTGTTTACATGCATATTCTACTGACTTTCTGTAACGGTCAGTTCTCTTCTTTTTATTTTCATTAGGGATGGTCACGAGCGGAGACAAGAGACATTTCTCGGTCTCGGTCTCGTTGCAATCGAAAAAAATTACATATCTGGGCATCGGTGTGGTATAATATTTATGTAGGTACCAAATGGCACATACCGCATGTAACATATAACATGCAATGTTATATGCCACATGCCACATGCCAATCGCAACATTCTACATGTGTTGTTTTTTAAGTACAAGTCTCAAGTATTTTAGTTAAAAGACTAAAATTAAGTTAATTAACTTACAGTTAATTAACTGCAGTTAAAAGACTTACTGACTAAAACCAAAACAAGGCCAGTACTGAAGACTTTGAGTGACTAAAAAGACTAAAACCAGTTGAAAAGTACTGCAGTTAATTAACTTTTAGTCAATTAACTGCTTTTATTAACTGCACAGTACTAATACTAGTACTAACTGCTGACTGTTTATTTTGCAGTTAAAGTACCCGTGCACAGTATTAACTTGCATTCAATTGTTAAGTTAATTAACTGCGACTTTACTAACTGCATTACCAAAGTACTGCAGTCTTTTACAACTCTGGTTTAGGGGTAAGCCTGTGGTCTTACCTTAAACATAAGAAATGCTGTGTTTAAGTAGTTATTATCAAAGCCAAATGTCAGAATTGATTGATACAAAAAAATTCCAGGGGCTCTTCGAGCCTTTTGTATTGTAACATTGATTTTGTTTTTTTAATTTAAAAATTATTATAAAATATTTATTTGAGCTTCTTTTTTGGCTTTTTTATTTAATAATATTATTTTACATGACCGCGATTTACAACTCTAAGCCATTCCTGTGTGCGTGTTACCAGGAATGGAGTGGACCTCCAATCTTTCAATTCCTCGCAAGAGTTAGTATACTCTATTACCCTGGCTCTATTTATACAAATCTTGAGCGATGTGATCAGGGAGGTCACGGCCAAAACGTAAAGTACATAAAGTAATTGAGATAGTGTTCTCTTTTTCTCGATGTTTTGGTTTCAGCAATCTAGATAATTGATGGTGCTTCCCAATACTAAAAGATTAAAAGAGATTGCTTAGGACTATCGTTCCTAGTTTCGTTGTAGGAGAAAAAAAGGTTCATCATTAATATTGGTACAGATTGTGGTTGGCTTCGGTCTACACCACGGAGATTCTACTCCATAACGTACTTAGAACAAAATAACCCGAATTGGGTACCTCGGGAATAATGAGATTAATGAAATTGCTCCGCTAATTACAGCCCCCAGGGTGTAAAAACCTTAATTGGGTAGGCCCTCTTTAAAGAAAGCACGAGGTGGCTGTGGTTATACCAACTAAAGAGCTGCATGAATGCATTCATTTGCATTCATTCAACAAGTACAGTAGTTCACTATATTCTATTCATTGTTATTTTACTAACTAGAGTACAGTGAAAATGAGTACCACTCCATAAGCCACAAACAGTGTACAGCATTCGATCTCTGTTATCGAAATGAATACACCGTTTGAATTCTCTTCTATACGTGAGTGCTTGATTCAAACAAAACATGTGCAAATCTAACTGTCTTTAATACACTGAGTACACCGAGTACACCAAATGCACTGACCTAAACGAGTGCAGTTTGTAGTTTATCTCTGGGCTTGTATCGAGTGAAGGCGAAAAAAAATATTGTGTAAATAAATTAATTTTGATAAAATAGAATTTAATGACGTAAGTCATATGACATGGTTTTGCATATTTGTACGTATTTATTAATGAAATTCAAATAGTTATTAGGACTCCACAAATGATTCTGACATTTCAATGGTGAGCGTAACTGGCTTGTTAAATAATTCAGCCATTAAAGCCAAAATAATAATAACAACGGAATTAGAAAACGAATAAAAAAATTAACAAATAAATAATATAAGTAAAAATCTAATTCATTTGTCCCTTCTTTGATATAAATTTATTGATATAAACGATTTTTCTTCATTAGCACACTTCTACACAGCCTACGATCGCCTCCGAGTCTTACTATTATGTTAAAGGATGTATGAGAAGTTCGTATATTTGTTCTGTAGATAAATGAGTGTATTCAGTGTACTCGGTGTACTTGGTATACTCGTTGTACACACTGACGAATACCCATTCTTCATGAGTACACTACACTTATTGTTTTGGTATCAATGAGTGCAACATTCATTCAGTAAACAAATATCGGGTGATTCATTCGTTTTGCTTTTCAAGATGTGAGTGCAATGAATAAGGTACCTGAAAAAATATGAATGTCTTGGAACTGGTTGCAAGTCATTCATTGCAGATGTTTAATACCAACCAAGTCATTCAGTTGGCTATTGTTAACCAGCAATAATTAGATGGAAAAACTTGGTGGTACTGCATACACAGAACAAATTTGGAACAGTAGGAAGCTGGCTTGAATTCTGATGCAAACCGTACGAGATATCGATGGGTAGCAATGTTCAGTTGGTTTGTCAAGGAATCAAGATCTGGCCCCTGCTGGAAAAAGTTTGCAACCTTTCTTCCAAGATAAAATGCAACTGGGGGCTTTGTTCAATAGCTGTTCATTGAACCCGATAGTGCTTGGTAGGCCAAGTAGTGAGATTAAGTCTTAACTGATAGGTGCTTACTATAAAACCTATCTACAGTTCTAACGAGGAATCGACAAATCTTCTAAGAGTACTTGTCAGGGTTCTGACTTTACTTCGATCGAAGTAGATCTACTTCGATTTTGAGAAAAAAATTTAATCTACTTCCCTACTTCTCTTTTTTCTGATCTACTTCTCTTTGAAATTCTTAGCCAACATACTCGTATTTAAAGACAGCGCTGATCACTCTGTATTACATACAAAACAAGTTTATGATATGAATCATTTAAATGTAAGCACCGTGGAATAATTTAATATTAATATTAGAGAACACTTACAGAAAAACGGAAAGATATTTATGAGCCATCTTTTGAATTGATAAAATTCATACAAAAGTACAAGTCGGTTGATGGAAAATTTCCTTTAAAATAGTAATACTTAATTAAAATTTGTTTACAATTCTGAAATCAGAATTCACTTATATACATAATGTATACGTTATGTTTATATAATTTGATTTCCTAAATCTACTTCGAACATTTTGGATCTACTTCAGTTTTTTTCCGTATTTACTTCGAAAATTTAAAACCCAAGTCCGAACCCTGGTACTTGTCATGAAAAGTGCTGCTCATTAGCTGTTAGGGGTCACTCACGAAAAGTTATTTGAAGATGAAAAATTGATTATGGTCGTCAAAAAAGTTATATCGGTCAAATGGGCACCTCTCAAGTGGATTCACATTTTTGCTCGTTTTACGACATTTTGAATTGTTACTCGCAAAACATCTGGCTCTAAATCTAAATCGGAGATTTCTTTTTCAATCTTAGCTTTCAAGACTTGCTGCAAGATTTGCGTTTTTTGTGGTAAACGCGAAATTTAAAAACCTCTAAAGCTACGGCCACGCACTGAGCGACGAGCGACTGAGCGATTGAGCGACGAGTCGCTGAGCGACGCAAAAAAATTAAAGCACATGAAATTGTATGGAGGTGGCCACGTAAGTCCTGAGCGACTTGTGATTTTTTCAAGCGACAGAGCGACGTCGCTCTGCAATCAAATCTGTTTTAATTTTTCAGTCGATCGCTGAGCGACGAAGTTAGTCCATGAAGAAAATAAGCACAGAATGTTTAAAATTTGAAATTTTTCAAAAGTCTTTTGTCATTTAGGGCAAAATTTACGAGTTAAAAAAACTTGAGATAAAAAGCGACATTCAGAATGTTATTTTGGTAAAACTAAAAAATAAAAATAAAGAATAAATAAAATGCACGACTGGAATGTACGAACTTGCTCTTATGTAAAAGTATTTTGGAATTTAAAATGTTTGTATAAATAAATATAAAGCATGGATTTAATGAGATAAAAATGTTGAAATGCATGAAATTGCCGTCTGATTTTCAGAAAAGTATGAATTTATGCAAACAAAGTTCAAAAATCGTTTTATTATTAAAGTAATTTTGTATACAAAAATTTTCTTTGAAATTTTTCAGGAAAAAAATTCGGAATATTAATTTTAAGTAATTAGTAGTATAGATTCAAGGACATGATTAGAAAATAAACGTTTTGAAGATATTCAAATCAAAAAACTATTTTTTCGAAAAATTTTATAGACCATTATAGACTATATTTTTTTCAAAGGAGCTCCTGCATACAAATTTTAGTTAAAACCGATAGAGCCGTTGATGAGAAATTTAAAAATCAAAAAAAAAAACGGTGCATTCATTCAATGTATAGTCCATGCCTAAATACGATTTTGCATTACGTTACTTTTGGAGCTAAACAAAATTTCAATTTCCCCTCTAGGAAATTATCGAAGACCCTTATGTACCGAGTTTGAAGAAAATAACTCCAGTAGTTTAAGCTGCA
Organism: Chrysotoxum bicinctum; assembly: GCA_911387755.1. Lineage (NCBI taxonomy): Eukaryota > Metazoa > Arthropoda > Insecta > Diptera > Syrphidae > Chrysotoxum > Chrysotoxum bicinctum. Next base: position 149,078,136 of record OU426989.1, read on the forward strand.
GATCGAGGAAGAGACATACAGACGGACAGACGGAATTTCCGGACCCACTTTTTGTTTGTCTTCGCTATAATAATAATGTTTGTTGAAAATTAAAGCTTTTTTACTAACTGTAATGCTCATTAACTTGCACTTGCGATACACAAACATAATCATATTAAGATCAGTTCACTTTTAACTTTCTTTCGATGTACATCATTTCTTCTTGCCCTAAAGTTACTTGTATTTAAATCTATTAAAACTTTGAATAAATTACTGTTGTTAAATATCTGTGTTTTCTTTAACCGGGAAATTTAAGTAAATTTGGTAACAAATTTTACATTGGTGCCGAAACCCGGGAAGAAACACGAACGTACGAAATAAAATGTGGTTAATTCTACCGTATTCGATAATGGATTTAGCAAGTCGTGCTACTTATCGGGGGCAAGTAACGAAGATTGTTAATAATGCGGGCGAGTTTCTGAGATCAAATATAAGTCAAGTTAAAGATGACCTAGACTCTTATGCCCTAGATTGCATTGAAGAGGAACTGAGCGTTTTCTTAGATCGTCTGACAGCGGCGCATGAAAGTCTGCGCAAAGCAAATTTCGATGTTCGTTCCTTAATAAAAACGGATGATTTTGATCGTGAAGCTGAATCTATAGCCGATTATGAGGATAAGGCTATATCAACGATTACACGACTTCAAATACGTTTAAACAAGGTAAAACAAAATCAGAAGCTGTTACTATCGCCCTCGGTACCCACCATTGATAGTCCCCCTAATGATGCTACCGCTAACATTTCATCGCATAACGTCACCATTTCCCCTCCACATAAATTGCCAGCAGTAAAGCTTCAAAAGCTGCAACCAAGAAAGTTCTCAGGTGACTACAAAGAATGGATACCGTTTTGGGAACAGTACCGAACACTTGTGCATGATAATCTGTCACTTTCAACTGTTGACAAGTTCAACTACTTGGAAGCCGTCTTAATTGGGAAGGCAGCGAATACATTGGTAGGTCTAACACCAAGTGAACTTAATTATGAGACGGCAATTAACATTCTTAAAGAAGAGTATGGAAATAAAGAAAAAATAGTCGATCATAATATGCAATGCTTGTTGTCCATTCAGCCAGTTCAATCAAAAGTTGACACTACAGGACTGAGATGTCTTTACAATTCCGTTTTGGCATCCACTCGATCACTCGCTGCTCTCGGAATTCCATCGTCAAATTATTACGTCATGCTGAAAGGTGTACTTCTTCGATGCATTCCCAATGAATTGAGAGTTGATTTTCACAGGTATTACGATAACTCTTCTGATTACTCTACAGAGGATGATGCAAATAACGATAACGATATTTCATCATCACAGTCCGATATTTCATCCACTAAAGACATTGGTGATAAAAAGGTTCGGTATTTATTGAAATTCATAAAACGAGAAGTTGAATCTCTCGAGAAGGCCCAAGAAGCCAAACAAAGCACAACTCGATTGCAACCATCCATATCAAAACCGGTAAAGACTGCTGTTGGATTATTCACAGCAGGAACAAATGATAGTAATTGTTTTTTTTGTAAAGCCTCCGATCATTATTCTTCTGATTGCAAAAGCTCTTTTCCCTTACTCAAAAGGAAACAGATGTTAAAAGAGGACGGACGATGTTACCGGTGTTGCAGAAAGGGTCACTACTCCAAGTCATGCAAAAAACGATTTCAACTTGTGTGCAAAAATTGTAACGGGCGACACGCAACGTCAATGTGTGATCCAAGCCATGCGAAGTCTACATTTACACACAAGAAAAGTACAGCTCCATTACCATCATCACCAAAAAGTACTATGACGTCATCAATTCAACCACAGCAGTCAATTAACCTGTACACGACACAAACTCATAATCTATTACCGCAAGCTAACACTGTGTACTTACAAACAGCATTTGCATTTGCATCCAAAAAGAATTCCTGTAAATCACTGTATGTGCGAATGGTATTGGACGGCGGTAGCCAAATGTCATTTATAAAATCTAGCGTGGCACGACAACTTGATTTGGATATCATTGGAGTACAAAAAATAAATATTATACCATTCGGAAGCAAAGAGCCTAGACCTAGTATGCAGTGTAATAAGGTACAAGTTATGTTACGCAACCAATATGACAACAGAATTGTTGCTTTGGAACTAATGGAGGTTCCCGAAATATGTGTTGATGTTTTAGCAGCGCCAGATGAAAATCTTGATATGTTTAGAGAGTTCAAGCTGGCAGATGTGCGTCTCAACAATTTACATGCTGAAGATGGAATCAGCATATTAATAGGAGCAGACAATTATTGGGCTGTTTCAACTGGGCAGCATAAACGGATTACACCCGATCTAACAGCAATAAACACTGTTCTCGGGTGGACTTTGCAAGGTAGGTCTCCTGTCATATCTCATAATTCAGATGCTGTGGTGAATCTTTCTTGTGTAACTTCTTTGCATGTTTGTGACTGCGAGGACCTTCAGCAATTCTGGCGGCTTGAAGCTATTGGAATATCGAACGATAAAATTATAAGAACTAGTCCAGAGACACTTATCCGCAAGGTTGCTGATCGATACGAGGCATCACTGCCATGGAAAGATGTTGGTGAATCGCTCCATGACAATCGCATTGGGGCACTTTATCGAATGCATTCTTTAGTGCGAAAGTTAGAATCATCAGGAAGACTCAAAGATTATGAAGCAACAATGCAGGAGATGATAAACGCTGGTTTAGCTAAAAAAGTAGAGGATGACGAAGAACGAGCTCGTGTTTACTACATGCCTCACAGACCAGTATATCGGGAAGATAAAGACACTACCAAGTTAAGAATTGTCTTTGATGCTTCGGCACACGCAGCAAATCATATTTCGCTCAATGATCATTTGGAGGTGGGCAACAGTCGTTTGCCTGAGATCTTGACGGTTTTACTTAACTTTCGCTGTGGAAAAATAGGTTTGACTGCTGATATCGAAAAGGCATTTCTTCAAATAACTTTGGCTGCACCTGATCGAGAAAGCCACCGATTTTTTTGGTTCAAGGAATTGTATAACCCGAGTAAGATCCGAACAGATTTTTCAGTGCAAGCCTATCGCATGACACGAGTAACATTTGGTGTGACCAGCAGCCCAAACATATTAGGAGAAGTAATTTCTAGAATTTTAGACGAGGGAAAGGAACAATATCCCAAAGCTGTCGATATTCTACGCCGATGTTTTTACGTCGATGATTTCGTCGCAAGTGTGAATGACGAGAAAACAGCGATGAATATAAGTCATGAGGCAGTTCAAATCATGAAGGCTGGTTCTATGCATCTTCGTAAGTGGAACTCTAACAGCTTGTTAGTGAGGAAGAGTCATCCATCGGAAATATATTCACCAGAAATGCAGAAAGTTTTAGGTCTTCGTTGGTTTGTCGACCCTGATGTATTATCGGTAGATTTAAGTGCTGTTGAAGTTCTTCTGGAATCACGTGGTCTCAATGGGACGAAACGCAATGTACTGAAGGTAATGTCCAAAATATATGATCCGTTTGGTTTATTAGGTCCCTGGGTAGTTCGTTTGAAAATTCTTTTTCAATCGATCTGGCGCCAAAATCTAGACTGGGATGAACGTTTGCCATCAGAACTCGATAAAATCTGGATTGACAGCTATAAGGATGTGAGTGAGTTAGGTCAACTGATGATTCCACGCTGCGTTTTCAACGAAGAAGGGTCTAAGCAAATCCACGTCTTTGCCGATGCTAGTCAGCATGCCTTTGGAGCTGTGGCGTTCGTGCGTACCACAGATGAGGATGGAAACATAACCACTCGTTTCCTTTGCGCTAAAAACCGAATAGCTCCTATCAAGTACAACGATCGTGACGAGTTGACCGTACCAAAATTAGAACTTACTGCTGCTTTGGTCGCAGCAAGATTGCTTGGGTATCTTCGAACGAATTTACAAATTGAATTTGATTCAGAGTTTTTGTGGACGGACTCCAGAATCGCCTTATTTTGGATACTGGGCAAAGAGAAACGTTGGAAGCCGTATGTTGAGAACAGAGTCCGAGAAATTCGAGCGATTACTAAAATTTCTTGTTGGAACCACTGTCCGGGCTCCCAAAACCCCGCAGATTTATTTACCAGAGGAATTAACGCGCTGTCTCTAATCCAGTCTTCTCAATGGCTCTCTGGGCCTGATTGGCTACACAACGAACCAGCCTTATGGCCAACTGTAAAAGAATACAAACCTATACCTTCAGCGCTTTCTTTGTTTGTTTTGGGGGAAGAAAAGGAAGAGATATCTGCAACAATAAATAACTCTTTTATTACATGTGAAAAATTCAGTACCTGAACACATCTCTTACGAACAACAGCTTATTGTTTTCGTGCAATTAAATGCTTCAAGAAAAAACAAACCCATATCGAGCATGCAACCTATGAAGATGTTCCATTTCTATCTGCAAGTGAAATAGATCAAGCTGAAAATTATTGGATTGGCGAAGCACAACGGCTGCATTTCAGTTCTGAAATTGCAGCACTCAAGCAAGATAAAGGTATACCTTTGAACTCTAAATTATTAATGTTTAGTCCCATTCTAGACAAAAATAGTGGACATCTTCGTATAGGCGGGAGATTGCATTTGGTGTCTTCAGAAATTCAAGCTCATCCTATACTATTGCCAAAAGCGTCACATATCTCGAAGCTAATAGTTAATGATGTGCACACAAAATTATTCCATGCTGGTGTATCTTCAGTCTTAACGCATTTACGATCAATTTACTGGATAATTAAAGGTCGACAGCTTGTTAAATCCGAGGTCAAGAGCTGCACAATTTGCAAGGTTCTTCGAGCTATGCCAGCAACTCAACCATTTGCGCCATTACCTAGAGATCGCATCACATTTTCTTCGCCATTTGATGTCACTGGTCTCGACTTTGCAGGATCATTGTACACATATGACTCTGGCCAAAAGAGTAAGGTATACGTTATGCTATTTACTTGTGCATCGATTAGAGCGGTACATCTCGAACTAACATCCAATTTAACTACCGAAAGTTGCTTATTGGGAATACGACGTTTTATGGCTCGCAGAGGCGTACCAAGAGTTATCTGGTCAGACAATGCGGCTACCTTTAAGAAATCTTCCAAGGAGTTACTCAAGTTGAGTTTCACTGATGAACAGTTTAAGGGTTTCTTGGCTAATCATCGTATACGCTGGAGATTCATAGTTGAACGTGCTCCATGGTGGGGTGGGTTCTGGGAACGGCTCGTAGGTGTTGTTAAATCGGCTTTAAAGGCAGCAGTAGGCAAAGCAATCTTGAACACCGACCAGCTCTACACATTTCTAATAGAAGTGGAAAATGTGGTCAATAACAGGCCTCTTACATATGTAGCAGATGAGCCTCTTGATTTATCGCCGCTCACGCCAGCTCAGCTTTTACGTGGACCACAGGTATCTCAACAAAATGAATGTCTTTCAACCGAAGACAACAGAGGTCATAGCTCAGAAGTTTTACGCCAACGGTGGCAGGAAAGATTGAAGTTTATATCCTGCTTCAAACGTAGGTGGTACAAGGAATATATCCAACAACTTATGTCGTTTTCTAAATACAGCAGATCGACCGACCTGGCAATTGGAGATGTAGTGCTTATAGAGGATCGTTCATTGCCTAAGACACTTTGGCATTTGGGCGTAATTGTAAATATTTTTCCAGGTCGTGATGGAAGGGTTCGTGCATGTGAGGTGCGAGTTTCTAATGGAACAATATTTCGAAGACCTATTCAACTGCTTTACCCTCTAGAAATAACAAATCGTCTTAAAGATTGTGGGCCGGAGGATGTTGAAAATTAAAGCTTTTTTACTAACTGTAATGCTCATTAACTTGCACTTGCGATACACAAACATAATCATATTAAGATCAGTTCACTTTTAACTTTCTTTCGATGTACATCATTTCTTCTTGCCCTAAAGTTACTTGTATTTAAATCTATTAAAACTTTGAATAAATTACTGTTGTTAAATATCTGTGTTTTCTTTAACCGGGAAATTTAAGTAAATTTGGTAACAAATTTTACAATGTTAACTTTGATCAAAATCTCGAGTTACATTTTTTTTCCAAATGCAAAACTAGCCCTATAGTACCTACATCGTAAGTAAAATCTAACTTTAATAATAAGATTAGTCGCTTTTCTGCACTAATTTGCTTCCTTTGTTTTGTTAATCTTGGCCGAACTTTTTCCAACACAAGATCAAAAGATTCTTTTGACATACGACAGTTTTTCCAAAATATGTCTGGATATCTGCGAAGATTCAACATAATTTGCCCTTTCACGATTTATTGGGTGTACATCAAACCTTCGTTTTCTCGATCTTATAATACTCGTAGCTCTTTAAATATGAACGCGACTTTCAACTAAAAGACTGCGACGAACTAGACTTGACAATTGCATTTTCGCAACAAATCGCTCAGCGATGACGCTCAGTAAATGGCCACCCATCGCTTAGACTCGTCGCTCTTACCCTCGACGCTCGGTCGCTCAGTCGCTCGTCGCTCAGTGCGTGGCCGAAGCCTAAGGATTCCATGTGATTGCTCAAACAAATATTAGTTTATTCGAGAACAAAAATTATAAATCGTTCTAGCGGTTTGAAAAAAAAAACAAGCCAACTTTTAGTTTTTATTAGATCGTAAAACTTAATCAAAAGCAAACAAATGATATCGAAATGTTAGGTGCCGTTTTCGAGAAAACTACGATTTTCGAAATCAATTTTTCAACATTTTTATGGTGGGTACCGTTATTTTTAGGTAAAATAAATTTGTTTTCTTATATCTTGTAGATTATTTTAAGAAACTCTTATTTATCAAGTTTTCAAAATATTGAGTTTTCAAAAAAAATGAAATTTTTTTTTAAAATCCAAAATTTTTTGTTTTTGAAAATTTGAATACACAATAATATTGAAACTGCTGACGAGCCTTAACATAAAAAAAATGATTAAAAATCAAAAACAAAAAAATTGGTTCAAAGGGAGGTACCAAAAATAATAATTTCTTGGAAATTTTTTTTCAACCATTACCTATTTTTAACTAAATGAAATTTTTTAACTTTAAAAAAAAATCTGAGAAAATCAAATACATGTTTATAAAATTTCGAAAAAAATCGTATGGCAGGTGCCGTTATTTTTGGTCTTAAAAAAAAAAGAAAAAAACATCCGGGGGGAAAAATTAAAACCCATATCTACCAAGTTTGAAGAATTGAGAGACCCACTTTTTTGGTCTTTGCTATCATCGTAATGTCAACTTTGATCAAAATCTCGAGTTCGATTTTTTTTACGACTGCATAACTTGCCAAATAGTACCTATGTATAAGTCGCAAGTAAAAAACGTGTGGGAGAAAAAAATTTAAAAATGCTATCTACCAAGTTTAAAGAAAATCGCTCGAACACTCAGGCATAATTGCAAGATATTTATTCTTGAACTTCTAGGCTTAAATTTTTTGATCGTGAACTTATGTTTATATTCTGCATTCGGAGGTCTCCTAACGTATGACCGTATGAACGTATGAATTAAATGTTGATATTTTTTTTAATAATAAATCTTTTGTTGGTGGTGCAATTTTTTTTACCGGCACTGTATATGTTGCCAGTAAAAACAGTGAACATAAAAATGAACTTAGGCTTCTATTCACTGTTAATTGCTGCCCTGGTTAAAAGTTTCACCAAACATATAACATCAGGTTTGTGTGTGTGTTTTTTTTTTAGTAATGGCACACATTTCAAAATGGAAATTCTGGATATTATTCAATTCCACTTTTTGACTGTTTTTCCTAACCAATTGCAAAACACTGAACTCAAATTAAATAACAAAAGTAAATAATCCTGTTTTACGCACACAACGGAGGACAGTGTCTAGATAAAAGCTTGAACATTTTATATCCGTTTTTGAGGGAACAGGAAGTCTAGTGGTGAGGTGAGTCACCAACAACTGCTGACCATTACCTTCATCCTACACAAAACAATTTACGTTTTTGACATCGATTTCATTAGTCGGATAAAATAGTCATTTAAATTACTTAAATCCAGGTTATGTTTTTAACACAAAAGTTCAACTAAATGCCATTGTATCTTAATCAAATATCTACCTCCGTTATTTTAATGAATAATGAATGTACGTAATAGTAATAATTGGATTAATGAATGTTCAAATCTGATTTAAAACACATTTTCATGTTATTTTAACTTAAATCGTTGACAGGATCTAAATGCAATTGTTCCATTTGACATTCGATTCGATTTGATAAAAAAAAAGAAAACACGATTTACCTCAATTAATGACAACAACATTAAACCGTCAATAGTTGAGTTGCAAAAAAAAATACACGACTGGATCACACGCATGTTGCTACCAATTGATGTTGTATGATTATATGATTATATTAACAAAAAATTGTTAAAAAGTCAATATTAACAGAAATAATAGATTTCTTTGATTTTTTAGTGACGAAATTTCACAACGCCCAACAGTGGCTCGTTTTGACTTTTTTGCATGCAGTAAATGTAATCCTTTGATATATCATATCTCATATAATTTTTGTATCTTAAAGGAAGCCATCAAGCTATAGTGAGTTTCAGAAAAACGTATACACAGTTTTTTCAGAATTTTCTGTTGTAAAAAGAATTGTATTGTATTTATTAATTTTATTTAAGTATCAATACGGCAAACGGCGGAACTGAAGACACTACGTTGATTCTGAAAGTCATAGATGGGGCTTTGCAATTACGCACTTCCCAAAAAGAAAATGTTCAAGACTTTAGACGACAACATTCTATATGGCTTTGCAGGCGCATTAAAAACATATGTTAGGCTAAAGACGCATTTCTTTCACAGAAAACAGATTTTCTGGTTTCAAAAGGAAGGATAGTGTTAAGTTGATCAAACCTTATTTTCTTTTGTCACGGTTGTTTAATTCCTTGTCTTTGTTTCTATCTTTGTTTTAAAGAATAAAACTGAAACCAAACAGAGTGTGATTTCTTTTTAAATCATAGGTTATTTTAATATTAACAGAAAGTCAGTATCACACCTCCGCGGAATGAAATGAGTCGCTTTAGGCTTGAACAACGTTGGGAAATGTTGAAAACTTATTTCCAAAGTGAGTGCTGTGTAGCCCAAACAGTGCGTTTTTTTAAAAGAAGTTTTTGCCGAAATTATGCACCTACCACGGTGCTGAACGGAAGTTTGTGCAAAAATGTCATGAGACTGGTATGCAAGTGGACAACACTCATGGTGCCCGTCGTCGTACGGTGCACACAGACGAGAACGTGGCTGCTGTAGCCGATAGTTTAAGACTCAATTGAAGAACATCAACTCGCCATCGATCTCAACAGCTAAACATTTCACGCACTTGCCTGAGGAGAATTCTGCACAAAGATCTCGGATAATTCGCTTACAATGTCCAATTAACTCAGCAATTCAAGGCGCACGACCATCCGCTGGAACGGCGTTGTGTTCCATAATTAATTGGAATGTTTGCTCTTACCTTTTTACATAAATATAACCTATAATATTATCATGAAGCGTGATTTTGTGGTACCAACGCTATCCTGGTGGTGGCGCTAAAATAAGCGCATGATTCTAAAGTGGAGCGTAGGATAAGATACAAAACAAGTGGTAAAAAAAAGAGAATACTTTATTATTAAATTTAGCAGACAAATCTAACAAGTACGATCGCTATCCTTAAGATGTAACCCTAATTGTTAGTGTTCATAAGAGTCTTATAAGTTTTCTATAAAGGGTGGTTAAATCTTAAGGGCCCGTGTTGAATGTGAACCACACCTAAACGTCAAGTTTTTTTCTGCATTTCATTTGACATTTCTCAATTTCAGACTAACTCAATTTGAACAATGGAAAGATACACAATCGAGCAACACGTTAAAGATATTTAGGCTTATTATGAAAATGAGCGTTCAAATCAAAATGCGTATCGTGCACTTCGTGATTTTATTCAATTTAGTCGTCCGTACAATCCGTACAATGAAAATACAAGTGCATACTCGGTCAGCTCGTACTGCAGAAAATGTTGCTGCTGTTCGCGTTAGTGTGGCTGAAAAGCCGTCCAACTCAACTCGTCTTTGTCTTGTATTTACACGCTTACAAGGTGCAATTGACTCAAGAACTAAAGCCTCTTGACCATTTCAAGCGTCGTCAATGGTCAGAATGGTGGCAACAGTGGATGATCAATTTTCGAAGAAAATCATCTTCAGTGATGAGGCACATTTTCACCTCAGTGGATTCGTCAATAAGCATCAGAATTGCCGCATTTGGGCGAATGATAATCCAAGAGTGATTGTCGAAAAACAAATGCACCCACATAGAGTGACTGTTTGGTGCGATTTATGGGCTGGCGGCATCATCGGGCCGTATTTTTTCCAAAATGAGGCCGGTCAGGCAGATACTGTGAATGGTGTTCGCTATCGTGAGATGATAACGAACTTTTTATGGCCCGAATTGGAAGATATGGATGTGAACGATATGTGGTTTCAACAGGAAGGTGCCACATGCCACACAGCTAACGAAACAATGGCTCTTTTGCGCGACAAATTCAATGGCCGTGTTATCTCACGAGGTGGCGATGTCAATTGGCCGCCAAGATCATGTGATTTGACACCGTTGGACTTCTTTCTTTGGGGTTATTTGAAAGAAAAGGTGTACGTCGATAAGCCAGCCACAGTTCAAGGGCTAAAGGATGAGATAATTCGGCACATTAACGGCAAAGAACCTCAATTATACCTCAGCGTCATCGAAAATTTGGACCATCGGATGGAGGTGTGCCGTTGAGGTCGCGGCGGCCATTTGGCCGATATTTGGTTTCATACATAATTGAACCATACCATATTATAATAATAAAAAGAAATTACAATAATTTCTTAAATAATTTGTGTTGTAATCAAAATCAACATCGGCCCTTAAAATTTAACCACCCTTTACAAAGCTCTTACTAATAGATACTAATGGGAAAAATTAATTTTGTTCATTTTATTTCATTTTTAAAAAGAAACTTGTATTTGGCTCACCCATTATAAATGTGTATATGTATGTAAATAGTTAATCAAGAAAAAAATAAATTAAACATATTGATTTCTGCACAAAATTTATCGACTGAAAAATATTTCTATTTTATCTTTGATGTATCAGCAGATTTTTGAGTTTTGACACCAAACCTATCCAATCCGGTTTTGGTAGTTCGGAAAACTAATGTATACATATTCCAACCTATCTAAGATAGTTTATCTAAGTGAATCCTGAACACGACCAATTTAATTGTCAATTCGGCCAATCAGATGGGAATAGTAACACCAGAAAACACTGGCGCTAGGGACACGAGACACGACAGAAAAAAAAATTGTTCATGCAGTGGCATATCCATACAGGTTAGATTTTCGGTTATGATGTTAGGTATTTTTCAAGTCAAATGAAAACGGCATGACAATTACATAAATAAAATGAGATGATTTCAACCAAATTTGTGTCGAAGGGAAATTTGCAAGTGAAAAACTGAAATAAAGTGAGTTAACGATTTTATGTAATGTGAGTTACAATACGCTTTTTTCTTCACAAGTTAGAATCTATTTTTTCCAAAGATTCAATTTTATCTTAGCGGGCGGAATGAATTTAGTTTATGAATGTGTTCCAAATATATTTTGCTTTATTTATATTTTCATAAAAAACTGTGAAAAATTCAAGCAAAGCAAAAATATTAGGTACTCGTACTTTGGAATAACTGAAGTATGAAAAACAAAAACTAAAAAGCTAACTTCAGATTCACATAATTTCAATCTGTACAGAAATGAGTTTCGAAATGGGATTATATCTAGATGTTGTAATAACTCGATTAAATTAAATTTGGTGGTGCGACAGCTCGATGAGAACCTGGACCTAGTGAGTGACTTACAACTCTCAACCATTCCTGTATGCGTGCTACCAGGAACGGAGGGGACATACAATTTTCTGCCCATTCCAAACGGCTTATGAGCAGCACTTTTTCATGACAAGAGGTTACTCTTGGAAGATTTGTCAATTCCTCGCAGGAGGCAGTACACCCCTGGAAAAAAAAAACTTTTTGCAGCGGCTGAGAATCGAACCCAGGACCTTCTGCATGACAGTCCAACGCACCAACCATTATGCCAAGGGGTACTATCATTGACTTATTATACATGGACTGCCAGAGCCCAACTTCACGATGGTTCAACTTAAAACTATACGGAACTAGCGCTCTTGGAGCAAACTCGGAAAACATAGTGTAACTTGTGGTTTTGGTATTTGATAAATCAATTTTTGACATAATTGAGTTTGTAAAGGGTGTTGAGCGGGAATTGTTTAAGTTTATTATTAAATAAAAACTTGAGGGCTATTTTCATGCTTTATTTGCCGATTTAAGAGTCATAATAGCATTTATCATAGACAGGAGAAGAGCATTACTTATATCAATTTGTAAACACCTTATTGTTTAACACAAATCAAAATTTCAACTATTCATTTCAATTTATTGTGAACAAATTGTGTTCAAATCATGATGAAAACTATCTAGTAAAAACTGGATGCGATTCAACATGAAAAGATAAATTAAAAAGTTCATATTGTTTTACTCACATTTATGTAGATAGGAGATTTTTTTGAAATAATAGCAAATTCACTTATAGTTAGATAAATATAATGACAAAAATGCCATTTCCATTTTAAAATATAAATATAAATTTACGAAGAACTGGTTCTACCTTTTTATAAGGTTACCTGTCAAAACCTTACAGCAACAATCGCCAAGCAATTCAGGCCCTAGAAGACAATATCCGCCGTAAAGCAGTTTTCATTAAACTAAATGCTTTACTCTCGCGTGTTCACAAATTTCGCTGAACACCCTTTATATTATTGTTATTATTTTGTCTTGGATAACGTTAAAATGTAAAGTTCAAATTGAGATAGATGGCTATAGTTTCTATGGCAAAAATAGTAGTTCAGGCCAGGAGCCAAGAGATGGCCTCTGGAATTAATATTTATTTTTACCACTTTTGCACCAAGAGCTCTAATGACGGTAGGGAGATATGGAACCATTTTATTGAAATGTTTGTATAGAAGTTTCATACGACTAGCAATCCATATATAATACGTCAATGGGTACTATAATAACTCGATGCCTACATAAATAATAAGAAAATCACTGTTAAGATTGAGTCCAGTATCATAGGAGCTTGTTGGTAAGTAGAAATAAGGGGAAAGGACTGCCAAGATACTTGAAAAAAACTAAAGAAAGGATTCATGTGTCCCATTTGTTGTTAATTCAATGTAAAAGTGTAGACAAATGTAGAGGTTTTTTGTATTTTTCCATTTAAAACAAACTTACCACTTTACATTTTTTTGCAAATACAAGATGCTACAATGAATTCTCTTCAATAATTAGGTACCTATAAATAGAAAGACAAAATAGCAATCAAAAATATGTTAAGCTTTTGCAAAATTAACTTGCCTGTGTTTGAAAATTGAAAAAAACTTATTTCATATCAAAATCGACCTCTTTGAAAACCAAATCACAAAAACACTGAACTGAATTATTGACAAAACATTTTCATTACATTTTTCTCAAACCGCATTATTTTTAATTTAATCGACATTTTTTCATCGAACGCGGCCAATTTACGGTAACGGTACATGTACACCGACGACGACGCAGGTTAACGCCATTACGGAAGGATTTGGATTTTCACTCGCAAAACTTAATTTCTACACAAACACCATGCTAATTTACTCTATAAACAAAAATTCAAACCCACTTTTTACAATTATAACTACAAAATGATAATAAATGCAAACTTTAAAAACTGCGCATTCGAAATTTACTTATAAAATCTGTGGCAACAAGGAATAACAGCATAAGTCGACTTATGTCGAAAATGAGTTTTTGATGCCATCCGATGCGCAATAAGCCATTGCGTCTGTGAAATTTTTTTCGTATTTATATCTCAAACGGTTAAGGAATTACAGACAAAAGAAAAACAACATAAGTCAGTATCTACAGAGCTTGCACATGGAAAAACAACACAAGTACAATTCTTTAATTTTAATTTTCTACTTGTGCTCTTATTCCATAACGAGAAACCAAATCACACACACATAAGTTTACTTATGCTTTTTTTCCAAAACCAATATACTTTTTATTCGCTATCATAAGTTTACTTGTGTTCTTTTTCCAAAGTAAAATTGTAGCTTACACGCAGATAAGTTGACTTGTGTAGTTTTTCCAAAACCCTTTACGTACAAAATCCAGACACAAGTTGACTTGTGTATATTTTCCTTATTCCGTTTTGTAAAAAGAACGAACACAAGTTGACTTGTGTTGTTGTTCCTAAAGACGTTACGGAATATATTTGAAAATAAGTATACATAATGCTGTTATTTTGAAAGCAAACACATACTCCGTTGTGACTTATGCCGTTTTATTCTTATAAAATTTCTGCTCTGGTAGGTTGGGTTGCAGTATTGTTTGGATTATTGCCTGTGTATACGTCATAGATGTGTGTCAAAAGTTAAGTTAATTTGTGAATTGTTTTACAAAGTGATATTTGTATTGTATTAAATCAAGGTAATTGTTTTCAGAAAATAAAGCGTGAAAGTCCTTAAAATGTCGCGTGGTACCAGAATGTTGGCTTTAGCCTTGGAAAGAGCAGGCGCTTTAAGTGCAAATAAAAAAAGTCAGAGAGATAACGTTTGTGAAAATATTGAAGGTCAGTTTTTAAGCTTTATAATAAGAATAATAATAATAATTATTATGAAAATCATTAACATTAAATTGAATTTCATTTGAAATAATTTAAAGAATAGCCATTACACATACAATACATAAATGAGTTATTTGATGTTCTATCTATGTATGTAAAATAAGTAGGAGTGTTTTAGTTTTGTTTTGCATTATTTTTAAATAGTTAGATGAATAATACGAATAAAAATATTAAAAATAAAATTTAGATAACAGCTATGCCTGTATTTTTTTTTAATTTCGAATAATATGTTTCAGAAACATTTGGTGATCCAAAATATACTCCAACAGAAAGCATAAATCTACAATCCGACGGGCCTTCAGGATGTAAGTTCAAACTTCCGATCATTAGATGTACCTTGTTTAGAGATTATTTAAAATTTTGTAGATGGTATTACCAACTTTGAACATCCTTTCAATCTAAAAAGTTTAGAATCAACAACTTTAGAAGACTCAGATGATTCAGTTAAGGATCCAGATTATGTATTGAGTTCAAGTGACGATGAAAGTATAGAGCATTGGGGTAAGGTTCTTGAAGAGTCTGTTGATAAAGTTTGTCAGGATTCAGTGGTGATGACGCATGTTTCACCAGAGTATGTAAATAGTTTTGACATTGATGAAACACCTTCAACTCAAGAAGAAGAAAATATTGCTACAGCATTCATTAACAAGATAAAAGGGGCTAAAAAACGACGACAGACGCTTAGAAACAAAGGTTTACCTTACAACACTCTAAAACAAAATAAAAAAATACTGGCCAGAAAATTAAAACCATTATCATCTTGCAGAAATGATTGTGGTACCAAAATAACGCTTGAAAGTCAACAACAATTATTTGAAAATTATTGGGCCTTAGGTTGTTATAATAAAAGAGTTATTTACATTTCATCACTGATTCATATAAAACCAAAGTCTTCGACAAAAACCAAGAAGAGTGGAGTTAAACACCAGGATAGACAACTTACTCCTGAATATATAATTGAACTTGCAGGTAAAAATATCACAGTATGTAAAACATGCTTTTTGTGTTGTTTTGGTGAATCAAATGGTTTTGTGAGGTCAGTAATACGTAAGAAATTGAGTTCACCCTCTAGTAATCTACTTGACAAAAGAGGAAGTTCGACACCCCCAAACGCATTTTCTATGGAAGAAATAGAGAAGATAAAAGCACATATCCAAAAATTTCCGGCTTATGAAAGCCATTATACAAGACGGGGCACATCTAAAAAGTATTTACAACCAGGTTTGACAATTTCCAAGATGTATAGCCTTTATTGTTCGGAAAATAATGAACCAAAGAGTTTATCAATCTATACGAAACTATTCCATGAGCTGAATTTAAAAATAAAATCTCCCCAACTTGATACATGTGGAACGTGCGATAAATTGCTTCAGAAAATATCAGTTATTGAAAGTTCTGATGAAAAATTAAAGCTTGAGGGTCAGCTTGCAAGCCACCAAGAAAAAGCTGATTTTGCTTACGCATGCAAAAGAAAAGACAAAAGCCTAGCAAAAACTAACAAAAATGTTGCAGCTTATGCATTTGATCTCCAGCAGTGCTTGCCTACCCCATTTTTGAAATCAAATATCGCCTTTTACAAGTTATAGTTATGGACCTATAATTTAACGGTCCACAATTTGGATAACGATCAACCTTACTGTTATATGTGGCATGAAGGAATGGCAAAGAGAGGTGGAAATGAAATGGCGTGTTGTATTTTTAAACACATAGACGAAGAAGTTCCTGTTGGCGTGGAAAATCTAATTTTTTATAGCTATTCTTGCCCGGGCCAAAATAAGAACACGCATGTTAGTTGCATGTTTATAGCCGCTTTAGCGAATAGCGAGCAACTAGAGGTAATTGACCATAAATTCCTCGAACCTGGTCATACTCACATGGAATGTGATGTCGACCATTCTGTTATTGAACGCAAAAAAAAGAACACAACAGCTAAGATTCACCATCCAAGAGACTGGCAGAACTTAATTGCTGGCATAAGGGACAGAAATCCTTTTAAAGTGAAGGAAATGCTTCAGCCAGATTTCTTCGACTTTGCTGCTACCTCAAAGGACAAGTTCACGTGGCGAAAGGTGAATACTGAAGGCGAGAAATATTCATGGCGTGAATTCAGGTGGCTAAGATATCACAAAGACAAGTTTGATTCATTATTCTACAAAAACACTTTAGACGAGAATGAGCCATTTAAAGAAATAAATTTAAGAAGACGTGGCGCAAATAGTCTTTATAGATCCGACATTCAAATTATTCAACATGTGCCTCCTATTTCAAAAGAAAAGGCTCAAGATATTCTTTTTTTGTTGGATTTTGTTGATCCCCAGTTTCATGCATTCTATAGAAGTTTGGTTGTTGATACAATTACAAAACAAAACGTTCATCCGGATGTATGTGACAGTGATGAAGATGAAGATTAAAGAAAATGATTTAAAAATGATACATTTTTGTTAATTTTACTTTGAAGTAATATCTGTGAATTTATGTAACTAATAAAATAAAATTTTGGTTTTTTTTAAATATTTTATTATTAAACATTTTTAGTTATTGTTGATTTTTTATAATTGTGATGAAAAATAAGCAAGGCTGTGTCTTTTACTGCCTCCATTGAATGTAAGTTATTATTTTCATCCTTCTACCATTTTGACTAATTCTTTCAAATTTCAACAATTTGTATTGGAAAAAGGAGTTAAGTCAATTTTTGTTATTGCATTATTCTATTTTGTGATTTGGAAAAAAAACACAACTTAACTTAAACAAAATTATATTATTGTACTCATTTTGGAAAAAAGGCATAAGTCGACTTAACCGACAGCAAAATTTAAGTTAAATAAGGAACAACGACATAAGTCATATTTTTATCAAAATCAGCTATAAATTGACACGAAATTTATTCTTTTTAAATTCAAATAAGATCTTAGAGTGATTTCAGTCATTTTCGCGTTTAAACTTTGTCCATAAGTCTTGTACCTGATTTGTAATTGAAATTCAAACATTCAAATCGCTCTCCTGAAAAGTAGCAAAAACTGACTTACATATGTCGTTTTTCCTTGTTGCCACAGAAATATTCTCCACGTGGAGATGTTGAAATTAACGAAACACGAAAATTCTATTGCCGAACCGACTTACTCAGTGAAAAAGATGTAATAAACAAAACGGTAAACGCACCAGACCACTTTTTATTTTATTTTTTTGGGTACGAAAAATGAATAAACCGCACTTTCATACATTTTTTCTCCGACCGCACAATTTCCAATTCAATCGACATTTTTTCTTTGAACACATCCAATACTAACGGTAACGGTAGAGATATACACCGACGACGACGGAAGTGACGCCATTACAGAACTGCTTCGACTAAATTAACACTCGGCAAACTTTATTTTTACAAAGAAAACATATTGTTAACTCGACAAATAATATTTCAACTTACTTTTCACAATTACAACCACATAATGATAATTATTCCAAAACTTTAAGACCGCGCATTAAAAATTTATTAGAAAAAAAAAATATTCTCCGCGGAGCGATCGCGAAACTAACCGCACACGAAAATTTATTTGTCGAACTGCAACTGACCATGATTGGACAAAATTGAAAGAGAATATGGTGTTCACCTACGGGTATGCAATGACTATTAATTGTATTGTGCATTTAAAAAATCATTGGAAAATTCTGTTCGATTTGTGTTTGTCATCCATGTTCTTCATTTCTATTACAAAATAAAGTTTTTGAAATTTATAGAAATGAAAATCTGTCTCCTTACCCATGATAGTTTTTCGTCTTATCCACATGCTTAACAAAAGCAGCGGACATAACTTAAATATTTTGCCAGTTATTATCTTACATAACCTCCGAGACGTGATATTAGGCTTTGTTTTATTTTAAGTCTGAGCGTCTCGTGTACCACAAACTTTAGCACGGCCAGCCGACTCCTCCTATGATAAACAAATGCTTTCAATTTATTATGGATTGATTGGGGGCGGTTGTTTTCCTCGCTTTTACTCACTGGCTTTAATAAAAAAACATGTGTTTTAACTGATAAACACATTTTAAGCAAATTCAAATAGAACAATTAATTTTAAAGAAGTATAATTAGAAAATCTCGTTGAGCTTAAGCAAAATGGCGAGAGACAAAATTCAAGCCAAATAGTAAGTATTGGTGAGAATTTTCATGGACACCACTGGCGCTACCAACACTAAAAAGACGGTTCATGTTTTAGTTGTACCATAAGACCCTGTTAAGGGTGACTTCAATGCGTAGTGCAATTTTTGGATTGTGTACAGTAGAACCCACTTATGGTCACATAATCACTAAAAATGTGAGTATAAGTGGGTTGCATCTACTTATTTTCGATATTGAAAACTTTGTTTGTACTATAAAAAGTTAATTTGCTGTCAAAGTGAACAAAAATGAATTCGTTTTTTGGCAGTCTAAGCTTAGCACAAAATGGAAAAAGATAGTAAGAGTATTCAAGTAAGCGCGGAAAGCCCGGATAAACCTCAGAAACGAGATAATTTTATCATCACAGAAATGAGGTGTCAAAATTTGTATGGGAAAAACTTTTTGCAAAGCTGATAAAATTATCTCACGAATTTGATGCGAAAAGAGAAGAAATGAACCTAATATATTAAAAATTGTCAAAATTTTAAGAAATGGCTTAAAATTATTTTTTTTTAAACTACTTGTTTTATTTTCTAAGAAAACAGAATCAATTTTTAAGTTAAAATATGGAATGATGTTCACTTTTGATAACAACAAATTTTGTATAAGTTGATTGTCGTTTAACGAACAGCTGATTATTTCCCACATTTACGCAAGTATTTCTTAGAGGGTGTTCATGTTCATGCAACTATGGAACGGAAAGTTATATGTTTCTGCAAAGCGAAAAATGATCTCATTGCATGAATACCCTTAATATGTCTGTTCGCGTACTACGCAAATCTGTCGATTTCCACACATGTTTTTTTGTTTTATATCAATTTCGACCGACTGCAGTAAACTTACCAAGTTTCGGCAAGTACAAACAGACATTGTGTGACATTTACGAACAAAATAATGACGCATTTAGAGCAATGACAAATAATCATAATTTCTTTTATTTTCTTGATTTGATATTTGATCTGATTTTAACATAGTGATTTGGGCAGATGTTCACGGTTCACAGTTCAAATATTATGGCACAAGAAACGAAAATGTTTGACTATGCAAAAGATTAGAAAACTGTTTTTAAAATGTTCAATAGTTGTTTTGAGTGATGTCAATGTCAAGTCAGGTCAAGAGGCTGCCGTCAGTGTTTATGCACATTTGTATCCGTTTTATCGCATTTAACATGACTTTTCGCAAGATTTCCGGTGATAACTGTTCGCATTTCTGTTGAAGGCTGAGATTATCTGAGGCTTATTGGCATAAGCCCACGACTTCAAGTAGACCCATAGAAAGAAGTCTGGGATACTTAAATCGAACGATTTGCTGGGCATGTCAAATCGCAAAAACAGGTGTTTTTCTTATGGGAATTTCATTAAACATCAAATCGAAAAAAATATCTATCTCCAATCGTCAGTGCACATACTGACTTCCAGGTGGTGTGAAAAGCAAGTTATTAGGTGTCAATAGCGTTCTTGTCTGTTTGTATACACTACAGCTGTCTATTTTACAAACGTCAAATATGATTGCCATATGATGCGAACTGCAGAAATTATATCATTTTCCGATAGGGTTTTCTGTGTTTGGATGGAGGGGACAATTTTCTAAGATTAGAAGCATTTTTCATGAAAACAGATATTGGAGGATTTGTTACCTACTTGTAAGAGGGAGTACTTCTGAAAAATTGTTTGTTTTTAGATGGCAGCTGGGAACTAAACCCAGGCATCCAACATGACAGTCCCATGCACTAATCAAGAGGGGTACTATATAATAAAAACTTAAAACAATTCCATAAATATTTCATTTGAATTCAGGCCCGTTCATAGATCATGTTATACTATTTTTTTTAGTGGGTGAATGATGATTCCTGCAGGTCAAAAGTCCGCACTGTAGACTGAACTGACGAAATCAATTGGCACACTTGTTTTTAAGTTCGCAAGTCTATAGCTACGCTCACTTTCTTTGGGCTTAGCAAGTGAAAAGCTGAAAAATTTGGATGTATTTACGTTTATATTAGATAAAATGGAAGATATAATTTCATCTCCAGTAGTTTGTTGCGGCTACCTGAAAAGAAACAAAATAAAATAAATTTATTATATAAGCCACCAAACCACCCGTACTGTTGCTCGTCGAGCAGCGATACACCGATCCGCTGCTCGAAGATGATGAACAGGCGGAAAGGTAAATATAAAGACACATCCTTATCGTTCGGTCCATAACGTGAGGTCCTGCCGGAGGCAAAATGTTGCGCAGCGTATGTGATAGCTGTAAGAAAAAAGGTCAATAGATATCAATGTACAAAAAAAATTGGTACTTACTATTATACGATGGGTGAGGAATTCTGTTGGATAAGGGCAGCAACTCCTCGTACGTCTGACCGACCCCAACCGAAAATCCAGGTTGTGGTAGCTTTGGGAAGCGAATAGTTCCGACAGGCTCGATAGGGATGGCTCAAGGTTCTGGGCATGGGGCATTTTCTGACCTCGGTCATAGAGCTTGGTTCAAACTGCGGTATTATTGTATGGAATTTTTAGGAATACCACTTCGCGCACTTGTTTAGCTTTTTTTTGTCATTTTTTTTTTCTTTTTATCACGAAATAAAGAATAATTAGAAGAAAACACGCGGGCTGTGTTGCTCTAGGAAAATAATTTTGCAAATAATGTCAACAACTTTGACAGACAACTCTAGACCGGAATGATGGCGAAGTAGTTCCCAAACTAGACGAAAGGTTTGTGTATTGACTAGGCATACAATAGACTATTTAGGTATAAAACTTTTCTGTTGACGAATTGGTATAGCCCCTAAAAATAGGTTAGGCAATTATGAAAGTTAGATAATAAAAGATAGTGCCGATAGTAGTGGCAGTTACAACTATGAGAGTTTGTTCAACTTGGTCCACACTAGAAAGTGGTATGTTGTCGATGAGCGGTACCTAGAATCGGAAGATGAGATGCTGCAGACAGCACAATATTGACAGGAAGCGGATTCTTGATCGAACCACCGGCGAAGTAACAAGTCTCGATAGTACAACCTTTCTATATAAGAATTAAATATTACAAAGTATGAAAAGTGTTTAAGTTAAATCGCAAACCAAACAAAAAAAAAACAAAGTCGGGAAAAGTGTTAACTAAATTGAAATTTTGATCTCGAGAGGAAACAATATTAGAAATTCAGGAGTGGCGATTTTTATTTTTGTGCATAGGGGTGAGTTGAACAAAAAGATAGAAAAATTTAAGGGATAAGTGAAGTAGGTAAATGTGATTTTTGTTAAAGGTGGATTTTTGGGCGGCCGCCGACGTGTCGCAAGTCGTGGCGGCTAACCTTTCTGGGAAGACCCTCTCTGTAAATGAGGGCGTCATTCATTAAATTTTCCTGCAAGTCCTGTCCAAAAAAGGAAAAAGTTTATATAGCTGGTGTTCGAGCTTGTGCTACATTGTGGATAAGCCTGTGCAAAACCCAGGCTCCCAAGTAACATTTTATTGAAAATTGAGTTTGTTGAATCCATATTCGAGTCCTGAAGTAAACGTATGCGAAGGTTAGTTAAGTGGGTACTTAATGAGACTTACCTGAACCAAAATCCACCCCGCACGAAAAAGAACAAAATATAATTTAACGGTCACCGAACGGGTTTTAAAAAAAAGTCCTGAAATTATTGCAGAAGAAAAAAACCGCAGCTTACTGTACTGCGCACCGTAAGCGGAATCCAGCCGAAGGAAGGCTACACCGGAAGAAACCTTGTCCTTTTTGTTTTATGTCCTTTTTTTTTATTTGGCGTGATATTGATATTTGATTTTTCGTATTGTTATATAGCTTCGAAAGTGTTACTATTATTTTTAATATTTTGGGCAGGAGACACTAAATCAACGGAATTAGTGGTTTAAGAGTCCGTGTGAGCAGAGGTTCCTCACATAACCCTCTAGTCGCAACTTTTTGCAACCCTCTTTCGATCATCCACCCACACAGAGCTCTATGTAGGTAGGAGGTTGGGAGTCTTTTTGTTTTGATTGTTTCGGCGAAGAATAGCCAAGTAGAAATTCTCGTTGGAAATTGAGGGGAATCGCGACAAACATAGGACGATCTTACACTCTACACCGCTCAGCATTTATGTCAAGAATAGGCACTTTCTTAATACAAGCGTATATACATATAAATTTTTAAATTATAGTTCGAAAGTAAATTATTGTCAGAGTTTTCAAATTTCGCACTGAGTAAGATAATAAATTAATTGATGCATACTAAAAGGTTAATTTAATTAGAGGAGTAAGAGGGAATTTACTTGAATTTCCAGAGTTTAGTTAGTTTGTTTCATGTATATTTAGTTTTCGTTACTGTTAGTTCATAAGTAGGCGTTAATACCGAATTGAAGAAGTTAATATACTCATGTTTCGTTTTTTTTTATTGTATTAAAAAGGATATGTATTCATATAGGATAAGATTAGGTAAAAATAATTGAATAAAGATTTAATTAATTGTTAATCACGCCAATGCTGATGATATTAATTTGTTTTACTGAGCATTAAATACGCTCAATGGCCCAGTGAGAAAATTTCTAGGGGGTGCGCCAGGCTGGTGTGAAGAGTGGTAAAGTATGATTTAACAGAGGAAGAAATTGATTTCGGCACAGGGGAATCCGAAACTTTGGCCGTCCGGATTCCAGGTTGGGAGGGACAAGGCCCACCTGCAACCCCATCAGCAGTGTCTTCGAAGTGTAGTACCAGTGTGGAGGTAAAGAAAAGTAAGATGGCATGATAAATGTTTTTGTTTTGAAAGAGGTGAGGTCCATCTATGGAAGCAAAGACCCTCCCTAATCCGACGAGCTCAGCCGTGCCTCGCATGCATGCCAATCGCTCCCATAGTGGACATTCTTTTTCCCTATTCCCAATCTCCTTTCCGCTTCCTATTCCCAGTCCGAACCACGATATCTAACCTGAATTCCAACTTCCGAGACCAATTAGTTTCTGATTTTATCATAAATTGATGCTCTATCCGGCAATCCCTGAGCTTCGTGAAGGTGGTTCAATTCATGTCGTCGGTCCGAACGATCCCTATGTCCTATCCTTTTCTGGTTCCCATTCCTAAACCCTCTCCATATTGCCTCGTTTCAAATGGCGCCCAAACGTGTTTGCCCTAGTTTTTCCCAATGTGCTGGTGGTCTTGGTTGACAAGGTTGAGACCTATCGTAAGTCTTAGCCAGGAGAGCTCTTTAGCATGCCTGGGTAATAGCGACGAAGGGTATCAAAATTGCTAACCGAAACAACTAGTACATTCGTTGTATCGTCCTATGTTGCTCTCGCTGGCAGGACTGAGTATGCGGTACGGCTTCATACGTAAGGTTTCAAAACGTAAAGTTTGAAATGCGACAGTATACTTCGGACTTGGCAGAGGGAGTAAGTAAATGTATCCAGTTCCAGTTGCGGCTACCACCGGTGTGAGTGCGAACCGTAAGTCTTGAACAGAATCGCTCATAAGAAGGCTTGTTTAATCGCGACGGTGCGCTCTGGCCCCGAGGGGAACATCAATTGGAAATCGTATCGTCAAGTTGCAGTTTTTTTTGTGTGTATACAACTACTACACTTTGAAAAAAAAAAGTATATATAGTATCAAGGAAAACAATATGTTTTGAAAAATGATTTCACTGTTAAGCCATATAAAGATGAGAAAGAAAACAAAATTACCAAATATAGCCGCCTGAAACACCCCCGAATTGCTATGAGAAACAAAACTTAAATATTACAAAAAGTCAAGTCAATTTAATGCAAAAATATACATTAATCAGTGCATTGCGATATTGCGAAACATTTATAAAAGTTACTTCATACAAGGATTTTAGATTACGTGGTCGATTCCACATAGTTTTTTTTGTATATACATACATATTTTCAATCGTCTGTGAAATAATTAGTAATTTTGTAGTTAAAATAGGTAGGTTGTCGAAAAATAGTTTCAAAAAGATATCGTCATAAATAGAATTGGTGTACATGTTGCCATAGACATATCATACAATTGTAGTTTCGTTGTCCTCGCGAACATTAAGTTCAAGTTATTTGTTTTGTACATAATAGATTTAGGGTGTTTAAGTTAAGGATTTTGAAGATAAACTTCCATAGATCTTTAAATTTGGTTTACGAATTTTTGGAGGTGAGAATACATAATATATAGGTTAGGTAGTTCTTAGAATATTTTTTTAACTTTTCTTTATTAATTAATAAGAATTATTCTCTAGTTTTGGTGATGGTAAATGGGAATGTTGGTATATTACTTTTTAGGATAAATATATACATAGGTTAGAGTTAGGAAAAATAAGAATTATATATATATAAATAGAAATTAAATTTTGGTTTTGCTTTGTCGAATAAAAATTTCGGAACTTGAGACTTATTAAATAATTACATTAAAGAGTTCGGATGTGGAAACGTATGTCTGGAGAAGAAGAACGAAAGATTAAAATCATTAAAAAGGAATTAAAAAATAGAGTAGTTACCCGCTCCTTGCTTCAGAACTTTGTTCCATATTCCATAGAGATGCCTGTAGAACGTTCGCCACCTGGCAGGGAAAATGCCCCTCCAGAAAATCGAGTATTTACAATACCACCTCCGGCAGTAAACGCCAGTACGTCTGGGAGTCAGATGGGAAACCAGTCACGTCAGCCTCCAGATCTAGCGCTACCATCCGGCCTAAGCATGTCCGGAAGCTCAGGGGAATCTCTGGCTGCACCGACATACAGCAGCTTAAGCGGGTCAGGCGCTACCCTACATCAAGGTGAAGATAATGTAGTTTTGGCTGAAGCCCAATTACCTAGCGGGAATCAGGGGGGAAATAGCACGTTGAACAATACTGTAGTCGGTCAAAATATGACTAGGCCAATTGATAGTAACAATAGGGAACAATCAATCGGAAATGGAACTATCTCAGCGGAGCTTAAAACCGTGATAAATCTAGCGGTTATAAACGCGTATGATTCTTATAGGAATTCCATGCAAGAGAGCATATCAGCGTCTGTAAGGGCAGAGGTTGAAAGGGGATTTTTGGAATTTCTGAAGGAAATCAACTACACCACCCGTCCAATTCCTCCTATAGAGGAAAGAATCAGACCTCCTTTGAACATTCCTCCGGTTATTCCAACTCAGCCACCATCCTTGGCACTTCCAGGGACGTCGCAGTGGCATCCACAGGTTAGACCGTCAATGGCGAACGGGAGTCTCCGCCAAGAATCGGGCGCGACCCGGAGCCGAGATCACGGGCCTGGGTCAGAGAGTGGAATGCAACAACCAACGCCGCGTCAAGATCCGTACGGGGGCTTGAGGAACTCCAATTACAGGCTTCAACCTACTCCGTTTCATTCACCACCGGGGCACACGAATAGACCCATTCGCCCACCTATACGAATCGATAAATGGGGGATAGTTTTCGAGGGAAAGCCTGAAAAATTAGCAGTAGAAGATTTTATATTTCGAGTCGAAATGTTACAATCTCAGTATGAGTGTTCCTGGGCTGAGGTCTTAAGGGACTTTCATCTCTTGCTCTCAGGAGCGGCCAGCGAATGGTATTGGCAGTACCAAAGGTCCAATTATCGCCCAGAATGGCCAACTTTAAGAGATGCGTTAATGCGACAGTTTCGCAATTCAAAATCTGACTTCGACATCATGCGTGAGTTAATGGACCGAAAGCTCGGCCCCTGGGAGTCTAGTGACGAGTATTTCGCTTCTATCAACAGGTTACGATCTCAGCTCAGGATACAAATCCCTGAAGCAGAGCTAGTAAGAAGTCTTAAAAAGAATTTAAATAGTAGAATAGGGAATTTGGTGTACCCTCAGTCAATTTATACTCTAGACCAGCTACGGATGGCGTGTAAAGACGCGGAGTCCGCCTTTTCGAATCGGGACCGAGACGGTCCAAAGCACCAAAGGCCACCGGCTCGCTATACAGCCAACGAGTTGGAAGTTGAACCGGGGGAATTGTTTTTCCAAGACGTACACGTCGATGCTTTTCAACCTACAGGAACGCGACCGAAAAATCCCAGAGCGTATGGCGAAGCCAGACCCACCGCCTGCTGGAATTGTCGAGTCGTAGGTCACTCATTTATAGATTGTCCGTCGTCATCTAGAAATATTTTTTGTTATCGATGTGGCCATGAAGGAGTGATTAGCCCAAAATGTCCACAGTGTAACCCGGAAAACCGGAGCCGGAACGCGAGAGCTCTGGGGGAGTCGCGTTCGACTCAGACAACCCCAGATATTCAAAAACAACTTTAGCAACACAAACTGCCACAGATGAAAATAAATTTTCAATTTTGGTAAGAGAAAAAAACACAAATAACGAAATAGGAATAAAGGAAACTAAGAGGAAATTAAAACCTTTACATGTTAGGATTAGGGAATACAAAGAAGCTAGAAGCAGGATTTTTAATAAAAGCCCAGGCACAGCCTCGGCCAGAATACAAAAAGCGCGTAATAGATTTAAAATTAGAAAACAGGTGAGAAAATGCATATCATCCACAGTCATACATACTAACACGGACCCCAGACCTTATGCTAAGGTTATAGTAGCAGGCAAAGAACTCCTCGGCCTATTAGATAGTGGGGCCAGTGTGAGCATACTAGGGAGAGACTGTATGAAGTTTGTGGAAACGGCCAATGTACAAGTTCAACCATATAGTTCAGGAGTAAGAACGGCAGATGGGAAAGAGCAGGCAATTGTGGGTAAAATAAAAGTTGAGGTTGCCTATAAAAAGACGCAGCATCTTGTAACTTTATATTTAGTGCCGAGCCTAGACCAAGAACTGTACTTGGGAGTAGATTTCTGGAGGATATTCTGTATCGCTCCAAATTTGCTTAGCACCGTATCGGTTCTGGAGGAATATGCAGATACGAAGGACACTCACGACTTGTCATTTGATCAGCTGTCCGCTTTGGAAGCGGTCAAGCAGAAATTTTTAGATTTCGATAGGAATGGTCTAGGAAAGACGAACCTTATGGAGCACGTTATCGATACCGGAGATTCGGTCCCGGTGAAGCAGAGACACTACCCTGTCTCTCCAGCGGTACAAGCCCTTTTGTACCAGGAAGTAGACCGAATGCTTCAGCTCGGCGTTATCGAGGAGAGCGAGAGTCCTTGGTGCTCGCCCGTTGTCCTTATAAAGAAGCCAGGTCCAAACAATACTACCAAGTATCGTTTTTGCCTGGATTCTCGTAGGGTCAACGCGGTGACCAAAAAGGACGCTAGCCCACTCCCCCATATCGAAGGGCTGATCAGTCGGCTACCCGATACCTACTATATCAGTAGCGTTGATTTAAAGGAAGCATTCTGGCAAATACCGTTGGAGAGGGAGAGTAGGGAAAAAACTGCCTTTGCGGTACCGGGGAGACCCTTGTACCAGTTCAGGGTTATGCCTTTTGGGCTTTGTAATGCAGCTCAGAGGTTGTGTCGACTGATGGACAAGGTTATCCCCGCACGTCTCCGGGATCGAGTCTTCGTGTATTTAGATGATTTGCTCATAATTGCGCCGGACTTTGATACACATATCACTCTGTTAGACGAAGTAGCCGAATGCCTTCGGAAAGCAAATCTCACCATCAACGTTAAGAAATCCAAATTTTGCTTTAAAGAGCTAAAATATTTGGGTTTCATCGTTGGTGGTGGGAAATTGAAGACCGATCCGGCGAAGGTGGAGGCAGTTGTAGATTTTCCCTTGCCTAAAAACGCAAGACAGGTTCGGAGATTTCTTGGTCTGGCAGGGTGGTACAGACGATTTATTAAGGATTTTTCTAGTTTGACCGCTCCCTTAACGGAAACCCTGAAAAAGAAAAATACCAAGTTTGTTATGACCGAAGAAGCTAAGTTGGCATTCGAGAGTTTAAAAAGCGCTCTTACTACCGCTCCAGTGTTATCTCACCCAGATTTTTCTAAAAGGTTCTTCATACAATGCGATGCATCGGACTCTGGAATCGGTGCGGTGTTATTTCAGAAACACAACGATAATGACGAACAACCGATTGCTTATTTCTCGCAAAAACTAAATGCCTGCCAAAGAAATTATAGCGTCACCGAGAAGGAGTGCATGGCGGCGGTAATGGCAATAAAAAAATTCCGGCCCTATGTCGAAGGCATGGACTTTACCGTCATCACAGACCACTCATGTCTAAAATGGTTGATGACCATGAAGGATTTAAGTGGCCGACTCGCGAGATGGAGTCTGGAATTACAATCCTATGTCTTCGACATAGAGCATAGGAAGGGATCGCTGAATATCGTGCCGGACACTCTTTCTCGGGCGCATTTAGATAGTTTGGCTATAGAGCAGGTAGCACCATTAGTTGATTTGGATAGCGAAGAATTTAAGTCCGACGAATATAAATCTCTCCTCAGTACAGTTCAAAGTCATCAAGAAGAGTTACCTGATCTCAAAATTGAGGATAACTATGTCTACAAACGCACCATTCCGTCAAACTCAGATCATTCTCTAGTGGAACACACTTGGTGTCTGTGGATACCATCCACTTTGACAGAGGCGCTCATTGCCAAGGTTCATGACCCCCCTAATGCAGCCCATGGGGGAATAGCGAAAACTTTACATCGAATACGGCAATATTTTTACTGGCCGAATATGACCGTCCAAGTTAAGAATTTCATCTCGAATTGTGAAGTGTGTAAACAGTCGAAGTCGTCAAGCTTCGTGATGCGTCCAACAATTAAGACTAATTTTAGTACAGATCGTCCGTTTCAAAAACTCTATGTCGATTTTATAGGTCCTTATCCTAGATCTAAGGCGGGAAATGCCTATGTATTCGTTGTGTTGGACCATTTGTCAAAATTTGTCTTCTTAAAACCTCTAAGAGCGGCTAACTCCAGCAGCATTATCAATTTTCTAAGAAAAGACATTTTTAATACGTTTGGGGTACCTCAAATAATACACTCGGATAACGGCAAACAATTCCTGGCAAAAGACTTTCAAAACTTTTTGGCCAGTTACGGAGTACGACATTTCAGAACGGCTAACTATTCTCCGCAATCCAATGCTTCGGAGAGAGTCAATAGAACGCTACTGGCCGCAATACGTTCATACTTGAAAGAGGACCAACGTGACTGGGATATTCACTTGAGCGATATCGCAGGCGCGTTGAGAAGCTCTGTCCACACTGCTATTGGAGTGTCGCCATATTTTGCCCTCTTTGGAAGCAATATGATGACCCACGGAAGCAGTTACGAACTGGCGCAAAGATTGAAGGTCATCGAGGATGGTGGTCTGTTGACCCTTCCGAGATATGACCGATTGCAGCTGATACGTACTAAGATCAAAGAGGGTATCGTAGAAGCCAACGAAAAAAGTGCGAAAAGATATAATATCCGGGCACGAAAAGTAAATTTCGTACCAGGCCAAGAGGTTTATAGAAGGAATTTCATCCTTAGTGACACGTCGAAGCGCCTAGCAGCAAAACTATGCCCAAAATATATAAAATGTCGTATTGTTAAACCCGTAGGCAAAAATATGTATGAGCTAGAAGACCTGAAAGGGAAGAAAATTGGTGTCTACCACGCGAAAGACCTTAAGCAATGAAATCCCGTCCTTTTAAACATATTTGAGTTACATAATCGCTCTTCAAATGTTGTTGCTATCCATGTTAGAAAACATTTCGCAGTCCTTAATAATAATGTATATTAGTCCTAATCAAACGGAAAAGAAATTCAAAAGCGGTATATATGTCAAGTATTCTTATCATGTTGCTTGTCTTCGATGTTAATGTTTTGCCGTCCTAACGCCTTTTAGTTAAAAGTCAACGAATACCTATTTCTTGAGTTCTCACAGACAACATTGGTGATTGAACATTATTAGTAAACGTGAATATTTTGATTTCCATTCACCAGCACTATAACAAAAAAAAAGGTCAATCAACGCCATATGTGTTCACTAGTTGGTTTTGCAACATACTACCGCACTAAATAGTCGCCTGTACCTGATTCTGGAACTTCCAGTTTATTCGCCTGTGATATTTTAAGTCAAACCTCTACCATCTGTGATACTATGGGTCAAACCTCTACCATCTGTGATATTTTCATCGTTATCGTCCACATATCTATTTATATCGTATGCCTGTGATAATAGCCTTAGCTTTAGTTTTACTACTCGTCCATAGACTTAACGTTAACGAGTACAAGTTAAAACTCAAAAGAGGATACAAGATGTACCTGAAAAGATCATTCTTTACAAATGCTGCCATAACTATATGTATATACTCGTATGCATAGATATATAAACACAAAAAAATGATTGTGTGTAGCGATAGGCACAGATTTTTTTTATTGAATGATTCTTTCAGTATAGCTAAACAATATTTTCTTAATTCACTAAAGGTTACGAAAGATCAATAAGACGTAAAGAAAATCAAATAGGATATGTATCTGTTCTTAAAAGATAGAAACTTACAGTACTCCTAGTGCTACCAGTATGGCACGCGGTGGATGCTTAATTGTAGGTTATCATTGAGATTGTAGAGGTTGAGAAATCATCAGATAAAGATTGATGAAAGGAGCAAAATGCGATTAAGCCCGGCTTAAGGGCGTGAGTTCTCCCCACGGTTCTGTCATTCTTAGAGCTGTGCGGTAGTCCTCCCTCCGTATCTACTGCTTCGTAGAGAATTTCTAGATTCGGAGTTTTGTTGCGGCTACCTGAAAAGAAACAAAATAAAATAAATTTATTATATAAGCCACCAAACCACCCGTACTGTTGCTCGTCGAGCAGCGATACACCGATCCGCTGCTCGAAGATGATGAACAGGCGGAAAGGTAAATATAAAGACACATCCTTATCGTTCGGTCCATAACGTGAGGTCCTGCCGGAGGCAAAATGTTGCGCAGCGTATGTGATAGCTGTAAGAAAAAAGGTCAATAGATATCAATGTACAAAAAAAATTGGTACTTACTATTATACGATGGGTGAGGAATTCTGTTGGATAAGGGCAGCAACTCCTCGTACGTCTGACCGACCCCAACCGAAAATCCAGGTTGTGGTAGCTTTGGGAAGCGAATAGTTCCGACAGGCTCGATAGGGATGGCTCAAGGTTCTGGGCATGGGGCATTTTCTGACCTCGGTCATAGAGCTTGGTTCAAACTGCGGTATTATTGTATGGAATTTTTAGGAATACCACTTCGCGCACTTGTTTAGCTTTTTTTTGTCATTTTTTTTTTCTTTTTATCACGAAATAAAGAATAATTAGAAGAAAACACGCGGGCTGTGTTGCTCTAGGAAAATAATTTTGCAAATAATGTCAACAACTTTGACAGACAACTCTAGACCGGAATGATGGCGAAGTAGTTCCCAAACTAGACGAAAGGTTTGTGTATTGACTAGGCATACAATAGACTATTTAGGTATAAAACTTTTCTGTTGACGAATTGGTATAGCCCCTAAAAATAGGTTAGGCAATTATGAAAGTTAGATAATAAAAGATAGTGCCGATAGTAGTGGCAGTTACAACTATGAGAGTTTGTTCAACTTGGTCCACACTAGAAAGTGGTATGTTGTCGATGAGCGGTACCTAGAATCGGAAGATGAGATGCTGCAGACAGCACAATATTGACAGGAAGCGGATTCTTGATCGAACCACCGGCGAAGTAACAAGTCTCGATAGTACAACCTTTCTATATAAGAATTAAATATTACAAAGTATGAAAAGTGTTTAAGTTAAATCGCAAACCAAACAAAAAAAAAACAAAGTCGGGAAAAGTGTTAACTAAATTGAAATTTTGATCTCGAGAGGAAACAATATTAGAAATTCAGGAGTGGCGATTTTTATTTTTGTGCATAGGGGTGAGTTGAACAAAAAGATAGAAAAATTTAAGGGATAAGTGAAGTAAATGTGATTTTTGTTAAAGGTGGATTTTTGGGCGGCCGCCGACGTGTCGCAAGTCGTGGCGGCTAACCTTTTTGGGAAGACCCTCTCTGTAAATGAGGGCGTCATTCATTAAATTTTCCTGCAAGTCCTGTCCAAAAAAGGAAAAAGTTTATATAGCTGGTGTTCGAGCTTGTGCTACATTGTGGATAAGCCTGTGCAAAACCCAGGCTCCCAAGTAACATTTTATTGAAAATTGAGTTTGTTGAATCCATATTCGAGTCCTGAAGTAAACGTATGCGAAGGTTAGTTAAGTGGGTACTTAATGAGACTTACCTGAACCAAAATCCACCCCGCACGAAAAAGAACAAAATATAATTTAACGGTCACCGAACGGGTTTTAAAAAAAAGTCCTGAAATTATTGCAGAAGAAAAAAACCGCAGCTTACTGTACTGCGCACCGTAAGCGGAATCCAGCCGAAGGAAGGCTACACCGGAAGAAACCTTGTCCTTTTTGTTTTATGTCCTTTTTTTTTATTTGGCGTGATATTGATATTTGATTTTTCGTATTGTTATATAGCTTCGAAAGTGTTACTATTATTTTTAATATTTTGGGCAGGAGACACTAAATCAACGGAATTAGTGGTTTAAGAGTCCGTGTGAGCAGAGGTTCCTCACATAACCCTCTAGTCGCAACTTTTTGCAACCCTCTTTCGATCATCCACCCACACAGAGCTCTATGTAGGTAGGAGGTTGGGAGTCTTTTTGTTTTGATTGTTTCGGCGAAGAATAGCCAAGTAGAAATTCTCGTTGGAAATTGAGGGGAATCGCGACAAACATAGGACGATCTTACACTCTACACCGCTCAGCATTTATGTCAAGAATAGGCACTTTCTTAATACAAGCGTATATACATATAAATTTTTAAATTATAGTTCGAAAGTAAATTATTGTCAGAGTTTTCAAATTTCGCACTGAGTAAGATAATAAATTAATTGATGCATACTAAAAGGTTAATTTAATTAGAGGAGTAAGAGGGAATTTACTTGAATTTCCAGAGTTTAGTTAGTTTGTTTCATGTATATTTAGTTTTCGTTACTGTTAGTTCATAAGTAGGCGTTAATACCGAATTGAAGAAGTTAATATACTCATGTTTCGTTTTTTTTTATTGTATTAAAAAGGATATGTATTCATATAGGATAAGATTAGGTAAAAATAATTGAATAAAGATTTAATTAATTGTTAATCACGCCAATGCTGATGATATTAATTTGTTTTACTGAGCATTAAATACGCTCAATGGCCCAGTGAGAAAATTTCTAGGGGGTGCGCCAGGCTGGTGTGAAGAGTGGTAAAGTATGATTTAACAGAGGAAGAAATTGATTTCGGCACAGGGGAATCCGAAACTTTGGCCGTCCGGATTCCAGGTTGGGAGGGACAAGGCCCACCTGCAACCCCATCAGCAGTGTCTTCGAAGTGTAGTACCAGTGTGGAGGTAAAGAAAAGTAAGATGGCATGATAAATGTTTTTGTTTTGAAAGAGGTGAGGTCCATCTATGGAAGCAAAGACCCTCCCTAATCCGACGAGCTCAGCCGTGCCTCGCATGCATGCCAATCGCTCCCATAGTGGACATTCTTTTTCCCTATTCCCAATCTCCTTTCCGCTTCCTATTCCCAGTCCGAACCACGATATCTAACCTGAATTCCAACTTCCGAGACCAATTAGTTTCTGATTTTATCATAAATTGATGCTCTATCCGGCAATCCCTGAGCTTCGTGAAGGTGGTTCAATTCATGTCGTCGGTCCGAACGATCCCTATGTCCTATCCTTTTCTGGTTCCCATTCCTAAACCCTCTCCATATTGCCTCGTTTCAAGTTTTAGGATGAAAATTAGAAATATGAAACCATTTAATTTTACGCGTTATGTCGATGTTTTCATATTGCTATCTATTTATTTCCAACTTTACCTGTTAGAATAATGGATCGTAAGCCAGTAACCATTGTTGACAGATGTTGCAGCTACATCATTGTAAACCTAAACACCTTTAGGCAGTTCATGAAGAGTGTTAAAAGGTGTCCTTACTTGAATAGCCTTATCATTAATTGTTTTGGCAGTATCTGTCAAATGATCTTCAAGACCAACGGGGAACATTTACCCCATAAGCAACAGTAACAGCAGTATCACCAGCTGCGTATGCAACGTCATTGAAAACAGCAACATCAAATAGGTTTCATCGTGGAACAACAGAATTATATGATAGTGCATTCAAGGCAACCATTTTCACAAAAACAAGGGCATTGGAATTAAGTAGAATGATGTAAATACATATTCGAGGAAAATTAATTTTTTGGGCTCCGTACAACGTGGTTAAAACGTATACGTTCCGTGTAGCCCATTAAAGTTACACGTTTCGTGTAGCAAACCTTGTTAATATACAAAGTAGCAACTTACCTCACGGAATATTGCATCTACGATCCTGTTTACATTGGGAATATTGCTTACTTACCACATTGTGTTTACATTTGAAACTTTGATTATCTACTGAAATCTCGATCTTAGAACTTTCCATTGCTAGCTATAACCAACATTTCTTCACCTCTCGACCAATATGTCAAAAAGACGAAAGACAAAACGACTGGTATAAAGTTTCATTGCAGGTTCATTCAATGTTTTAAGCAAATCCACTTCACATTAGTGATGGATCATGACATTTTTTATAATGATCCCGAAAAATGCATTTTCAGAGCTGTCATTTAAAAATCCAAAAAATGTTTTTTATTTTCTGCTTCGGAAAATACATTTCAAGTGCAATTGGTTAACATTCGAAATGAAATATTCTCGATACGTCAGAATTTTATTTATTCCTTTTCTGTCATACCATATTACAATGTAATTCCAAAATTTGAATTAAACATTCTATATTATATGAACATATAAATTGTTCGCCATCTGTCCAGCCATGATGAACTGGATGATGACTACGATGCCAAAAAAAGAAATTAGTTTTTCTCGCTTATATTTGCTTTCACAATTTCCATTACAAGATGGCGATGATGTCAATCAATCAATTCATAAATATCTGACAGAGGGAGTGAGATAAACTACAAAAACCTCAAAAAAAAGTCGGAGGATTTAGCTCAGTGTGAACACCGTCTATAGTAGAAAAAAGACATCAAGAGCATGATTACACGGTTTTTTATTTGCCGTTTGGTCTTTTTGACATATTTGGTAAAGAAATGTTGCGGAATAAAGCTATGTTCTTTGTATGTTTCTAAAAAAGAATCCTGTAATATGGATCCAAATGTCAAACTGCAGTATCATATATTCGTGCACCATTAGGGGCAGACACATTCAAAAATATGTTTGACAAGAACCGCATGATTGGCTTGATTTTGATAATGTGAACGCTCCGTTTAGCGGCTGGTCAAAAATGCCGGATGAATTTCAAAATTATTTAATCTTTTGGCTGTATTACAAGCATAGAGAATTTGAACGCACGCACACGTTTGTCAAGCCTGAAGCAAATTTCATTTTCCATAAACTTCTCGAGCTGTGCACATCGAATCAAAATATGTAAATGAAAGAGAGTTTTATAAGCAATAGCAATAATTTCTACAGACTTTGAATATACAATTCAAGTAAATTTCCTCATTTAAGGTTTCACCTATGGTCCGCCATGGTCAAAATTCTAATAAGAAGTGATGTTTGACAGCATGTTTGACGAATGTGAACGCTTCTGTTTTTCATCCATCAAATATTCATCATGTCGTTCTTGTCAAGCAAATTTGAGAATGTGAACGCCCCTATCAATGCTCCGGGCTAGTAAGTGTAATGACTGCACTTTGCAATTTGTAAGCATGTTGTGAGAGAAAGGGGTAAACGCAATTGCTGAGGGTGAGATAATTGCTGAGTTATCATTATTTCTTCTTTCAGGTTTCCTTTCTTCTCGAGTATGTTTCAATTTCTATTTGGCGTTTGCTCAGTAAAATTCGCTTAACTGAGTAGTGTAAGGAGTGCGAAGAGATAACTCCTTTTCGTTTGAACAAAGTTAACTTTTATTGAAAATTGCTGCGTTTAAATGAACCCATGCAATCGAAAGAAAACCAAAAGAGAAAAGGAGATTAAAAATCGTTTTCGTGTAAGAGCAGTGTATTTCGTATCAGATAACATCTCTGTTTGAACAAAAGTGTACAAATCTAATGTTGTATAAAACTACATCCCTGTTGAACCATATAAAAGTTAAAAATGTGTTCTAAGTGTGAATAGGGGTGTTCACATGGAAGAACATCTTGTACAACATGGTTCGATAACCATCGATGATCTTTCATATGAACGTAAAACCAAACAATGTTGCATGGTTTTCAAAATATTTTGAAAACCTGGGTGGTTCGTGCAACCAACCAACCTGTGTGAACAGATGTTGACAACTTTGATATTTTTGTTCATTCTGTAAATTGTCTCGGCCATAAAACATTCAACTGAAAAATGGCATCTATACCAAATAATGAGTTTTAAAAAGATGTTTTGAACTTTATAATTAGAAATCTACCCGAATTGTTGAAAATAAAAAGTGAAATTTATTAAGAATAAATTTTATAAGAATAAAACTCCTAACAAAATATAAAGAAGTGGAAGAAAATGCAAGTTTCATGCTTTCTCCCTCTTCAAGAATATCGTTCATAATTACGGCTGCCAAAATTTGTATCGCCATACTGCTTCCGTTCACTTCTAAGATATAAAAATAATGATGTTCGACAACATCAGTATCCTATGTGAGGGCAAAGTAGTGTGCACAGTTATTTTCCCATGGAATCATGTTGTACAACCATGTTCTTCCATGTGAACCCCCCTAATGGCTCGTTCACAAGTAGCAAGCTGTCCATGCGCAGACTGTAAGTTGCGAATTTCTGCTTGGGGTATTGCCACTTTTCTTAAATATTTTTAAATGTTTTTGAGCTGTCAAAAGAGGTCTTTATCTTAATAGCCAAACCACAATCTCGCGTTTGGTCGGTCGGGCGTTGACATTTTGAATAAAAACAATAGACTCTTATGAGGCAATCTGAAATTTTACCTCCGGCGTTGCGACAGCTTTATATCATAATATCGTAAACGTCAGACCAACGCCAGGCCAAAGCAAAAGTAGATCTATTTTCTATTCGGTCGGGCGTTTGACAGTTCATTGTCGGCCGTATTTTGTATTTGTTTTGAAAGTTGAAAATTGAAGTGAAATAAGAAGTAAGTAATTGAAGTTCTTTTTTTATAAATAATTAAATCGAATGTCGCCGGTTTCATTCGGGTTATTTTAAAAAATCTTATCACGCTTTTGCATTGCATCATAATTAAGAGCAAAGAATCCATCAGTGTCTCTGCTTAAATTGAGCTCCCGAACCCATCGCTGCCTTTCTACTCTTTTTTCGTCGTTTTTAAATGCCTCATACCCAGCATAGCTCACAACACCGAACAAGGAAAAGTCAAGGAGGTCATCAAGATCATTCATATCGGCCATATCCATCTCTTGTTTAAGAAAATAGCTTCACTATTTTAAATGCCCAAAATTTAAAATACGCAATATTATATACCTTGTAAATTAATAAACAGTAACAAAATTCATTGGAATATAACAATTAAGTAGGTACTTATCAAAGATGTCATGGAAATGTCAGTCAACGCTCGAGGTTTGAAGCTAAATTTCGTTTTACAAATGCTACGGTCGCGCTTTTTGACACACAAAATCGTATATACGATCAAACGCCCATTTAACGCCGGACCGACGAACGCGAGATTGTGATTTGGCCATAAACTATTTGAATAACACCCGCCCCAGCTGGCAATACGATATTGTATTTTTGACTGTACAGGACCGTTAAAAGCTAGTGTTAATACTTTTTTTGAGCAAAATGGTACATTTTGTGCGAAACCAACTTTATATGCGTGTCTATATGTCGCTTCCAATTTAAGTTTGATTCAATTTAAACCTCTAAATATTTAAATTGCATTACTAACTCAATTTTGAAGCATTGGGGCATTGAATACGAGAAATAAAATTGTATTTACCACGCTTGTTAATAGGTAGACTAAATTATTTGCAGTCAAGAGCATGAAAGTACAGAAAAACTTAAGGTGGCGCTACAGTCCGGGGTGGAGTAAGGCATCAACTAACAAGCTTCTCCAACTAGATCGGTCCCTAGCTAGCTGTTTCCAGTTTCACACGTCAAATTGATTGTGGCCCTCTCCCATTTGTGTGCGTCATCTGCGTCGCAGTCTCTCTACTGAGCCGTCTCTCGGAGTTGAATTGAAAGACTTTCCGGGCCTAAGCATTTAAGTCCATTCGCTCTATATGACCTAGCCATCTCAGTCGTTGGACTTTAATTCATTTGACTAGGTCGGTTTAGCTGTACAGCCCGTACAGTTCATGGTTATATCTTCTCGTCCATTCCACGTCTATGCAGACGGGACCAATAGTTATTCTCCGTTTGATTTCAGCGCTGGTGCTATTGTCTGAATTAATAGCGGACCCAGGTATAAAAAGCCCTTAACTATTTCAAAATTATAGCCACCTATGGTGACGTTCTGTACAAGACGTCGATGTTGTGTGTCCTTTCTTGATAACAGCATATTCTTCGTCTTGCCTTCATTGACCGCTAAGCCCATCTTCTTCGCTTGCGTCTCGATGCTACCAAAGGGTTCACTTACATAAATCAAGCTTTGTTCTTCCAATTATGTTACTGTCGTCGGCGTATCCAAGTAATCGGACAGACTTTTGAAAGATTGTGCCTCTAGTGTTGATGTTGAAGACGTCGCACAACAGTGCATCGCCTTGCCTAAAACCTTTTTCGACACCCAATGCATCGGTGAGATCTTTTCCAACCTTGATGGAGCAGCGTGCGTTCTCCATCGTCATCCTGCACAAATGGACAAGTTTGCCAGGAATTCCAAGACTCGATATTGCTATGTAGTTCGTTCATACAGATGCTAGCGTATGCGGCTTTGAAGTCGATGAAAATCGGGAAGACTATTGCCAGATATTTTAAAAGTCACCAGTTTAGTTTTTTCGTCATAGAATTTCTAGGCGTTTTTCAATTTTCGATGCAGTCAAAAGCAGTAGGTATCTACTGTATTGGAAGGTGAAATCTATATTGTCAGCAAATGTAGAAGATCAATCATTTAGTTTCAATTTGTATATTGAATTAACAAAAATAATGGACCAAGCACAGAGCCTTATAGAACACCATTCACTAAATAATGTGAATTGCTTAAGGTACCGTTAACAACAACTTTTTGTTCCCTTTCTCCAAAGTAGGATTTAAAGCCTTTAAAGGTATCACCTTTAAAACTTGCCTTATATAATTTGTTAAGAAGAATGTTGTGTTCAACCAAATCAAATGCCTTCGTCATGTCAACAAAAAGTGCGGTTTACTCGTACCAAAAGTATTGCCCTCGCAAGTAAATTTTTCCATTAGCGTTCTTGTGAGTGTACTCATCCCCAGATCTAATATCCATTGCCATAATTTTGAATAGATAGAAAAAACTCAGAAATACGTTTTTTCTACCATTTTCCATCAGCATCTTTTTCTAGTAATTTTATAAATTAAAATTAATGTTAATTGTTCACTTCTGTTCAAAGTCGAACTTTAAAGTCTTACAATCGTTGCGCCAACTGAACTTATTATTGAAGTCAAAATAAATTTTAATTGTTCCCTAATGTTCTCCTAGGGGCAAGCGTTTGAGAATCGTTTGATACAATGCCGTATCAAATTGAAACTACCCAGAAAAATAGGAGCAATTTCCAGCCCCGACCATTAAATGTCTAAAGAACTAAAATAAAATGCATAAAAACCAACAAGTAACCAACATAATTTAATTTTTCCCTCCCAGTTGAATGGTTTCCATTTGAGATTATCCCTGGTTTTATGACATTGAATCCAAAGGGATGCCGTGATTTTTTTTTTTTGGAGGTTACACAGACAGTCTTCATCAGCTAACTTTGCCAAGAGTTAATTAAAGGAAAAGTCTAGCGCCATGAACCCACAAAAAAATAGAGTCGTCTTGCCGTTGCCAGGACAATTAAATGGAGGTTTTTGGTAGCCGCACAGAACGATGAAGTTTAACCATGGGAATGAGAATGAAAGCAGAGTATCATATGGACAGACTTTTGGGTTAGTAAGCTGTGGAAATACTATGTGCTAAGGCAGAAAATATATGTATGTGTATGAGTACCTACAGCAAAATCGAGTAAAACGAATTAAGCTGGATTTCGTAATAAAACAGAAAGTTGTGCGGGATTTTTATGTGTTATGTTGATGACTTGTGCTTATGTCACATTAGCTTAGCTTTAATGAACTTAGACGAATGTTTTCACTGGTTAGATAAAATCCGTGATTTCATACGGAGGAGAAAAATTCTTGGATTTTTTTCACAATTTGCCGAGGGTATGTTCGGCTTGTTACTTTCACTTCACAGGAACTAATTTTTTTGATTATCAAAAAATCATAAATAGAATGAAAATTAGTCTAAGATATTTAGATACATATGTGTAATCGTAATAAAATTATTCTAAACGATTGTTTTCGAAATAAGTTTCAATATATGTACATATAACAATTTTAGGCCATTTTTAAGAAAACATATTGGAATGCCAAGTTTTATGTATGTGTGGTAGGTTTTAGTAAAAGACTTTGGGGCAAAATTTTAAGCAACCTATTATTAAGGGCTTAGCATTTTACTAGTTAGCAATTTGTTAAACTTTTAGTAATTTACTAGCTCTTCGAAAATTTTAAACCTTTTTTTCGTTATACTAACTAGTAAGTAAGATCCGCGCTTTCCAGTCCTATTCAAGCCACTTCTGGTGTCCCCCGAGGAAGTCATTTAGGCCCTCGCTTCTTTATCCTTACAATTAACGATATTGACATGGTCATTAAACATCGTCAAATATCCCTTTACGCGGACGATAGGAAATTTTTCAAAATCATCGCAGCACGTGAAGACACATCTCTCCTCCAAACAGATCTCGAAAATTTCTCAACCTGGTGTACCAATTTTCTTAGAGCTCAACATTAGCAAATGCCAGACAATGACTTTTTCACGTAAACGCATTAAAACAACTCCCCGTCTGTACTATCCTCACAATCAACCCATACAAATAGTAGAAAAGATAAGAGATCTTGGCCTTGTATGTGACCGTGAACTGAAATTTCTATTTTATATTGATGAAATAATCTATAAGGCCAACTCAGCACTAAGTTTTGTAAAAAGATGGTCTAAAGAATTTTCCAACCCTTACGTGACCCGATCCGTTTACATAACGTTTGTCCGACCTTTACTTGAGTATACATCTCAAGTTTGGTCTCCATATCAAGATATACATAATATATCAAGAATAGAAGGCATTCAACGACGATTCCTTCATTTTGCACTTCAATGCCTTCCGTGGAATAATCCTTTGATCTTACACCCTTATTGTGACCGCCTCCAACTGTTAAACCTTAGCTCATTACAGGAACGTAGAGAAATTGCTGACATACTTTTCATACATCGGCTTCTCTCTGGATCAATTGACTGCTCTTCTCTCTACCACTCCATTTCTTTAAACACTAACACCCGAAACCTGAGAAACCATCGCCTAAACCACCTCCTATGGCCTTAATGAACCTTTGACCTGTATACTCCGGTTGGTCAATTTGAATCCAAATTCATTTGATTTCAATATCAGCACCTACAACCTCAAACTCCTTTTGTCCCACTCCCGCTCTTAGTTATAAGCTTAGATTTAAGTTAGTTCTTAAGTTAAACTTATAGCTTATAGCTCATTTATTGAGCTCAAGGGGTTAAGCCCCCACTAAAATCAAATTACTAATAGCCTTTTATTAAAAACTGTGCATCTGAACACGTCCAAACAATGACAGTTCGTGAGAAAAATCTGAGGAACGGATCTAATAATTTGATTTGTCAGAAGTCAAAGTGACAACCTACAATTTATTTTTTAATTCGTATATTTGTGGCATCTCTTACATTGTCTTCCATTATGAAGTTTACTTACCAACATCTGCCTGATGGATATTTCTCCAAACGAAGTGTAATGTAACTAGTACTTGTAATTCTGGTGAAATTGGAAGCCCACAGCGCGTAATTCGGTCTTGGATTTTCAGGTTTTCAACCAACAACCGAACTGTTGTCTTGTGAAATCTATAGCTGGAATAAAATTCTCCATCGTCCAGCTTTTCAAAAGGATTTGCTGTGATGGACTTAAAACATCGCACTTTTCTGCACAAAGCAGAGTCTTCAAACATATCGAAATCTTCGTCTTCCGAAAACATTTTAGTTTATTTACTTTTAAAAAAGTCAATATAATGTTTTTCGTAAGGATAGATGCTTATTGAAAACAAATCTTACCAGAGGCGGCGGAGTATTAATAGCCGTACGATCTAATTTCTCTTGTGCGCAAATAGAATTGGATTCAGATGCTGTTAATTCAGAATTTGATATTGATCAACTATGCGTACGAGTTTCAATGAATAGTTTGTTTGATATATTAATTATTTTAAGTTATATACCACCAGGAAGTTCAATAGATTTATATAAAATACATATTAAAAATTGTCATTCACTATTTTCAAAATTAAATTACAACCAACACATAATAATATTAGGTGATTTTAATCTTCCCAATATAAAATGGAATTTTGATGATGATGAAGTATGTTTAATTCCTTTTAATGTTAATTCAGAGCTTGAAAGCATTGTCTTGGATTCTTTTCATGAATTTGACCTTATTCAAATAAATAGCTTTGTTAATGATTTAAACCGAATATTAGATTTAATTTATGTTGATAAGGAACTTTCTTTTGATATAATCAAGTGTATAAATCCAATATTAAAAAATTCAATCCATCATTTAGCACTTAGTCTGAAATTAAGTTTTTTTGGTTACTTTAAACCTATCTGTGATAAATT
The DNA here is from genome assembly GCA_911387755.1 of Chrysotoxum bicinctum. Lineage (NCBI taxonomy): Eukaryota > Metazoa > Arthropoda > Insecta > Diptera > Syrphidae > Chrysotoxum > Chrysotoxum bicinctum. The sequence goes on from OU426989.1 coordinate 149,121,855, forward strand.
AGTAAAATTCAATTATACCAAAGGTAATTATAATGCCATTATAGAATATTTAAACTCGATTTCTTGGCAAACAATTTTCGATAGTAATATTCTTTCTGTTTCTTATAGTATTTTTATTAATCTGTTAAAAGGGGCAATTGATAGTTTTGTGCCTAAGAAAGTAGTATCTTTAAAGTCAAAGTCTCAATGGTCCAATAAAAGATTATGCAATTTAAGAAATAAAAAAAATAAAGCATATAAGAAATTTCGATGCTCCAATAACGATTTAACTTTATTACATAAATATAGACGTATTCAAAAAGATTTTGATGTTCTAAATAAATTTTTGTATAAGGATTATCTTATTCGTATTGAATCAAATTTAAAACAAAAAAGCAAATTTTTTTGGAACTATATAAATGAGAAAAAAAACTCCAATGGTATTCCCAACAAAATGTTTTATTTACAAAACTCTTCCACCGACATTTGTACGATTACTAACTATTTCGCAAATTTCTTTCAATCGGTTTACACCTCAACTGACATTCCTGACTCATCGGTACACAAGACCTTAAATAGCTTTCTAAACCTAGGAACATTGCAAGTTAATGTATCAGAGGTTATGGAAGTTTTGAACAGTTTGAAGCCAGAAAAACAATGTGGCCCAGATGGAATATCTCCTTTTATTTTAAAACAGTGTGTAAGCGCCCTTAGTGTTCCATTGACTCTCCTGTTTAATACTTCACTTAAAAATGGGGAATTTTTGAAAGATTGGAAAATTTCTTTTATTACCCCTGTCCATAAGTCTGGACCTAAACAGGATGTTTCAAATTATCGCCCGATTTGCAAACTATCTCTAATACCTAAATTATTTGAAAAAATTGTATGTAAAAAACTTTCTTTTCTTCTCAAAGAAGTCATTTCACCTAATCAACATGGTTTTATATCAGGTAAATCTACCTCTACAAATCTAATGGTTTTCTGCAATAAGGTAGTCGGATGTTTTGAAGATGGCTCTCAATGTGATGTCATCTACACTGACTTTGCAAAAGCTTTCGACAGAGTCAATCACAAAATTTTAATACAGAAGTTAGAAGAATTGGGTATCCACTCGAATCTCTTGAAATGGTTCCATTCCTATCTATGTGATCGTATTCAATTTGTCAATATTAACAATATTAAATCCCATCAAATTCAAGTTCCCTCAGGTGTTCCCCAAGGTAGCCATCTTGGCCCACTTTTATTTCTAATACTGATAAATGATATACCTCTTCGTATTATCAACTCTGAAAAACTGTTGTTTGCTGATGATTTGAAAATCTTTTGTCGTATTAAATCTATTTCCGATTGCTTACTTCTCCAAGAAGATCTTAATCGACTTGATCAATGGTGTAAACAAAATTTATTATTTTTAAATGTTTCAAAATGTCAAATCATGTCTTTTTATCGTTATCAGAGTCCTATCTTTTTCAATTATAGAATTGATAATGCACCTCTTACGAGAATTTTTGAAAAGAAGGACCTAGGTGTTTTATTTGATAGAAAACTTAATTTTAATCTACATATAGATTATATTGTTGCGAAAGCAAACTCGATGCTAGGATTTATATCGCGAAATTCGAAAGAGTTTTCGGATCCATATACTCTCAAATCGCTTTATATTGCTTACGTTCGGTCTGTGTTGGAATATTGCTCGGTGATATGGAGCCCTTTCTATTTAAATAGTTCTTTAAGAATTGAAAATATTCAAAAACGCTTCACTAAGCTTGTAGTTTATCGTTTACATTGGAATATTCGAATGCCCTCATATGATTCGCGATGCCAACTTATTGATTTAACTAACCTGGCTAATCGCCGTAAATATTTCTCTATAATATTTGTAAGAGACCTATTATATAATCACATCAACTGCCCCTTTCTTTTAGCTTTAATTAAGTTCTATGCTCCCTCAAGAAACTTGAGAATAAGAAATATTTTCTGTGAACCCTTTCATAGAATGAATTATGGGTTAAATGAGCCTCTTACAAGATGTTTAAGAGAAGCAAATTCAGTTGAGAGTTTTATAGATTTTTTTAATTCTTCAAATAGAAACATATTCAAAGAAAAATTGTTAATTGTTATAAGGTAACCTGGATGGTAATGAAGTCTATATATATTGTATCTAGTAGTCATAAAGAAGTATATTGTTATTATTATAATGTATTATCTGTTAGATGAAATAAATGAACTAAACTAAACTAAACTTAAAAACAATTATGTAGCTCACGAATCACACAAAAAATACAATTTAACTCTTTTAAATAAAATTGGCAAGAAATATTTTTCCAGGATAATGCCAGAATTCATAAATGGATTTAGCAAATTATACTAAAAGTTAAATTAGCCAGTTTGTGATTTTAACTTTAGCAAAATGTTAAAAGAGATAGTACCTAATATGTTAAAATCGTTTAAAATTATCAAAATCCTTAGTAATTTATTAAAATGGCTTTAACATATTACTAAATCGTTTAAGATCTTGCACCTTTTTTTATAATATTTTGTTGTAATAATGTGGAACAGTTTTTGCAAGAAAAAATACTTTTACATATATACTTAGAACATACAATTGTAGTCGTGTTTTATTGCTTAGTGAATACACTACATCGCAAAATTTAACATGGAAAACAACAACAAACGATTAGTGAATAAAAATAAGCTAGTAATTGAAATGGATAATTTAGTGAAGATGGAGTTTCGGATGTTGAAATGTAGGAGGTGTTTAGGTGGTGTCCGAAAAAATATATGTGGCATACTTGAGGGTGTGTTCGTTGGTATTTATTTTGTTATACTTTGCCTTTACTAATTCAAAGTGTGATCGTTCCGAAATTTATAGAACAAATATTTTTTCAAATGCAAAACTTTAATTCATACCATAATTCCGGCTTTACACTACTGCCATTAATTTTGTCATACAAAATTGAATCAATTTACGCGAAGGCGATTGGTTTCGATTGATTTGTTTTATCAGTTCACTGGCATTTGTTTAAAAATGTCGTATAACTGCGGCATTATGCTGAATTTATATAACAACTGAAAAAATTGCACATTTTAGTTCAATTAATACAATGTTAAAGCTGTTTTAGTATGAAACTAGGTTAAGACAACGATTTTGCAAAATTTTAATCGGACACAGCATATCATACTTTCTGTACATTTTTATTGAAGTTAAACTCTCAGAATACCTATGTATTTTATTTTTTAAGTATCGTTATAACTTCATATGACTCTTTAACATTTAAAAACGTCAAAATAGCTCTGTTTACTTAGTTTTTTGCACGAACTACTATTGTTTTAAGGTTGCTCAGAATCAATTTATTAAAAAAAATTGCTTTAGGCTAGGTGGTTTCTCAACTGTTTGGTTCAAGAAACTAAAAAATTTGTGTTTTGACACAAACTAAACGATTTCCTAAAATGACTTCGCTATTTTGTGTAGCATATAATTATATGCACCTGCGCGGACATTCAACCAAATAGTTCATCTGTTTTCTATAAGTATCCAAACAGTTGTGCAACTAAAAATTGAATGTGCGCTCCCAGCCTTAGGACGATATTAGTTAAAAAATGTTTAAAGTTAGAAAACTACTTTAAAGTTAGGAAATATATAAGAAGTATAATACTACTACCTTAATAAGAGGCTGTTTAAAATTTTGCGCCAATGTTTTTTTCCCCAATACTAAGTATATATATGCGATATATTTTCGCACTTTTGTAAGTTTTAAATCAAATTTAACAGTGAGAAAAACTCTAAATCAACTCGATCTGCATTTTCGTGAATATTTCAACTCCAGCATAAAAACGAGATACAGATACTTCGAACACATCCGCGTAAGTTAATTCAACAAGTAGGAAGAAAGAGTGAGTTAAAGAGTGAATAAAGCCTTTTTTTGGTGCTTGTATTACTGCGCTAGATATATATTACCAATAAAACGCGCCTTGTATTGGAGGCACCAATATTTTTTGTGTTTAAAAAAAATCACAAATATTTTCTGCGATTATTGACAAATGCCAAAGCCAGTATGCCACTCGTCACAGCGAGTAGGTAGGTATATTATGAAGAAGAGAATAATCTTCAACCCCAAGCTAGAAATATGTTGATATTACAAATTTTCATAGCAAGAATTATCTTATGAAGTAAGTGTAAATTGATTTAAGGAATTATAAATCCACATAAACAAATAATTTAAATTTTTACTGAAAACTGCAAAGAAGTGGTATTTGCGTGCTTTAAAAGGAAATAGTACAGAATTTAGTACAATAGTAGTAAATTTTTTTTTCCTTTCCTTCCATGGTACAGCTTTTCACCATATTAGAAAGAGAGGTCATTCTTTAAACGACTCATTTCAACTTGTGAGTTTGAGAATCCAAAACAAAAACAATTTTAATCTCATACTTGAAGCAATTTGAAAAGAAACAAAAGAAATGGTCCAGAAAAGGGCTAACTATGAAAGGAAGAGCATCCAAAGGAATACAAGAAAAAAGTCAAATATAAATAGAAATCCCCTTGGAGCGCTGAAATAAATTGCACTCCTGGTGCATTTAATTACATTCAAGAAACTTACGGGCAGGTGCAGTATGTGTCTGTTTGTATTTCATTTCAGCAGAGACGTTGTCGTAGAGGTTAAGGGAAGCTAGAATGGAGCATACGCTTTGTGTAGATGTATAGATGAGTGCACTTTTAGCAATTTTATTTAATTGTTCTTTCTTCTTTTTTTTCCTCTAAGTCTACATTCACCCCAGGGCTCATAAGACTTATTGTAGTTTCTTTTGTTCACTCGTATACCCGGGGATTTTTTTTGTTTGTATTGCAAGTGTTGGACCATTGTGTTGAGCTGTTAAGAGATATGTGAGTTAGGATGTTTAAAGCACAGTTTCGTTTTCAGTAAGGATAAAGGAGACTTTTATATGACTTAAGGCATTTTTTTTTACTGCTAAAGCTGGCAGCCTTAGATACTTTGTTACTATTTTTTATTTGAAGGAAACAATCCCGGAGGGATAGACAAGCCAGAACGTTATTACTTACATCTAAAGGAGAAAGGTTTTTTTCAAAATCTATTCATTGTACAAAAAAGTTTCCTAATCTATTTTTTTTTCTATTACTATTCAAAATTTCTTAAAGGAACTGATTGTTTTCGAGAAATTTGAAAAAAAAAACTTGAATTTAACCTCCTACAAATTTTATACCATCATTAATAACTTCATACATTATAGAACAAACTTCGGGCACTTTTAATATAAGAAGGAGTTGAGGACTCCCCAGTGAGTATCATGGAAGGTATTTTAAAGTAAGTACCTTAACAATAAACGATCTAATATCTGCGATCCACAAATTTGCCTATTATAAGGAAATATAATAAAACAATAAAATAAATCCATCCATGACGTGATAAAGCCTTTGAACTTACCAAAGAGCAATGAACGAAATTTTCTATAAAAATATGTTAAAATCATTTTTTTACTACTATTTCGAAATCAGGATGCAATATGTTTAACTAAAACTAAAACTTTTGCACTCATGGGTTGGTTTTGTGTTTGTATTTGTTTTCCCTTATCTGTGCCTTTACGAGAAAGCATTGAGTCTATAATCCAAAAGCCACCATAAGCTTCAAAAGTTCAATATCCCAGCAATGTGTGGCTGTATAAAATTATTAAACCCTAAAAAATCAATATAATGCAGTATTCTAGTGAATGCCAATAGAGTTAACTTTACACAAAAAACCTTTTTAAATCCCTTAGCTCAGAGTGTTTGATAAACTCTAAAAAAAATCCATCATCAACCCATATGGTGCCGAGTTTGATGGGAATTCCTTTAATCCTCGTCCCATGTGACTCCCTCTTTTGAATTTCAATTTATTTATTTTATTTTTCATATTTTAATTCATCAGTTTTAACACAAATGGCGGAGGAGCGAAAAGATATCGACATTTGGAATACACAATACACAGTAGATAGAACCCCTGAACGAACTCACAAAACAATTATAAATAAAATACACAACGTTGTCGAACGTACTTGTTCTTCTGTCGCAAAGTAAAGCACAATAACATCGTAGCTGACAAAACTTCTAAGCTGTAAATAGTTCTTCCTGACATGACGTTTTCGTCAACCACTTGTTGCCCTTAGTTGGTCCATGACATGACCTCGCATCAGCTAGGGTAGTGGCGCAATTTGGCATTGTATTTCCAAAATATTTTTTGTATCAGCCTTTTTAATGGAAGCCTCAAAAGACAAATGAAAAATGAACAACCAAATGAGTGGATACAACATATTCAATGGAAACCAAAATAAATGATAGATTGTGCAAGTAAAGTTCTTTTCGAAAAGTAAGGATTGTATAAAAAAATTCAATTTATAAAAAGTTCACTTTGAGTTAAAGGAATTCTAATTGGAACTGATTATTTGGTTTTCGCAAAAGTATTTTGTTTTTGATTTGTAAAACCCCTAGGATCCTACGCGATCAACGTTACCAACTTAACGATTACCACCTGTTTCAAACAAAATTTGGAGATTCTTTTTTTATATTTTTTTCAGCCACTTAAGCGATTATGACTAACCTTAAACCACATTACGAACTCTTAGGAAAATTGGGAATTATTTAGAAATATACCGACGCACATTAGTTTTAAATGTCTGAACATCACAATGGGAGGGAAATATTGGGCCAGATAAAGCATTCCGCATTCGTACAGTGCGACTAAAGAAGGAATCTCTGAATTAAACAATATGATATAGATTACAGGTAGATTAGAAGGGCTGAAGTGGCATTAGTGCAAATTCAGGCTCTTGATTCTTTACAAACTCCTCATAATAAATTAATAAGAGATCAAAGGCCCGTTCATCTAAGTATAAAGGTGAGTGCGTTAGACTTTCAGATGTGTACTGCCTCTTTCGAGGAAGTGGCGAATCATCCAAGGGTATTTTTTGTCATAAAAAGTGCTGCTCATCTCAGAAGATTGTAGGTCTCCTCCATTCCTAATAATATTTACTTAAGAATTATTGACAGCTGTAAGACGCTAGGTTTTGGTTCTCTACGAGCTATAACAACACAATGTATCTATTAACGGTTTGTAAAGAGCCTAAGCCTTGTGACTTATAACTCTCAATGATTCCTGTGTACGCACGGACGTACAATTTTTTGCCGAGTCCGAACGTCTAACATGAGTAGGACTTTTCATAACAGAAGATACTCTTAGAGCATTTGTCACTACCTCGCAATTGGTAGTACTCCACTAAAAATTTTTTGCCAGAGGCTGGGAAATGAACTCAAATTCTCTGCGCAACTCCCTGTAGTTGAAAAGAAGTATCTAATTATCTTGAGAGGATTGTGTCTTCGAAGATACAAAGCCAACTCTTCAGAGGAAAACCACTTCAAGTTAAAGAAAACCAGAAATACCAGGACCACTTGTAAGCCAACTACCCAATTTTTTTGGTTTTGTAAAAGTAAGTTTGTCATCTTGATATTTCGAAGGCATTTTATAGAGTCTATTACCTAGTTCTTTTATGAAAAATTCGTACATTAAAATATTTATTACCTTTCTGACTATTCAATTTAATTTTTTTGGATGGTTTTAAGTCTGAAGTTGGTAAACAAATGTTGATGTCCCTCAAGGCTCTGTTTTGTCTCCAAGTCTTTTTCTCATTTTTATAAAAGATCTCTTGTCTGAAACTACTTATCTACTTAATTGAAGATACCGTACCCTCAGATTTTCTTACATATTTATTTCCATATTCCTCTTCTTTGAATTGGAACTGCAACGGCAGAACATGATGATTTAATTTGATTCTGATCTAAAAATATATTGGTCTTTATAATAGTGTGGAATTTACTGCTTTTAAAACTCAGAGCAGTCTTGCGTCGTTAAAGTGGTATATTTCCACATCACCACAATCTTTTTTGGAATTTCGAGAAAGCTTTGCCTTCTAAAGGGAGTAAAAAGTATGTGTGGCGCATAATTTTCGAAGATCGCCATATCTCCTTCCAGCATTTAAACTAATATGAATGTGAAGTTTTTGCTTAAAGTTATTACACCAAGGTTTTTAGTAGATGCAATGGAAATCAGCTAAAATAATACCTATGTATTCCTAAAATCCGAAATGGAGATGATTTTTTCCCTATTGCTGTTCTTCAGTTTCTTTCCAAAATATTTGAAAGATTTCTTCGAAAGCAAATAGCAATTCATCTCATAATGCATAATATCCTTTCCCTGTTTAGTCCGGCTTTCGTCAAAAGCATAGATGCACCTCTGCAGTTATAAACATTTTTGATGATGTGAGAAAAGTGCTTGGAATCGGCAGAAAATTGTAGGTCCCCTCCATTCCTCGTAAGACGCACACAGGAATGGTTGAGATGTCTAAGTCACTAGGTCCTGGTTCTCTTCGAACTGTTGCGCACCTAAGTTTATTCATTTATTATCGGTATGGTCAGTAGAAACTTATAAATTTTGTACAAATATTTATATTCCAAAGAATACATTCTATAGTTCATTATTAATTTAAGCCGACACAGCAATTCCAATCATCAATTTGTTTGTTGTCGACGCGATCTGATTCATCATAAATTCTTCTTCGTTGAACAATTGATCTAGACTTTCTGTCATAACAATTTTTCGCCCAATTTGTTCTCTTAGTTCTGGGCAAAAGATAAAAGCTCGTTACGTAACTCTTCTTTATTTGTATTAGTATATTCGGATACTTTAATTAAAGCTTTATTTCGAAGCATTCTAATTCTCCATAGAAACCCTGATGTTGCGCAAAACGTTTTTCAATTGTCATGATCATTTTATCGAAAATAACATTAACATTGGTTATCTCGAATTTTCTTAATACATATTTGACGAAATTTTGTTTTTTGAACTTCGTTGAGCAGGCAGTGTTTTTGAATACAAATATTTCGTAATCTTCTAAATGCTCATTCATTATTTGAACGAATTTGCTTGAATATTTAAATATGTACATTCTGAAATCCTTCAACACTTAGTTTTTCCATTAAAGAATTTTTCTTCGAAAAGAATTTTAAGCCCGCAGCCATGTGAATGAATACCACTTAGAATGAAGATCATCCAAGGAATCTGTGTTTTTCCATGTTTCAAATTTTTTTTTTAAGGTGTCACTTTTGGAAGATCAACGCGTTTTGGGGGAGGGGTTAGAAAGGAGGTTTTTATAAAATTTGAGTTATTTGCAATAATTTCTTCTTTTATTAAAGTGATTATCTTTTTCAAAGAAAAGTTACTCAAAAGTGAACAAAATTAACCACTTTCGTGTTTCCCAATAAATTTTCAAGCTGTTCATTCAGAATCGGATCGTATTTTCGCAAAAGCAATAGCGTTTCTAAAAAAAATTCCACAATTAACAGTTGAGTCATTCAAACTTTGCGGTGCTTCATTTCTATAAACATCAAATGATATTCCCTGTTTTCCAAGAAATTTGACAGTTTGAATAATGCGTGTAACGATTGTTCTAAATTTTCGAAATTGAAAAATTTCGCAAATTCAGTTCAGCAAATTCATAAACCAGAGCAGATTTTTTGTATTAACATTGCCTTCACGTCCTCTTTAAATGAATTTTCGAGATCTGTTATAGTACATTCATAAATGTGTTTCTATTTCTAAATTTTTTTTTGATGTGGTTGATCCTCTTTGCAAACGCAATCAATATCTAGAAAGTAAAAACACATATATTTTTCAAGCTTTAATTTAAAAGAATACAAAATACTTTGATGAATCTTTTGGGAACTATGATATCTGTACTCGTGCTCGGTGTGGGAGTTTCTGTATTTCATTACATTTTCCATTTTCTTTAGTCCTTTCTTCCGTTTTATTTGTCTTGAAGTATTTCTTAATTTTTTCACTGCTCTTGATGTCATTACCGAATTTTATTACTTCCCGGAAATGTTCCAGATATTCCGTACGGCCACCACGTGCCTGCCCCCAAAGGATCTATACTTGGTCCCCTGCTTTTCTCCCTCTAACATAAACGAACTTCCCTCAAATATTTCATCCTCTAATATACAAATGTATGCTGATGATGATAAATTGCTTCACAGCTGTCCTCTTGGACTAATTGAAGGCTGCGCTAATACCATCAACAATAATCTGGACGAAATTTCACGATGGTCAGACAGAAATCGACCGTTTTTAAACCCCTTAAAGACTAAATGTATCGTAGTAAATTGAAACCATTCAAATCTTTCCTGCTTTCCAATGATAAGCCTCAGTATTTTACCCCCCTTTAAGAACACGCTTAATGTTGGTCAAACCGCTAGTGATACCTGAGTTAACATTTAGATGTGAAGTTTTCAACTACTGCGTTGCTCATCTTTGAAAAAAAAAAATGTTCATAAACTCGAAGTTTAAATAAAGATTCTTCAAGAAAGTGACATAAAATTGCTTATATTTTGACCCTGAAAATATTCTTCGGTATACATAATAATATAATCCCGATTTTCCAAGCTACCACTTTTTCTACTCAAATTTTGACAAATAGACTCTAACAAATAATTACCTATATCTTCTTTCCATCCTCTATTTGATTTGTTCCACCCGTATGAATAAAAGGCAAATAAAATTAAACAAGCAAACAGTCTCTGCCATTTAACCTTAAAAGTCAAAAAAAAATAACAAAAGATCAAAACACCAGACGAACTTGACTGGATGACTGATGATGATGCTACTCGCTGTAGACCTCACTCCCAGTGTATCAAACAAAACGCTGTATCCTTATTTCTTCCCTACTTTTACCGGGACAAAAACTTCCTTTGTAAGGTTTATTTATGACTACGTGTGTTGCTTGACGGATAATTCAGCCAGAAAATTTCAAACTTCCGCCTTCCTTTGCCATCACCATTTATAATTTTGTATATGTATATGGAAAAAGAAACAAATTTCATTTATATGCGTCACTAAAAGCTTTAGCTCTTCATAAATTGAGAAAAATTGTTGTAAGGCACCCTCCAGCCATGTAGGATAGAAACAAACTGGACTGTAATTTCTTATCATCACGAAGCTAAGGGCAAACGCAAGGCCATTTTCTAAGGGATGTTTTCTTAGCTGGGCTTGAGTTGGGAAGGATAGTTCTTTTATTCATTAGGGTGTCTTGCTTAATTTTGAAATTAAATAGATGACATACACTTATGTATTTGTATCATCTATAACTGAATGTGTATATGTGTATTAGTATATTTTTAATGAAGCATAATTCATTTGCTCCTGTCGTGTAAACACCAAATGCCGTCCTACAACCATATTTACTATCAAACAGAACTTTACGATAAAAGAATAACTATGTAAAATGTACCTTTTATTTTCCACTGGAATTTTGTATTATAATATGATGAAGTTAAAAAGAACAGTTTGAACTTGAAAGACCATCCAGTTATTTTGATGGTGGTCTGATTAATTTTACTATATCTAGTATTGTGTCTAAATTTAAATAAATGAATTATCAATTATAAGTCTCATATCATTTCTCGTTTTCCTTAAATTGGTCCATTGAGAACACAACAGCTCCCTTATGGCTTTTTTCTGTCGGCCGTGGTTACGGCCAAAGCTAGTAAGCTAGTGCGCTAGTCCGCGCTAGTAAGCTAGTAAATCTAATGTTTGGATAATCAATAACGTGGTCATAGATCACGCTAGTAGCTTTAACGCTAGTAAAAGAGAGCGCGCTAGTCCACGCTAGTAGGCTAGTAAATCAAAACTGATTTGATTTTCAAGCTTACTAGCGCGAAGAGTGTTTTAATTTTTCTAGTGATGGACATCCAATTATTGACAAGTAAAGTAAAAAAAAGAAATTCTTGTGGGGTGAAGGGTCAAAAAACTACAAAAAATAGAAAAACTATACAAAAAGCATGGAACAAAGTCGGATTAATAATAACAAATACAAGTTATTTATTCATATTTTAATTTTTTTTTAATTTTTAACAAAGGCATGAAAAACATAATATTAGATTCTGAAATCAATTTTTGTATTAATTGTTTAAATAAAAATATTGTATATCTATAAATATTGCGAGTATTATTTGCTGCGAAGCTGTAATTTTTAGCAGAAGTTGTAGTAGGTATAGGCTTCCAGAATGAGGTGGGCGCTTAGTTCTAATGTGTTTGCCATCGATGAAACCTACCCGTACACAATTCAGAAATCCTCACCGGGTATAAAATTTATTTACAAATTCTTTTAATTGTTTTTCGCATGGACGTGGTAAATGTTTTTTTTCACAAATCTGTTTCAAATTGCTGTGCACATATTTTTTGCAATACCAGAAATTGTGATCTGTGCCATTCTGTAGCTGAACGCCAAATTTCAATACGATATCTTCAAAGGAATTAAAGATGTTAAATTTAAAATTATAAATTTTTTTAGGAAAACTGTAAGCGAGTTCTTTTAGGTATAAATATCTGAGCTTACTGACTTATTATGATAAAATGAGGAATTTATGTTTTTCCTAGTTGGCTTAAATCTTTCACATTTTATTACCTTTGGTATTAACTTTCAGATTTAACTTCTAAGTTCACATCAACTTCAGCGCATTTTAATTTTATGGATATGGACAACATATGTATCAATAGAAACAGTTTACGAATAAAATTGAATTTATTTTTTTAGAAATTATATTTAAGTTTTTTATAAATAAAGCTAAAACTTATGACTGTGTTAAACTAAATTTCTAAAAATTCATATTTGTTTTCTATGCTTTGAAGACCCTTTGTCACAAAAATCGAGCTATGGTTTTAAATCAAACATGACTTGTTTGATTGACTTTAGCATAACCTTTGAGCATAAATTGGTTGAACCAATACTTTAAATTAAGGAGCTTCAAAAGAAAAATATATACATCCAAAATATGCATGTATATTTTCTTTAAATTTGACTACATTAAAGCTATATAAATATATAGCATTAAGAAGCCCGTTTTGATATTCTTATCAAATTATTCACACTCGTGAATGTAGAAAATACCTCCTAATAATACAATATTTACTTATAGCACTACTCATCACATTTTTTGGGACCATCAGACTAAACTTTTCGTAAGGTTTTTGATGCCCTGGATTCGACATCAAAATTCTTCCCTAATTTCAGGATTTTTTTTTGGCATGTTTGAGGCTATATTAAATTACGAAATAATTTTTTTCCAAAAAACTCGTTACAGAATTCCGAATGTAGTAATCTTCTTCCTAAATATTCATTAAAGATTTAAAAAAATTTGTTTGTTCCTTTCGGAGAATTTCTTGCGAAAAAAGGTATTTTTTAACTTTCAGCTCTGTTTACATATATCAAAAGCGATTATTAAGGTCTTAATTTAAATACACAAGATAAACATATATATTTTGCTTATCGCACCACAGGGTTATGGATAGTCTTTCTGTAGATGTAATTGATAATTTCGCTTCTTGAGTTTTAATGATTGGATATATTTCTTTCAAAATGTAGTCAAAAGTGTTTGTGGTCATTCTGTAGTACTCAAAAAACTTTTGTTCGTCCTTCCTCAATGCTTTCAGCAGCGGTCAGAAAAAATACGATGTTGTGGTTCTTTCTTTTTATAAAACATTTTTCTTTTAAAAAAGCTATTTTCACAGCAAAACTCGAATTCTTTTCGTGAAATTTATCAAGACATAAAGAACCGATTGGTATTAAAACCGGCCTCATGCCAAGTTCAAATTAGTACTATTTGGGTATTTTTTAAATGTATTTGACAAGACATGTATGTAACTATAAATAAATAAATTGTAAAAATTTTGTACTCTTTTCTCTTCCCAAATGAATGACTTAATATATCCTGATGATGCTCTCAAAATAGACCATACGATCAAATACCAACTAGTGCGAATCGAACTAGCGTGAACGATCGTCCACGATTTTCTTACTAGCGCACTAGCACAAAATAGCGAGAACTAGCGTGGGCTAGCGCACTAGCTTACTAGCGTTGGCCGTAACCACGGCCTAAGGTTTAAGAGTGGCGATCTGGACATTTTAACAGATTGGGATGCATCGTACGTTGTCTGAATCGTGTTCTGCAGCAACAGTTCTTTTCATAACGACAAAACTCTAATTCAGACTGAACTGATTTGACTTGTAAATTAGTACCATATGTGATTAGACGTCCGTTGGTATTTTTAATGAAATAAAATCGTACTTAGCAGGGAAACGGATGTAAACTTGTACTTTAATTTATGATTCAACACTCTGGCTTGAAGTATCCATGCAAGATTTTGGGTAACTGTGGCGGCGATGTTGTTTTGGTTACATCTATTAAATCTGTTCTTTATTATTCAGTTACTGCGGTCAAATCACAATAACAAATCGATTATAAAGCACGTCCAAGTGATAAAACGTTATTATGAAAATGAGTGTACTTATTGTTAGTGCAAACGTACGGTAGACGTGGTGGACATACACAGTCAACTCTTCATCGTTTGGTAGTCAAATTCTAGACGACCAGTCTGGGTAAAAAATCAACAAATATTCTCTCAAAGGAACGCAATATCCGCTGATAACATTTCTATGGTCGGTGAAAGTGTACAGCACTCGCCGTGCACAAGAACTCGGCTCTTAGCAGACTTCAACTTGGCGAATTTTGCGTCGGGACTTGAGCCAACAACCGTACAAGAACTAACTGACCCACAACATGACCTTAGGAGCGTGTGGAAGAGGACCCTAATTTTGGCCCAAAAATCATCTTTGCCAACGAGCCGCATTTTTTACTGAATGGTTGTGTTAACAAGAAAAATTTCCGTGTAAGAGATAACACCAACTTTCACGAGGTTCACCTGCTGACAATGTGTTTGACATTATTTATGAACGATTTTAGGATATTTATGTAGTTATCTCTAGCAGAAGTGACAGAACTGAATAGGTTTTATACTGGATACCTGCCGTTTCCGGCTTCATCCCACTACTTGGTCTACCAAGCACTGACGGCTAAGGACATAGTCCTAGTTGCTTTTTTATCTGGATGAAAGGACGCCACCCCCTTCCAGCCTCGTGCACTCGATTCCTAAACAAACCAACTCCACACGGCTACTAAATGCTTTATCGTTGGTCTTGTCTTCGGAGTACGAGCCAGGCATCTCCAGACTGTTCCAAATTTGTACCTTGTAAGCAGTACTACCTTTGGTTCTAGTAAAAACCCCATGGTGCAGATAGCTGACCGAAGCCAACCACAATCTGCACCGAAATTTTCGATTAGTCTTGTTTTTTGCTCTACAGCAAATGGGGATAGAGACACTCCCCGCAATCTTTTAATTTCAAGTACCGTTAAAGACCATCAATTACGATTGCTTTGACCAAGACAACTCAGCAAAAGAGACACCTTCGCTCAACTACCTTTTGTCTTGGCCCGTGACCCCTCATCACATTGTTCAAGATTTGTATACACCAGCACCAGGGATCCATTACTCAGATAACTGAGATAGGATATAGCACCAACAATTTTTCGGACATAGCTTGAACTACAACTGATGTCCTTTCGCTTTCAAAATTTTTTTCTTTATTATTTAGCAATCTTATTTTATTTTATTACGTCAATTCCATGATTGCTATGCATACATCGAACGAAAGAGATGTCTCGATCGCTTTAAATTATGTATGACCGTGACACTAAAGGTCTTGTTTGAGTTTTCTTTGTTGTCTAATCTCCAGCAAGCCGGAGAAAAGATGTAAGCCACCCCACCACGACAAGGTGAAACTCGTCGGGGTGGCCAGCAGAAGTGACGTAAATTGGCCACAAAGTTATGCGATTTGACTCCGCTAGTATTTTATTATGTAAGGTTTCCTCAAGTCGAAGGTCTATGAAAGTCGCCTATATTGAAAAACCCTTTACGAGTTCACTTGTCTTATAAATACGGATACAGACTTTTCTCTTGTGGAATGTTGTAGACTGGTGTGTTTCTGTCGCTTCGAAGAATGTCATAAGGGGGGTTCACATTCTCAAATATGTTTGACAAATATTGTTTGATGAATATTTGACGGATTGAAACCATTTGCGTTCACATTCGTCAAACATGCTGTCAAACATCATTTCTCTTTAGAATTCTTACCATGGCGGACCATCTCAGGGCATAGATGAAATAGTAGTTGAGCAAATTTACTACCATTTTTATATTTGGAAGTCTGCAGAAAACTCATATTAATCTAATAAAATCCACCTGAATTACCGCTATTACATAATTATATGACTCATTTTGATATATTTTCTTACGATATGCACAGCTCGAGCATTTCATTGAAAATGAAATTTGTTTGTGGCTTGACAAGCATGAGTTCACATTCTCAAATACCATATGCTTGTCAAACCAGCTTAATATCAAATTATTTTGATATCATCAAGCATTTTTGACAATCCGTTTGATGAAGCGTTCACATTTTTAAATTCGAGTCAATCAAACCGCATTTGTCAAAAATATTTAAGAATGTGAACCCCCTTATACGCACATGTGTTACATTGTGTTGTGTTGTCTTGTTTTGTGTTGTTCTGTCTTGTGTTTTTTTGCTATGTATTGTATTGCTTTACTTTGTGTTGTGTAGAAATTATTACTGTTCCGATTGCAATACGCTCTGTAGCATGCATTTTCTAATGTAAGTGGGAAATGCATCGCGAAAACTTTCTACTGAGCTCCAAATTGTGGAATAATCAAATTACGTAGTGCTCACTGCTCATACGTCAAACATTGCGATCTAATCTATTTCCAAATTTAGAAGTTCTAAATTCCATGATAGTATTTGTACATAATAATGTGATTCACAAATCAACCAGTAAATGTGAAAATGGTCTCTTGCCCAATTCCAACATAACTAACATCCAAAAATGACGAAAGTGTTTTATTTCCTTCTTATACCAAGCATTAAATTAATTTCATGATCCAACAGCTAAAAGAGAAACAGGACCTAGTGACTTACAACTCTCAACTATTCCTGTGTGTATGTTACCAGGAATGGAGGGGGCCTACAATTTTTCTGTTAATTCCAAACGGCTATTGAGCAGTACTTTTCATGACAAGAGATTCTGGTCTTCGATGTTCTTACAATTAAAGCCTTAAACTAAAAATATAATACTAAATTTCTTTTACTCGTTAACTAATTTTTTAATCCATTTTTGTCTATGCTTATTCGAAAAAGAATAAGATTTTGGTTGATTAAGATGTTGCTGTTGAAAATACATTAATACAAAAACCTTTTGATGAATCTTATCCAAAACACCCTGTATTTACATTAATCAGAAATATCTCTCCAGTAAATAGAATTGACTTGCTATTCTACTTGACTGAAAAACAAGTTTCAGAAGAAATATCAAATTTAACCTCGAATAGACATTAAACAAAAAAAACTAGAAAGAAAAAACGTGCGACCCGGAAGAATAATTCTTTGAAACGGAGCTTTTGCAAAAAAAATAGAATTTTAAATTAATTAATTCTAACTACGTTGGACTTTTATTTATATTTCAAAAATTCATTTTCTTAATCCCAAAAGCCCAAAGGTAAGTAAGTCTTCAGATCTGAGGAGTTATTAGAACGGACGCAATGAACAGTGATGAAATAATAAAAATTCAAAACATGTTGACTTGCTTCGTACATATTTACGACATCCTTTTGCCATTTTATTTTTAAGCTTTGCACTAAAAGAGCAAGGATCACTCCTGTGAATAAGGATGACAAGAGCGCTGCAAAAAAATGCTGTGTAAATCATAAAGTATGAGGACCAGAGCCAGAGCTACATACGGCTGCAATGTGTGAGTTACGTACATATCTACAAACACCTACATCCTGGTAACATGTTAGACATCAATGACAAACGTCTACTCCTGTCGGGAGAATAAATTTATTGCTCTGCTAAATTTTTTTTTTTTGAAGAGATATTTTTTCCTTTTTTTTTGTTTTTGTTGTCGGTGTTGGTTGTTTGAAAGTGGATTACATTGTTCCACAATATCCCTACACTTCAATGATATGTTCTGGATGGCTGGTGAAGGCGGCTGTGCGAACTTTCTTTTTATTAAAACGAATAGGATGAAACTTTATTTCACTTACAATTAGTTTTTACACTGCACTGTTATCGCCTTCAAATCATATTCTTCAATTTCTGTAATAACCTTTAAGAATTTTAAGAAGAATTTCATGAGAATATTACTAAAAATACAAGTACCACAGTATTTTTACTTGCGACTTATAGGTAAGGCAAGTTATGCATTCGTAAAAAAAATCGAACTCGAGATTTTGATCAAAGTTGACATTACGATGATAGCGAAAACTAAAAAAGTGGGTCTCGCAATTCTGTCTGTCTGTCTGTCTGTTCGACTACAGGCTAAACGGCTCGGCCGATTTTCTTTAAACTTCGTAGATTTCATTTTTAATTCCCCCCCACATGTTTTTTTCTTTTTTTTAAGACTAAAAATAACGGTACCTGCCATACAAATTTTTTTCGAAATTTTATAAACATTTTTTTTTTCTCAAAAACTGTTCGACAGATTTTAAAAATAAAAATACAAAAAGAAATTCATTTAATTAAAGCTATAGGTATTGGTTGAAAAAAATTTTCCGAAAAATAGTTATTGAGGGTACCTCCCTGGAACCATTTTTTTGTTTTTGATTTTCCCAAAAACCGTACAACCGATTTTGATCATTTTTTTTGCCAAAGCTTCCCAAAAACATAAATAGAATTGTATAATCAAATTTTCAAAAAATTTTTGGATTTTTAAAAAAAGCTTCAAAATATTTTTTCAAAACCCCATGCTAGATTTTTTTAAACTTGATAAATAAAAGTTTTTCAATATAATCTACAAGATGTGAGAAAAAAATTTTTTTTTTTACCTAAAAATAAAGGTACCTACCATACAAATGCTAAAAAATTAAAAAAAAAATGGCTTTCAAAAATCGTGTTTTTCTCGAAAACGGCGCCTAGAATTTGGATAAGATGTTTTTTCTTTAAATTAATTTTTATCTTTGAGTTAATAAAAAAAATTTAAAATTAAGATAATACAGCTTGTACCTCTACCATAGAATCATTTTTTCGAATTTTGAAATTCTCATTATCCACATAACGGATCTTAACGAAATTTTTTATAGAGACGCTTGTAAAAAGCTTGCATTTCAAAACTTTAAAATAAATATTTTTTTGAATTTCTGAAAAAAAAAATTTTTTTTTTGGTTTTTTTGAAAATTCGATATCTCAGAAACGGCTTAATATTTTTTTTTCGTAAATTTAATTTTTATTCGAACAATAATAAAAACTTTAAATTGGCGTTCCATAATTTTTTCTTAAAAATCTTTTAAAAAGTTTTTATATAAAAGCTTTTTTTTTAAGAAACCAATACAACGACTTATAATTTTTGTTCTTGCATAAATTCATATTTGCATAGCATTCTGTTTTTGTCTCTTACTACTAAAAGAATTTAAAAATTAATTTTATCCTTATGAACAGTTTTCTCTAATAACATTCGTTTTTTTAAATTCCTAGTCTATTACATAGGAACAAGTTCATGCGACCCAGTCGTGCATTTTATTTAATTCAAAATCGTTACAGTTCGCTATTTAGGTTTTGTATGATAAGTTATGCGTTCGTAAGGCAATTCGATCTCAAGATTTAGATCAGACTTGACATTACTATGACAGGGAAGACTAACAGTTGGTAGATATCATTTTTAAATTTTGCCGCGCCACATTTGTTTCCTTTTTTTTAAGTCTAAAATTAACGGTACCCCACATACAATTGTTTTTTTAACAAAATATGTTTTTTTTAAGAAATGATTATTAATGGTACTTCAAAAGAACCATTCTTGGTTTTCGATTTCCTCAATAACGATGCGACGTATTTTTACCTATTTTTTTCACTCTTAAGCTCATACAAAATTTAAAAAGTATCTTATGTTAAAACTTTTCGTAGAGCCGCTTGGACGTACAGTCTCATAATAATCGATGTTAAGGTAATGAGCCCCAAAAATTGAGCAGTTGGTCAAGTACAACGCTTTTGCAATGTGACCCCGAATCAGCTTTATCAAAAAAGTATTAATTCTATTTATGTTGGCTCCGTTGTACAGAAAATGCTTGGAATAATAATGTATGTACTCCGACTCTGGTGTTCTGTGTAATCCAAGGCAACGTCTAAGACACTGCCTCTCAAACATCCGAAACTTTTTCATTTGAGATGTGGCAACGTTCAACTACATCTGGCACCCATAGGAAATCATCGGCTGGATGAGGGCCACGTAGCAAATTACCTTCACGCTCCTGTCAAGCCGGCTGCTCAAAGGCTCCCCTAGCCCTGGTCAGATCAGCCTTTATATGTCTGTCGAAATACAAATACTGATCCAACCAGATGCCAAGGTACTTTACTACAGTTTTATTCGAAAGTGGCTGTCCGTGGGATCGGCGAGTTGACCGCTCCTTGTTGGAGACCATTCTTAATATCGAAGATTGCGGTAGAAGTTAAATTGCCACTATTGACAACAAACTTTCTACGATTGAGCATGTAATAAAGCATATATATTAGTGGTTTACTTATGCCGAGTCTGATCAGTTTTAGATAGAGACCCCCTAACCAAACGGTGTCGAAAGCCTTCTAGAAATCAACCAGACAAGCACCAGTACACTGCCTTTTAGTTTTGTTCCATTGGACATCAGAGACTAGTTTAGACCTGATTAAAAACTGATTATCCGGTATGATATTGATATCCTCCACCCATTTGGACAGAGCTCTATTAATAATTTTTTCGAATACATTACTGATACTCGGAAGAAGACTTATCGACCGGAAATTCGCCAAATTAGACTTGTTCTTGCCCTTTTTCGGGAGCGGATGCACTTACTATTATGCGAAGGGTTATCACGATTTCTGCTCTTCCGTAATAGGAATCAGGCCATGTCAAAGGGGTTGATGCCCCTATTTCCTATTTCGTCATTTCCTGAACATCAGCTTATTTAGCTTAGCCTGTTTATGTATTCCCAAACTAACTTAGAGCTGATGGTATAGGAGTTTAGTGCCTTGAGTGCATCTTGGCTAACTGTAATGATGGCAATGTTTTGGCAACGATAGTTCCTTTCGAGATTTAGATCAACGCTTGGAAAATACTGGTGTACTGCCCCATCAATATGGTCTTAGGCCCAAAGCTTCCTGCACCAGCCTCTTCGCTTGATCCCGATCCATCAGTGTACTGACTGATGATATTTGTTTCAAGGGTGTAGTTAGCTTAGGTTTTCCATCTTTATAATGACTAATTTTTAAAATTCCAAGTCTCTTAAACATAAATAGCAGTACTTTTTAGGGTTTGAGTGTGCCTGTATGGTCTAAGCAAAAGCCTGACCGCCCCCATTGACTTCGCTTGTTCTCCGAAACATCTGCATTCTGTAAAACTCAACTTAAATTACTTTTTGAACTTTCAATTACAGAATTTTGTTTCACTACCCGATCTGAATTTCATGATTTACTTACCAGTTTGTCTCTTAATCAAGACATTTCAAAATCATAAGATTTACTATCCTTATCATCCTTTTTTTGACTTCTTCATCTTACAATTAGACAATTTGTAACGAATTTTGTTACTGCTATAGCAACCTTATTACATTTTTCTTTTTTGTTGATCATTCTTAATTCCGCTTTTTCTACTGAAAAAATCTTCATCGACACTCTGTGTATGAACTTCTTCTAAGAAATTTATCTACCCGTGAACTACATCTTAAGGAAAAATATGCTTTACTTTATATTAGATTACTTTGCCCGATGATGGATAAGAGAATCCGAAATTCGTCCCTAAATTAAAAATACAAGAAATAAAGGTTGTGATCAAAATTAAATAAATTAAAACTTTATTTTTTAAATTTTATTTTTTAATACAAAATTAGTATTTATCAAAAAAGCTTGCTTTAATATGAAATTGTATTACTTTCTTTTTGAGCTGAATTTAATTAATTTATCATTGTATTCGAAGGTTACCTAGACTGACTGTTTTCAAAGATAATACATATAGAAATAGCCAACGAGGTAAAAGGATTGAAATCAAATTTCTAGCTTCTCCACCCCCCTCATCAGCACGTCTCGTTAATTTAAATTTAATATTCCCGAAATCCCTCACGATGAAGTTACGCGTTGGATGCTAAAAATAAAATCCGTCTACAAAGAGAGAAGTTTTCTGTGCACAAAATACTGTACATATTCAACCCAACCGGAGGTGGATTTGAAAAAAAAAAAAACAATAGACATTTTTTAGGGGCGCCAGAATCTAAGTGATTTATTTTAATTTCAGTTAGTGGATTAATTTAGCACCTAAGAATAGAGAATAGAGAAGAAATCTTTTTTAGAGTTATGTAGATGTCAAATTTCAATTTAAGGAATTTTACAGTTAAAATAAAATTCTTTGTAAAGTTATGAAATTTCTTCGTTGGATCAATGAATGATGAAATACGTCATTCAAAATAAACATTGTTTTATGAAGGTTCTATTGTCTCAATGAAAACGCATTCAAAAGCTCCAAAGAAATTTATCGTGAGCAGAATTTAAGTTTTCCTAATTTCAAAGTAAGAATCGTTTAGTTCAGGAAACTTCGAAGCATTTGGTCACTCATGCTTGTTTGATTTACTAAGAGTTTTACCATTTTATTTACATAATTTGTAGTACCTAGCTAGGGTATCACTGAAAACATCTTATCTCAAATGATATAAAATGCATTAATTAGTTCTATTACCCGCTTACTTACCAAATGCCCTCAAGCTTAAAGGCCGGAAATTGATAAGAACCACCTCTGTTTCGCCTTAAAAAACGCCCTTTGGGAATTTGAACTCGAATTCATTCCCGAAGTTAGAAAAAGCTAAATGAGAGGTATTCAGTCGTTTTTTTTTTGTTGGCTTCGCTCTTACTCCAATGGGTTACTCTGGTTATGAAGATAAATGCAAGTTTTATGCTTTTCTTATACCTACCACTTTCAAGTTTTGCACAGGATGTTCGACCTTAGCAAAAATGTTCATTTCAGTTTCATTGTAGGTACATTGTACAGTACATAGGAAGTTGGAAGATTCAGGAGCGCTCTGGGGTGACTGGAATTTTTGATACCAATTTAATGAAGTCTTCTGAGAATAGGTTGCCCCATGGAAAAGGTAAGAAGCGACGAAGTTATGACTATAAAGTAAATTTGATGAAGAATTGTATGCCCCAGGAGGGCGTTGTCATGCTTTTGGATGCAATCATTCTGGGCTATATCAAAACAGGGAGAAATTCAAATCATTTAATGTGTGTTGTTATTTTTTTTTTATGAACATCAACATTTGTCTGCATTTAGGCGGATCAAAATTGCATCTTAGCCCAACAGGCAGTGCCCACTCAAAATCCGACAAGTAAATTTACGACTAGATTTTGACTCATCGAATGAATAAATTGTGGTCTTCGTGTTCATTTAAGGATTCGTAAATCAGTCTAACGCGTTAGCTCACCGAGATATCGAAGAGCGTTTGGACAGTATTGTGCAAAACTTAGTACCACATGCGGTGAAAAATTAGATGGAATCTGTTGCGGACATTTTATAGTGTGTAGGTAGAGAAACCCCAAATAGAAGGACTATGAACGAACAAGATAAAAATTAATCGGAAACTGAAAATAGAAATTTAAATTTTTCGCAAAGTATGTTTTGAATATTTTTAGAGAATCGTAAGTTATATACCTAAGTTATATACCTAATTAGCCAACGATTAATTTTGGCGAGCCTTACGGAAATAGAGATGGACTAAAGGTTAAGCAAGCAGTCTATGGGTTGTGCAGTCAGCGCCCTCAGTCGCTGAACGATCATTTTTTTTTTTTTTTTTTTTTTTTTATAATCTACCCGCGCTCAAGGGATTATGATTACCCTTTAAATGTTTCAACACAGCGCGGGCGTGAAGTTACGGAAGAGAAAGAAGGATAGGAAAGATGTGTGGCACGATGTTCTGAGACTGAAGGTTGTTGTCTCAGATATTTTATCTCCAGGGATGGCGGCTGAACTAAAGCGGAGAATGCTGTGTCTTATTTCTATATCGCTTATAATTCACATTATTTTATTCGTGTTCATCCTTGTTGGGCATACTAGTTTAACTCAATCACATGTTGTTAGTGTTATGCCTGAACAACATGTAATGAGTAAACCAGCAACCCATTGATGACAATTTATGGAAGGTTTTTTAATGGAATTAAAGACGACATAGACGACGGCAGGGATCGAACCTGTGATATTGAGGTTGACAGGCGAGCACACAACCATCGCGCCACGGCCACCCTTAAGATTTGATTGGTTTCATTGCAATTCTATGAAATAATCTGTGGTTCCGCATTGTGTAGAAGGTTTGCAGTACGAATAACGGATGAATTAATGAGTTAAATGAGTGTCTATAGATGTTTCTACAGATAATCGTCAAATCCTAATATCTTTATACATACAAGGAACCAAGGAAGATGTACGGTTTCATGGGCTGATTGGGAGGTGGAATATCCATCAGAAACCTCTTCTAATGCAAAGTGAACAAATGGGCGTAATAACCCCGAGCATGTAAGTGGACGATTCTTCTGGGAGAACGTATCGACATCATCGCACAGTGGTTCCGCTTACAACAAAAGGTGGAATCAAATTTAAAGCTTAAACGCAAACAGAATTTGGAATATGAACTTTGTAGTCATCATTTTTATACCAAAATATGTATATCGAAATAATTGCAAAATAAAAGTACCGTTTCGCCTGGACTATACGGTAATAAAAAGTCTGACCAAGCAATTTCATTTTGATATGCTCATAACAAAGTTAAATCACAAAATGAAGTCATAAAAGTATGTCGTTATATTCAAGAATTATGGTTGTTCATTATTATTCACAAGCATTTTAGGGGACAAATACCTTTAGTTAAAATGCCAAAAGGATCAGGAGTAAGCCGATATATCGCTATGTATAGTTGCATCTTTGAATACATTTGATCCAAGAATACCAAAAGCCTTCTAAAGGATAAGGATAGTAAAATTGTTTTCTGAGAAATGTTAGAAATAAAATTAAAACAAAAGTCTATATCTACAGTTTTTCAAATGAATTTTGAATTAAATTCCTTCTGAGTCATATAGAATGTTTTTGTCATGAATTTAATATAAGGAGAAATGAAAACTTTCATACGAAACACCATGTATAGCATTTGCTTTTATACGCATACACTGAGAGAAATCCGTATAAAAACTGTATTTTTTAAGCACGACTTAACATCAAAACTATCAGAACTTAAATGATAATTTAATATTTTGTGAATTTAACATTTGGTCTTACAACAAGCATTCGCCTTGGCATTAACTCAACTTGGTTTTCTAATTCTGCCGTGGTAATAAACAAATACTCAATTTTGCCGTTTACCTATAATTTCTGTCTCGTCGGAGAGGGTAAGATGAGAAGCAATTTCCACGTTAGAGATACTCTTGGAGGATTTTTCGCCTTCTCGCGAGGGGTAGTACCCGTGAAAAAATATTGTTTTGGTCTTATTGCATTGTAATTACGTAAATATGAATAAATTTAATTGTGGTCATGTTAGTTGATACGTGCAGTGAAGTCATAAATCTGAAGGTTACATTTTCTATTTCGCGGTTAAGCTCTCGATACAATTTGAATTTGAATTCGTATAATAGCTTAGAGTTTTATTTTTTTTATTTTGTTGCTTAGAAAGTTTTGACAGGCGTATTGTATGTATACGTTCGTAACAAGGACACAATAGTTAGACATTGTAATTTCATTGACAATATTCATCAACTCTCCCCAATAAGTTCTACCCTACAGAATTACATGCATACAACATACATAACTTCAACTGTACCGGCACTGACTTCTAGCATGTTTAAACGAACATTGCACCCGGCAATAAAATCAAATTGTAAGTACTTTTTGTTGCTGGGATGTTTCGCTTTTGAGACGACTATAAAGCAATCCACATCCTCTATTTAAGGATCCTTCGTTATGGGATGCTACCTTCTATGTATTTGCTAATTTGCTTTGTTTTTGTGTGTTTGTCTTACTTGTACTATACAAATTTTTGCTCTCATTCGTCGACTTGGAGTGTTTGTTAAGAATTAACCTGTGTATGTAGTCCTACTAGGTGCTGAAAGCAAGGATCCTGTGTGGTGGAGATGCATTTACTAGATGGTACTTGCACTGTACTAATTGTTTTCGGGTTCTATGAGACTTTGCTAAAGGTATTCAGTGCTATCCTTTTTGCGCTGCATATGTGATGATTGTTTTGAGGGTCCCTATGCAAGCCAGGCTCTACGACAACAACTGTTCTGTTTTCTGTATTAGTGCTTTTCCGGAATCGGGACTGGCAAAACACATCAAATATACCTACAGCATGAAGGATTCTGTCTTTGTGAATATGTTTTGCAATGCTTGTAATTTTCAAACATTTTAAGGTTTTTGCTAAGCACAGCAAGTTATCAAAGTGTTAAATGTTTGTGTTCATAGGACTACGGATGTATGTTCATACGCACAAGTAAAGTACATATATAATCAAATAGTTTTTAAGTTCAAGGGATCTTTAGAACGAGTACAATAAAATCAAAGCAACACACTTTAAAAATAATGGGCTTTGTTCAAATCGTCTTTACTTTAATTACACTAAAAAAACGTTTCCAATTTTCGTAATGTGTCTATGTACATATGTTATATCACATAAAATTTCCGAAAAGAAGCACAATAAAACCAAAAGCTGTAGAAGTCTAAGAAGTCGATGAAATTTTGTAAATATACATATTTCTGCTCATTATGTCTCAATATCTGTTGAGTGTTTACCATGCTTACATTCAAAGAAATACTAGTTGCCAAGTGGGAGTTGATTTTAAAATTAATTTTTAATTTGTTTAATAAATTAACAACAAATGCATGCAGATTTGACAGCAATTACTTTACTTGTTGAAAAAACATAAAATTCAGAAAAATGCATGAAATCTTTATTTGAATCGATATAATTTTATGATTATTTCATGCAAATTTTGGCCGCGTCTGCGCCTCAAATGGTCCATTCGCTTAGTCCAATTTTGACATACTCTTTCCAACATTTCGGCCGGTATCTCACGAATGAATGCTTCAATGTTGGCTTCTAGTGCGTCAATCTAAGCGAGCTTGTCGCTATAGACATGAGCCTTAACATAGCCCCGCAAAAAATAGGCTATAAATCGCACGATCTAGGCGGCCAATTGACCAGCCCCAAACGTGAAATATACTGTTCACCGAATTCGCCTCTCAATTGGTCCATTTGATGTAATCGCACCCTCAAATTATACATAAAATAATAGGTCTAAAATATAATAATTATCACTGGTTGTTAGTTGTCAAAAGTATGTTAAGCAAAGATAGATCCGACACTTGTTCATAGACTTCCGCTTACACCAGATCTTCATTTTAATACTGTCTTTGAATTTTTCATTATTTAAGTTAAGTTTGTTAATAAATTACTGAATTGAATACATCGTTTTATTTAATATATTGGATCACATCATATTGGCGACGAGGTATTTGGACCATGGATGCAGAAGCAGTGCAAGCAATGATAAAATCTAACCAAGTATGGATGGAAACATTACTCAAGCAAACCACTGAAACCATGCAAAAGTTGATTCAGAATAATCCATCAACATCCGGCTCAATTCCAAAGTTTCGTCAATTCGAGCTTGAAAAGGAAACTTGGGATACCTATCTTTTCCAGTTGAAACAACACTTTTCAGCAAATAACCTCACAGATGACAATTTGCAAAAAGCACATTTTTTATCATCATGTGGAAATCATATCAACGAGGTTCTCAACAAACTCTTTGAAACTAATGATGTGAGTATACATACATTTAAAGATATTACAACTTACTTCACATTTTCAAACAAATATCGACATACTCGCATCGAGATGCAAATTCTTAAGGCAAAAAATGACTCCAGGACAGTCATACGCCAACTGGATAGCAGAGCTGAAGGACCTAGCACGTGACTGTCATTTCATCTGCCCCAAAGAAAGCTGCAAGACTTCATATGCAGACAGTATGATCAGAGATATGCTTGTTTTCTACACTCCTCATGATCCTGTTCGCATAGCAGCTACCCAAAAAGAATCCAACTCTGGAAGAAATCGAGGATTTGGTGACAGCATACGAATCGACCCAAATTGCATCCGCAATATTAAAAGGAAGCAGTACTTCCATAACTTCACCGTCTTCAGAGGTGAACCAGCTCAATACAAGAGGTCAGCAGGCAAATAACTATGCAAGTAAATCGAGTGAACAATATTTTACCAGAAAATCTTGTCCGGGATGTTTTACGCATCAAGACCGCAAGCAATGTAAGTACATTGAGTCAATATGCGACAACTGTAATCGTCGTGGACATCTCAGCAGTGTCTGCTTATCTGCACAAGGGAAGGGACAAGAACGAAATCACAAAATCATCGATCCAAGAGCCGTGGACGGCGGCGACCAAATACAAAATTTAATAAAAGCAAGTGTAACAACACTGCCTATTCTATTAATCTCATAGAAGAGAGAATTAAAGATAATGAACAAGTCTTATCAGTTGGAGATTGTTTACAGCTCGCTAAACCGGTTGAACAAGTGTTATCAATAGCTTCTCAAGTACAGACATTGCAAAAGGGCCGCAAAATTTTTGTATCGCTTCAAGTGAACCAACAGCCTATGATTTTTCAATTGAATACAGGTGCCACCTGTTCCCTAGTTGGACTTGATGGATATCACAGCCTTGGTAGCCCACATTGTGAACCGACCAATCGAATGTTAAAAGCTTATGGTGATGTGGGGGTGCCTGTAAAGGGGATCACAAACACAACAGTGACTTGGCAAAAAAAAACCTGCAGCTTGCCGCTTATGGTGATAAATAGCTCCCGTGGTGCCAATATAATGGGAATCGATTGGTTCGACAAATTTAATTGCAAAATTTTATTTGGTAATGAAGAGTTTGTGTCACAGATTTTAAATGAGTCAAGAGAAGAGCTAGAATCTGATGCAAAGATACTCTGTGAAAAAGTAAGTATTTTGTTGGTCATCTCACACTTAAGCCCAACAGTCAACCAAAATTTTTTAAACATCGACCAGTACCGTTTGCTCTGAAGGATAAAGTTCGGAAGGAACTTGAGCGATTAATAGGCTTAGGAGTTTTCAAACCTGTGGACTCTAGTCAATGGGCAGCACCCATAGTTCCTGTTGAAAAGTCTAACGGCAGACTTCGTATATGTGGGGATTTTCGGATAACAATCAATCCTCAGCTGATGATTGTTCATCATCCACTGCCCCGCGCCCAAGAGCTATTCCATAAAGTGCAAGGAGGAAGTTTTTTTACAAAATTGGATTTTACTGACGCATATCTACAGATTCCCTTAGACGAGGAGTCCAAGAAGTTGTGTGTCGTCAATACTGAAATCGGTCTTTTGGAATATCAATGTGTACCATTTGGAACTGGCAGTTTTACTGGAATTTTCCAACAGTACTTGGATCAACTTACCGCTGGCATTGAATTTTGTGGCGCGTATGTTGATGATATAATTGTGTCTGGCCGAACTAATTCCGAACATCTACATAACCTTCAGATGATTCTCGAGCGACTTGAACGACATGGCTTGCGTTGTAATATCGAAAAAAGTCAATTTACACAAAAACAAATCGAATACTTAGGTCATATAATCGACGCAACAGGTATTCGACCTTCCGATTCGCGATTGAAAGCAATCCAAAATCTTCCAAAGCCCTCAAACATAAAGGAACTGGAAGCCTTCATAAGAAAATTGAACTACTACAACCAGTTCATTGACAACTTTGCTCAAATAGCCGCTCCACTCAACAAATTGCGTTCTCCAAACGAACCTTTTGCTTGGGGCAAGGAGCAACAACGTGCTTTCGAGGAGTTCAAAAACAAAATTGTGAGTATTTCCCGACTAGTGCATTGGCTGCCGATGCATCATCGCATGGCATTGGTGCTGTCATCTCTCACGTCTTCCCAGACTCGACTGAGAGATCAATAGCATTTGCATCTAAGACCCTAGACGACTCACAAAAGAAATATAGCCAAATAGAGAAAGAGGCTCTTTCAATTATCTTTGGCGTGAAAAAATTTCACCAGTATTTGTGTGGTAGACAATTTGAGCTAATTACTGATCATCAGCCTCTTGTCACAATCTTTAGCCCCAGCAAAAAACTTCCTCATATGACGATACAACGACTTCAGCGCTGGGCCATCACGCTTATGGGTTATACATATACCATTCGATATCGATCAACAAAGCAACATGGTAATGCTGATTGCCTATCGCGTTTGCCTATAGGTCCTGACAAGGGATTTGATCAATCAGAAGAAGCGTGTCAAATAGATGAAACATCATCTCTAACAGTTGAAGATTTTCCTGTTGATTCTGCAGTCATAGCTATGGCATCACAAGTGGATCCGACCATGCGCAAAGTCATGGCATATGTGCATCAACTGATGAGCAATTACTATCATACTTTCGCAAAAAATGTTCTTTAACAATCCATTCTAATGTTCTTCTCCTCCACAGCGGAATCCCGAGAGTTGTTGTTCCTCCGCAGTTGCAGAAAAAGGTTTTAGCGCTTCTCCATCAAGGTCATTGGGGAATCTGACGCATGAAACAAATTTCTCGCAGATACTGTTGGTGGCCTAATATTGATAAGGACATTCAGAGATCCGTAACACAATGTCAGTCATGCCAAGCCAACGCTAGTCAAGCACCCAAAGAATACACCAGCTGGCCGTCTACATCTGATGTTTGGGAAAGAATTCATATTGACTTCGCTGGACCATTCTAGAAACATATGTGGCTCATTGTTGTGGACTCTAATTCAAAATTTCCATTTGTTATAAATTTGTCATCGACGACCTCACAAGCAACGATCAGTGCCCTACGATCCATTTTCGCATTGGAAGGGTTACCAAAAACTCTGGTTTCTGACAATGGCCCGCAGTTCATGTCAACCGAATTTCAAAAGTTTTGCCAAAACAACTGTATTAAGCACTTGACATCAGCACCGTTCAATCCAGAGTTAAATGGTGCAGCAGAGAGGATGGTGCGTACTTTTAAATCTGCACTTCTTAAAATATTGGGAGATGTATCCAACTGTGATGAAGCGCTTGCCGTGTTCCTATCAACTTATCGGACATCGCCTGATGAAGACGGAAAATCACCCGCTGAAAAGTTACATGGACGACAGCATCGGACATTGTTATCAGCGATAATTCCTGATAAAAACAATAATCAAGTATCACTAACTCATAAATTTTCTCTCAATCAACAGGTATTTGTGCGACAATACTTGCCGAAAAAGAAGTGGGTACCTGCTGTAGTAAGGAAACATCTAGGAAGACGTATGTATCTGGTTGAAACTAACAGTGGCTTCTGGCGACGACATCAAAATCAAACACGACCGTGCTTCGAAAAAAATAATCCTGAAATACACAAAGCTCCAGTCGATCTTTTGATGACGTTTTCACAGCAGAAACAAAGCAACAGTTTCGTGAATGCTGAAGCAACATTAAACCGACAACATGAAGGAATTTTCGATGAATCCGACATTGAGATCTTTTCAGAGGACAGACAAGTTACAATTGATTTGGACACTACACCACCAATACCACCAACACCACCAATACCACCAGCACCACCCATGAGATCAAATCAATCGACACTACCGAATTCCAATCAATCTGATGACATTCACGACGAGGTGCCAAGACGTGAGGAAGAAGCTCTAAGAAGATCTGATCGGCCACGTAAGCAGCCGGTTCGATTTGCTCCAAATTAAGAGTGGGGGTATCTGATGTAATCGCACCCTCAAATTATACATAAAATAAAAGGTCTAAAATATAATAATTATCACTGGTTGTTAGTTGTCAAAAGTATGTTAAGCAAAGATAGATCCGACACTTGTTCATAGACTTCCGCTTACACCAGATCTTCATTTTAATACTGTCTTTGAATTTTTCATTATTTAAGTTAAGTTTGTTAATAAATTACTGAATTGAATACATCGTTTTATTTAATAAACATATATACAGGGTGTCCCACAGTCACCGCCCCAAATGAAAACCATGGATTCCTGAGGTCATTTTAAGTCGCAAAACTTAAGAGGTCATTTTCTCGTTTTCGTCCCGTTTTCGAGTTATAACGGTTTTTATTATTTTTCCATTAACTGACTTTATCTTTGCCAAACTGCGTCCGATTCGTGAGATTTTTTTTATAACCAATCAAGAATTTATTACAGTTTTAGTTTGTCCAAAGACTTTTTTTTCTGCGGACAACCGTTTCTCCGCAATTTTGCATCAAACCCAATTTTTTCGTTTTTTAAATAGTTTTTTCACTTTGATATCAATTTATTCAAAAAAACACGTTAATGAGTATTAATATTTTTTACTTATTATTAAAGCCCAGTTCATTTTCTAAAATTTAATATTTTTTTTCCTTAAAAAGAATACTATGTGTAACTAACAAAAAAATAAAAAACTGAGTGAATTTAAAAAAAAAATAATTTTTAAATACAAAATTAACTTTTTCTGAGCTATTGTGGTTAAGAAAAGGACAAATAGATAAATTTAATTAGTAAGACCGTTAACTAATGTAAACAGTAAAGATTTGCATTATGATTTGAAGGTTGTAAATGTCTTTCTCGAGTGAACTAGTGTCCGCGTCGTGTTCTTTCACTTGATACTCCATTTTGGATTTGTTATTTAAGTTGTAGTTTTTTTCAATTATTTGCGAACAATGGATTACACTAATCAAGAATATCTGGAAATGTTATTAATATTACGCTGAAATGGGACAACTTTATCTATTTGTCCTTTTCTTAACCACAATGGCTCAGAAAAAGTTAATTTTGTATTTAAAAATTATTTTTTTTTTTAAATTCACTCAGTTTGTTTATTTGTTGTTAATTACATTTAGTATTCTTTTTAAGGAAAAAAAATATTTTTTTTAAGATAATGAACTGGGCTTTAATAATTAACGAAAAAAATTAATACTCATTAACGTGTTTTTTTGAAAAAAAAATGATATCAAAGTGAAAAAAACAATTTAAAAAACGAAAAAAATTGGGTTTGATGCAAAATTGCGGAGAAACGGTTGCCCGCAGAAAAAAAAGTTCTGAGACAAACTAAAACTGTAATAAATTCTTGATTGGTTGTAAAAAAAATCTTATGAATCGAACGTAGTTTGGCAAAGATAAAGCCAGTTAAGGGAAAAGAGAGCAAAAATCATAAAAACCGTTATAACTCGAAAACGGGACGAAAACGAGAAAATTACCTCATAAGTTTTTCGACTTAAAATGACCTCAGGAATCCATGGTTTTCGTTTGGGGCGGTGACTGTGGGACACCCTGTATATATATATATATATCACCATTGTTACGCGTGCTGTGTGGCATGTGGCACCGTCTTGTTGAAACCACATGTCATGCAAGTCAAGCTCTTCCATTTTGCGTAAAAAAAGTTTGTTATCATCGCACGGTAGCGCTCACCATTCACAGTAACGTTGCGATTCGCATCATCTTTGAAGAAATACGGCCCAATGATTCCGCCAGCCCATAATCCGCATTAAACAGTTACTTTCTGGATGCATTGGTAGCTCTGGCAATGCTTCTGGCTGCTCTTCACTGCAAATACGGCAGTTTTGCTTGGTCACCTATCCATTGAACCAGAAGTGAGCTTCGTCGCTGAGCACAATTTTTCGATAAAAAATTAGATCTTCGGACAACTTTTCAATTCTTGCAAAATTTTCCACGTAGTAGAGTAACAGAGGCTTAATTGCTGGAAACGGCACCGAATCGATAATTCACGGTCATTACTAACACTGGCCGATACATCTGCGATACTCGTATTTTCCTCAATTTGCACTCTACGTAAGCGTGTTGGTGGTTTAATGTCCAACAATGTAAATTTGGTGCGAAATTTAGTCACAATATCCCGAATAGCTGCCTTAGTAGGTCGATTAAACTGACCATAAAATGGAAGTAGCGCACGATAAAATTTTTTAACAGAGCACGCATTTTGATAATAAAATTCAATAATTTGCAAGCGTTGTTTTTTCGTAAAACGATTCATGGTTAAAATATAGACCAAACTGAAGTTGTTTGATATAGTGACACAAAACACGAACACGTGAGCTTTCAAAACCAGTGTTGCCAAAAAGAAAATAGCAAAAAAATCACCCATTATAAGTCGGAAGTAAAAAGTCCTACTGGTGTTAATTTTTGTTTAAAGTTCAACAACAATTAAAAACGTGTGAATATTCTAATTTTTAAATGACCTCAATCATTATATACACTATACGTCCACTATTTAAAAATTTCTCAGAATTCAAAAATACAAACTATGAATTAAAACTACAGAAACCAATTTTTTTTTAAATTGGTAATAAAACCAGAGTTCAAGTCTTAAAAGGAAATATAAAAGCAAAGAACATAGTTTATTGCAAGATCTATTTATCTATTCGTTTTACTTTCATTTCCTTCAAACCCTTACGTTAGAAAATCCATCAAATTTTATTTAATTCACAACTGAACACAAGCTCTTTCTTTTTAAAAACATTTGACCTTAAGCAACTTAATTCTTTTGATAAAGCTTCCAACATTTTCTAGCAAGAACATGCAAGCGCACTTTGCTGAGTTCAAATGTCATAAACATCAGACATGGTATGATTGTGCCGACTCTTCCTTTACTCACTCATCTCCCGAAAGTATATATTTTTCTACGAGTATTAGGAAAGAGAGAAGGCAATTGTCATAAGTGCTATGATGGAAGGATGTTCACTATTTCAGAGTAGCTGGCAACAAACTCCATTTAAGAAAGACAACGGATATGGATCCTGGAATTCTGCTAGTTGACTTGAGTGACACAATGTTGATGCGAAGGTGATTCTGCAAAAGAAGTCACATAAGATAGGTATAAGAAACAGATTTAGTTGATGATGGGGTAAGAGATAAGTAGGAAGATGCAGCCTGAAAAAGTGGTATTCTTGAACTTCATTATCTGCTCTGCATTTTTCTTGAAAAGAAGAAGTGAAAGGATATCCTGCGAAAATGTGACTTTGTGGCAAACTCATTTGTAAGGGTTTTTTTTTGTACAATTTTCCTGTCTTAAGGGGAAAGACATGTTAGTGTAACAAGATACACTTTTACGGTTATGTATGTACCTATCTTAAGTTTCAAAAGTTTTTTTTTTACAAACATACATTCTTGTGGCAGTTTTGACGAATATTTCATGTGATGTAAGCGGAATTAGCTTTTTGACGAATTTTATATTTATTTCTGTTTTTGAGAACTTGAGAAGCTCTAAAGACACTACGAAAGGTTTATGTAATGGAAATTAAAAATAAATACTAGAAATATTCAAAATACTAAACGTGAACCTCTTGTGTGTGTAAGCTTTTTAACTTAGACGCCTCTTCTGTTGACTTTAATATTAGTAAAATTGGATTAAAAAAAAAAACTTTTTCGAAGCACTGTTCCACGTTCGTGATTATATCTATATTATTCTTTGTTAATGCAAAAATTTGTGTATTGTGTAAATTTGTTAACTAATTATTTGTATATTGTTTAATACATATTGTACTCCAGTTATTTGTATGTATTAGTTTACATCATTTTACTTACTACTAACCACTAAGACACATTGGAAATTAATGGGGTCTTCATCTCTGCCTGGGTCTTATAATTCAGTATTAAGTCAGATACAGATACGGTGTGACACTATAGGTAAGGTCAGGTTAGGTTGGTGGGTTGACAGTTGATCTTGTTACCGTTACACTTAGATCAATGTATAGATCCGTTGTGATACCTTAGGGTTTGTGACCCCTTGTATGGAAGCCTATCCTACTAGTATGTCGATCAAGCCATTCTCCGTTGGTAGCGCTCCTACTACACTAACGTACTGTAGTTTAAGGCGGTTTTCAGAGTTTAGGAATTATCAAGCCATTTGGTATCGTTACCGAATTTTAACAAAATTTTGCTTGGAATGTCAGAGAGCTCCGCCAAGTCGCTGAAGAAGAGTCTCTCCTAGATGTATGTTTCTTAGATGATATAGAGCAGGGCAGTAACACAGGTAGTGAGGAGTGTCCTCATGTATCTCCTCGTCACCGCATCCTCTGCATAAGTCGTCCATACTGAGTTTCATCTTTTTCTTGTGGTAACCGAGTTGGTTGTGACCTTTGATAATGCTCAAGAGAAGAGAGAGAGACTTTTTATTCTTTTGTTTACTGAAACTAGGCCATAATTTTCTGGTTGTAAGACAGGAATCGAGAGAGTTCCATTTCTTCTTTGATAAGGCTAGAATTTTACTCTTGATTACCAGTTTAAGATTACAGGGTGGGATGACAACTGTTGTGTCTGCTTGATTAGGATCAAGTTTTGATCCTATTCTTGCCGGCTCGTCAGCGTTTCATTTCCTGGGACACCACTGTGACCAGGAACCCAGCAGAGTCTAATGTTGTGCTGTGTACCAAGAACCGTAAGCTCTTCGCCACCGCAAGTTACAAGCTTCGATTTGATTTCAATGGCAGAAATCGCTTTTATTGCCGCTTGGCTATCAATGAAAAAGGTGATATCAGCTTGTGGTATTGCCATCATTGAGACTTGTCTAGCAGATTTCGTCACCGTCAGGAACTCAGCTTGAAAGACACTGCTGTAACCAGGAAGTCTGAATGAGCTGGATAGTCCAAGGGTTTCTGAAAAGAATCCTGCACCAACACCACAGTTTCCGTCTTGGAACCGTCGGTATATATAGATATCATCGATTCGCAGGTAGATGGCTCGTTGATTTGCCAGTCCTCTCTGCTGGTAAAGGTGGTCTTAAACGGCTTGTAAAAGTCTAAGCGGGATGTTATATAGTCAGTACATACTCTATTGCCCGTGTATTTCAGTAGAATCTACGCATGAACTATCGCACTATGTCGCCAGTTATCAGTTTGGCTAAGTCGAAGTGCGGTATTGACTGCCGATTCTTATATAAATAGATCTAGGGGTCTTAGACTGACTATAGCTTCCAGACCCGCTGTCGGGGTGGATCTCATTGCCCCAGTGATTCCAATACATGCCATTCTTTGTACCTTGGTCATGACTTTAAGGTTGGTAGCTTTGTCTAATGCATTCCACCAGACTACGTTACCGTATGTCAGTACAGGTCTGACTATGGCCGTATACATCCACTTGATAATTTTTGGGCTTGGTCCCAAGGTTTTACCAAATATTCTCTTGCAGAAGTAGAAAGCGAACATGGCTGTATTTGTTCTATCCCTAATGTTGAGACTCCAGTTCAATTTATTATCCATGATCGAGCCAAGATATTTGGCGTCCATGCATTTACTATATAGATAAAGCATTCTCTTATCATCATCAGTGTCTATTTCAAGTGCCAATCCAGCATGAGAAATATTCACAATGACCTCCAAATTCTCAACGGTGTCCTCGAGAGAAGCACATATGGACTCATCGGCGGTGATTTCAATGCCAGGCATCACATGTGGCTGTAAACTACGATTTCACCTGAGGGCAAGGCGATTGTTGACTCCTCCTTAGTGGTTGTTTCACAACACAAACCCACCTTTCCCAGAACACCATCAACGCTGGACTTCTTCTTTACTTCCTCGAACCTGGTGCACACTCTTCCGGAAATCCGGAATTATGTCTGTAGATACATTATTGCATAGTTACTCGGACCATGAAGCTGTTCAACTATCGATTAACCTCTACCAACCCATACTCCTTACAACAGAAGCTCCTGAGAATTTCATTAATTTCAGACAGCTGAACTCTCCCACCTTCAGACAAGAATCTTCTGGATATCGAAATCGATGCAGCAATTGTCAACTTTGAACATGCCGTATCTGATGCCCTGGACAAGCAAAAACAGTCTAAAACGTTAAAAGATAGGTACCAGCACCTTCCCGAGTATGTTCAAAATCTGTATGCTCACATACAACGTTTAAGAAAACGCCTCCAGCGGATCCATCAAAGTGATCTGAATACAACAAACAGAAACTACCAGATAGTTTGGAATGAGCTACAGCAAGTCAACATCATGCTCCGGAACTCTATTAAATACCACAATAATATCCAATATCAGAAAAGATTACAAGCAATCAAGCCAGGACCAGATGCTTTCAAAAACATCAATATAATCATTGGAAAACAGCCACAAATACCGGAAACCATCATCAGCAATGATACTAAAGCTACCTCGGCCCAAGACAAGGTGGAAGCGTTCGCCGACTACTTCGAAGGAAACTTCACACCGAGCCCACCTACTGAACCCAACTTTCTTACAAGAAGTTGAGGCAACAGTTCAACAAACACTGCAACCAATTCCGAAGAAAGGTGCTTCCAACTTAATTTCCAACTACAGAGCAATATCACTTCTCAACAATATCAGCAAATTACTGGAAGAATTAATATTACGAAGACTGAAGAAATTCTGCTGTGAAAATTCAATCATCCCTGATATGCAATTCGGCTTTCGAGAAAAACAGTCAACCTTGCATCCACTGGTTAAATTCCAACACGATATCGTGTCACCGTCGGATGCTTTCTGGATGTCGAGATAGCATTTGATAGCGTGTGGATAGACGGTCTAATCCACAAAATTCATCTCATGCAAGTACCTCCGCCATCAATAAAAATTCTTTTATTTTCCTATCTTGCAGGAAATTTTTTGTTCAATGGAGTCGCCCAAGGCTCAAAACTAGGCCCCTTCCTCTACAACTTGATGACTTCAGACCAACCTTCACCAATTGGATGCGAGAACCTCCTGTATGCTGATGACTCGCTCACCTATGCCACATCAATGTCACCTCTAATCGCTGTCCAAAAAGTAGAAACCCACATTAACAGACTCTTCCAATTCTACCAGAAATCAATCATCCGAATCAATACTTCCAAATCGGAACTTGT
The DNA here is from genome assembly GCA_911387755.1 of Chrysotoxum bicinctum. Taxonomy (NCBI): domain Eukaryota; kingdom Metazoa; phylum Arthropoda; class Insecta; order Diptera; family Syrphidae; genus Chrysotoxum; species Chrysotoxum bicinctum. The sequence goes on from OU426989.1 coordinate 149,160,768, forward strand.
CTGCTTCAGGAGACCTTTAACTGGTAGAGGCCTTCGCACCGCAACAATTTGCAGAAATCTGGCCCTAAAACTCCCTGACGGATCCTCCATAGTGGCAAAACCAAATGTCAAGTACCTGGGAGTGCACTTCAACGAGTTGCTAAGGTTTAACCTGCACTCAAGAAATGTTCTGAAGAAGGCAAGCTGGGCCTTCAGCCGTTTGCACCCATTGCTGAAAAGAAGATTAGGCCTTAGCCAACCGACAAAGATATTAATCTACAAGCAGCTCCTGCGACTAGTAATTAGCTATTCCTTCCCAGTCTGGTTTTCCATCTCGAAGACAACTATGAAGGAACTTCAACTATTCGAAAGGAAGATACTGAGGATCTGTACTGGACTCTACTTCGACCGTCAACGACAGAAGCACTACAGGAACTAGCATGTCTACACAGAAACGAATTTAATCCCACTGGACAAATATCTAGTTCATTCTGTTCTATACGTCGATCAAAGACGAGGTTAGATTTCGTTATGTTCTCTTTTATTCATTTTCAGTACGATATACCATACATACATTATGTATTTATATTATTACATATTATACACTTAAGTATTTTAGGAGTTGCCAGAAGGGCAATATAATATCGTATAACAATAATAAATTATAAATATAACATCTCCCCTTTTGAAAAGGGCTTCAAAATTTATAAGCTTGAACCGAAAATATTTGGCTTTCTTATTTCTCTACCGTAGCGCGTTACATAACCCGATCGATTTGTTGAAGTCGCATTGTTTGGCTTCTCGATTTCCTTAACTTCAAGTGGTTTAGTTGATTGTTCTAAAGTTCTCATGTTTTTATTTGAAAACGTATCTGATCGATCTGCAGCAATGGGAGTAGAGGTTCGATCATAAATTAAAGGAGGATGGAAAGACCTTCTTATATGTTCAGTGTTTCTCCGGATTTTCCTTCCGTTTTCATTTTGTATTATGTACGATCGCGGTGAGAAATGTTTGCCTACTATTTTTGCTGGTTCCCAAGAATTCCCATTTTTGAAGACTACATTTTCGTCCTTACTAAAGTTTACCTCACTTCTTTTCCTTCCCAAATTATGAGCTTGAGTGTATTTCATTTGATGCTCATAAGATTTTTGGTAGATGTTTGAAATTATCTTAGGCTGTAACGCTTCAATACTTATGGGAAGTTTGGTCCTTAAATTTCTGCTCATTAAAATTTCCGAAGGTGAATAACCTAAAGTTGAAAGTGGAGTTGACCTATATTCTAACAGAGCAGTGTTAATATCAGTGCCCTGTTCACTTGCTTTTCGAAGTATCTGCTTTGCAATATGAACTCCTTTTTCGGCTAAGCCATTTGATCGTGCATAACGAGGGCTTGAAAAACTAAAATTAAAATTCCAACTTTTAGCAAAACTTTTCAATTCATAGGAACTGAACGGTTGGTTATCCGAAACCACCACTTCCGGAATTCCATGGGTACTAAAAATCTTTTAAAGTGCGATTATAACACTGCTTCCAGTTTTGTTTGGAATAGATTTAATTTCCAACCATTTAGACAAATAATCTACCAATATCAAATAAGATCTACCTCCAAAGTCAAGTAAATCACAACCAATTTTTTGAAAAGGATGAGAGGGAATGGGATGTGGAATTAAATTATGGTGGCTATTGCTAGCTCTGAACTTTTCACAAGTTCGACATTTAAAAACTACATTTTCGATGTCTCGATTCATCATAGGCCAATATAAAATTCGTTTAGCCCGTGCTTTAGTTTTGCTAACACCTATGTGTGACTCATGCAAAATACTAAGCATTTCTTGCACTAAGCTTTGTGGGACAAAGATGCGATCATCATAGAAAAGTAATCCATCTTCAAAATATAAGTGGTCTTTAATATTCCAATAAAATTGTAATTCCTGTGATAAAGCATGTTTTGATTTTGGCCAACCATATTTAAAGTGTTGTATAATAGACTGTGAAATTTTGTCATTTTGAATAGCTATTTTAAATTGTTCTTTTCTAGACTCGCTCAAGTTAACAGAGTGTACACAATCTCTGAATGAACTATCCATATTTATAGTATTATCGTCTAAAAAGTTTCGCGACAGTAGGTCTGCTACGTGAAGCAACTTGCCCGGTACATACTGAACATCTAAATCATATTTGAGGAGCTTAATTTTCATTTTCTGAAGCCTTGTGGAATGAATTTGACTCAGCTCTTTTGTCATAATAGACACTAATGGCTTGTGATCAGTATGTATAGTCACTTTTCTTCCGTAGATATACGCGTGAAACTTTTCACACGCATAAACTATGCCCAAAAACTCTTTCTCTATCTGTGCGTAGTTAACTTCTGTATTTGTTAAACTCTTTGATGCAAAACATATTGGCTTTCTATTTTGAAATAAGCAACACCCTAGACCATTTTTGGATGCATCAGTTTGAAGAACTATAGGTTCATTAGGAGAAAAACTATGCAAGGAGGTAGCCCTTGCTAGCTTATCTTTAATTTCATTCAGAATCTGAGAATTTTTTTCCGTCCAAACAAATTCTACATTCTTGCGAAGCAATTCTCTTAAAGGTGCATTCATTTCCGCAAAATTAGGCACAAAGGATCTTAAAAAATTCAAAGTTCCGAAAATTTTTTGTAAATCCTTTTTATTCTCAGGATTTTTAATTCCTTGAATAGCTTTTATTCTTTCTGGGTCAGGTGATAACCCATCCTTAGAGTAAACGTGTCCCAAATACTTCACCTGCTCTACTTTATACTGCAGCTTATGAGGGTTAAATTTTACATTTATTTCTCTAGCTCGCTGCAAAACTCTTTCTAAATTTTCATCGTGTTCCTTTTCTGTCCGACCGCCCACTAAAATATCGTCGATATATACAAAACATCCTGGCAGACATCCAAAATATTTTTCATTAATTTTTTGAAATTTTTCAGGTGCTATATTTACACCGAAAGGCAACACATTAAAATGATAGCAACCAAATGGAGTGCTAAAAACAGTAAGCTTTTTGGATTTTGCATCTAATTCTAGCTGCCAAAATCCTTCTTTTAAATCAAGAACTGAAAAATGCTTCATGTCTCTCATAACAAAACAAAAATCTTCAATTTTGGGAATGAGAAAATGTTCATGTTTTATATTTATATTTAATTCTTTAGGATCTAAGCATATTCGTAGAGTTCCATTAGGTTTCTCCACAACGACCAGGTTATGACACCATTCCGTAGGAGAGTCTATCTTCGTGATAATTTTCTTTCTTTCCATACCTTTTAAAGTTTCTTTTAATCTATCTCTAAGGCTGATCGGAATCCGTCTAGGAGGACGATGGCAAGGAATGGTACCCGACTTAACCTCAATTGAACACTTATCAGGAAACCGACCTATCCCACTGAAGACATCTACGTTTCGCTTTATTAAATTATCTTTTTGACTATCTGACAATGCAAGTGCATTTACTCTATTTATCAAATTAAATTCAATACAAGACCTAAGACCGAGAATGGGTTTCGAATTTACATTGGCAACCACAAATCTAGTATTCAAACATTTCTCCTTATAAGTTGTAGGTATGACAATTTCACCTACCGTCTCGAGCGCGAACCCACCATAGGCTTCCAGATTGGTCTTAGACGACTTCAATTTAATATTTAATTTTTTAAATAAACTCAACGGCAGCACATTAACATCTGCTCCGCTATCTAATTTAAAATTAAAGAAATTGTTACCAACCTTCAACGTCTCCACCCAAATTGATTCCGTGCTATTGATCTCTCTAACTGTATCAATATGTTCAGTATAATGATCTGAGTAATCACTTTCGTCTTGCTCAATTATTTCGCGCACATTAGCATTTTTATTGCAAACGGAATGAAAATGACCGCGTTTATTACAAGCCAAACATTTTTTGTTGTACGCTGGACAGTAACCATATCTATGTTTTTTGTTACATTTTTTACATTTCATATTTTCATTATAATTCTTATTTAAATTACTGTTCTTTTCAACACTGCTATCTACACCTCTTGCACCACCAGCACCACCAGCACCCTCTTCTCCGAATCTCGAAAACTGTTCTTTTCTTCGACCTGCACCCTCATCTCTGGACCCCGAAAACTGTTCATTGCGACCACCGGTAAATTTTCTTCTACGTATGTCATCGATACTACTATGACTCTGCATTGTCTTCACTTGACGTGCTGTCAATTCAGCCACCCGGCAAAACTCTATTGCTTTTGCCAAATCTAAATTGTCGATTTTTAGAAGCTGAGCTTGTACGTTTTGATCAGCTATACCAATAACAACTCGATCTCTAAGCATGGACTCTTTTTGTGTACCAAACTCACAACTTTCCACCAATTTGGATATGTCAGCCATAAAATGGTCAAACGGTTCTCCTTCTCGTTGGCCCCTTGTATAAAAAATGTATCTTTCATATACCACGTTGCTACGAGGATTGCAGTAACTTTCAAAAGCATCCATCACATTTTTAATTAGCTTGGAGTCACTTTCTGATAAAGCAAAAGTGGTGTACAGTTGGATCGCTTCCTCACCCGCACAGCTTAAGAATCTAGCCACCTGGACTTCCTCACTTTCTTTGTCTGTTTTGCTGGCCACTGTATAAATTTGATATAACTGTTTAAACTTTGCCCAATTTTCTTTTAAATTGCCGTTTAACACTAATGGATTAGGTTTTTTAAAATCCATTCCTTATTCGGTTTATCACAGTGCCACGCTTTAAGTATAAAGTACCAGTTCTTTCACAATTATTACAGGATTTTTATTAATTAAACGAAATCACAATTTATTTTTTTTTTTCGCTTTTAAATTGCTTTCGACTGCGCCATGTTCTATACGTCGATCAAAGACGAGGTTAGATTTCGTTATGTTCTCTTTTATTCATTTTCAGTACGATATACCATACATACATTATGTATTTATATTATTACATATTATACACTTAAGTATTTTAGGAGTTGCCAGAAGGGCAATATAATATCGTATAACAATAATAAATTATAAATATAACACATTCAACGAAGAAATTAATGAGGAACATCATCGACCACCCGAATCAGCTTATGAGAAGGATAACCACAGAACAACGACATCCCGAGCCGAGGTACCTCGGTGTGATGGAAACTCTGGATGACAACGTAATCATGGACAACGAGGAAGTAGTCTCGTTCTACGCTGACATTGGGTCAGCCTACCACCGCGGCTAAAACGACATCCCTGCCCACAACTCACAAAAATCACCACTGAAAACCAGGAATGAACACCCTGAGGACAATACAGTCAACCAAAATTTTAAATTTATTTTTTTTTTATTTTATTTTATATATTATATAAAAAATGTTATATAAAAATAACTAAACTTAAGTCACTGTATATACTCGTAGTTAGGCCCCCTATGAGCCAACAAATGTAAATTTTCATGCATATGTAGTATCTTATTAGTTGTAAGCCAAATTGTAAATAGTATGTTCAATTAAACAAAATTGAAATTGAATTAAAAGCATTCTCTATCTGTTCGCTAATTCTGGAGGGAAATTTACCTGTCGCTAGTAATGTTAGGTCACCAGCATATGTAATTACATGGAGTTCACTATATTTAAGTTCATCACGAGTGTCCCCACCTCGTGGAGTCCCTCTAGAAGTAGACACTTTAATCTCTACTCCTAGCTCCGAGTTGATCTGTCTGTTTTTTAACATGCACATTATCCAACTGATGATGGTATTATGCACCTTAAGATTTACGAGCGCTCCTTCAACGGTCTAAGGTCAATGTCTAAGAAGGCAGCAAGGATGTATTCCTTATTTTTGAGCGTTTTTTCAATCGTGTAAACGACACTGTGTAGTGATGTATCAACTTTTAGTGTGCTACCTATTTATATGGTATATATGTCTGTTAGTCTTTCAAACGTTTTTAAGAGAAAAGATGTTAGACTAATGGGTCTGAAGTCTTTAGCATTCGTGTGACTGGGCTTACCAGCTTTCGGAATAAATACCACTTTCACTTCTCGCCACGCTTTAGGCACATATCCCCATTTCAGCCAACTTAAGAATATTTTTTTTAAGTGTGGGATAGCATGTGACACTATGGTAGACTAAGTACTTATTCTGAAACTTTTCATTTGCAAATCCAATCTCTGAACCTCAACCTAGTTATGTTTGTTCACATCAGCATCCTTTTATTTCGATCTACATATAATTAAATAATAAATAGGTATAACAATTTGATAACAAAACTGGCAAAAATTTATATTTAAATTGTGAAATTAGTTTAAATAAGTGAATGGTTAACATTTTTTTGAGATTCTAAAAGGCTCTATTTTATTATTTGCCCTACTTAACACTTAACTTTTATTTCAACTCAATTTATGTAAACCTTTCTTATGTGCCATTTAACTATTTTTTGTATTTAAAAAGATAAATATCGTCGCTAATTTATTTTTTTACCTATTTATATTGCATATTTATATTGTTTAGTTGCTATACAAAAGTTAATACTCTGAAATATCGCACCCTGAAATATCGCCAATCTATTTCCGACCTGCATAAAGTGTACCTTTGGGCCAAACTATAGGTTCGCGTTCGATTATTTTTTGATTTCACGAAATTAGTTTTCATAACATGAATAGAGAACATAAGTTCAAATTAAACTAATCCAAAAATATAAATTTTGCAATTGTTCCCCAGCATACAGCACCTTCTTAAAGTATTATTGTTCAAAACGTCTGCATTTTATTTCTATTTCCATATTAAACAACTCTATAGCATTGAGCTCAATTATTCTTGCCCAACCTGTTCCGGACATTTCTCGAATCTCAAATATAAACATTATAATTATAAAGTAATTTAGACCTGTCATTCCTAGTCGGCAAACTTTTAAGGTAAGTTTAAGGTTCTGCATATTTTCGTTATGCTATGCTTTAAAACGGAATAGACTTTGAATCCACGTCGGAATTCGTTGGGAGCAATTATATCTTATTCTTTCATTCGCACTGTATCCTTACAGCATTTGTTTCTCATTGTTCAAATGGGTTTTGTCCATTAAACTCGCTGCGAAGTTTTTCTATTGTTTTTCGTCGTTTTCTTTTTCATTAGCACTAAGTTCTTGGCACTTTTTGGAGTTATCTTTCTCCTGGATCAAGTAGATTCGGATAGCATAAAAAATATACTTCTCTTTAAAGACCATTTCATTCAATTTTTCCACGGGCTAAACGAGAGTTTTTTTTTTATAAGTTTTGCTGTAATCGTTTTTTAATCCGCTAAAGAGCTTTAAAAAGTTACAGACTCATGCTCTCAAAAAAAAAAATAAGAGAGAAAAGAGAATAACAAAGATAATTACATTTATTTCTTTGTTAATAAAAAACGAATAAGTCAAAGCTAAGAAGATGTTGAATTTTAGAGATTTATTTGTTTTTCTTAATGAAATGAATTTTTAACATTTATACAATTACTAAATGAGAACAAAATACTGAAAAGACTCATGACTTAAGCTAATGTACATACATCTTTGACAATTCATATCAACACATTCCAATGTGATACAAGTGCACTTATTTGTGATATATACATATTTCTCATTCACATTCGTTTGTGAAGACTTAATCAGCTCACAATTTTCATTACTTATTTTCATCATTTTCATCAACGACAAAATTGTTTCATTAAAAATGCCGCATGATTTTTTTTTTATTTTTCTCTCCACTCTTCATCTAACTCTTTAACGATGCCTTACTTCCGATTGATTTTCCAAATCAATACAATCATGGAACATAAATATTTTAAGCCATTAAATGGTTTCGGAAAAATAATTCTACAGATAACCCACCACACTCACCTTCTGCTCAATCTTAAAAGTCCGTTTCCGTTTCCTTCTTCCGTTGCCCTACTTCCACCTCAAACACATGAATCACAAATGGTTTAAGGAGCCTCAAGTTCCTTGAACAAGGATCCAGGCGGAGATCTAAAATAACTTGTATACACCAGGAGAGCTATAAAAGACATGTGGGTTTAATGGGATGAAATAGGAAGCAAGATAGAAAGAAAGAGACCAAAAGTATTCAAAGCCGCAAAAAATAACGAATCGCATGTGCATAAAAAGAATGCCAATAAATTGGACAATTTACCGATTGCAAGCCAGGTAACCAGGAGCTCTTTTCATCTAACAGTATTATTCTGGGAATATCCGGCTTCGATTTCCTCGTACGTTGAACATTTATGAATGTATGTGTGTGTGGTAATAGGTAGCTTAGGTAGCTTAGATACTATTTTTTTCCTTCAGACAATTCCATTACCTAGAGATAGACATACGGTATTTTGCAATCCAAACCAAAGGTGTTAGATGCAGGATTTTCAATTTTCAACTTTCTTGTTGCAGCTTTACTTGATATTACGGAGGTCTAATAGAACGTTGCACATTTTTACAAAATGTAGGTTGCAAACAGTCTGCGTCAAAAAAATAAAGTTAGTGTGAAAAATTATATTCGATTGGGGCACAAGTTTTTTTTTATTTGGATATGTTATACAGAATTATGTATTTGCATTTGCATATGCATAAGACAATATTACATTTAATTAAGGCATTCGAAATTTAGTGACGGATTTTTAAGACATTATTTTCCGACCAATTTCCCTTAAAACACTCCGCTTAAGTGAAACTCGCTTAAGTGAAAAACCCGGATAACTGAAACATATTTTCACTTAATTTTTAATATTTTTCATTAAAAAAAAACTCTCTTAAGTGAAAAAATTGAATCGAACAGAATAAAAATTTGCTAGTTTTCGTTTTCCAATAAATTATTTTTGTGTTATTTGATCGTTATTTTATTTAATTTCTTTCAAGGCAAGTCCAAAGGATAAAAACAATATTGTTTCTAGCATTAAATCTCCGCTTAATGGAATTTTTAAATCCGCTTAAGTGAAATTTTTTTTTTCACTAATCCGAACTCCGCTTAAATGAAATTATTTTTCACTTCGCTTAAGTGAACAACCCGCTTAAGTGAATGAAAGACTGTGACAATTTTCCGTTTCTCTTAAGCGGGTTTTGCTGTAGTAAAGTTTAATCATATGGACGTGCTGTTTATTCGTGTTTCTTGCAATGGTGATTTGGCATCAGTAACTGCATAATAAACAATAGATTTGACAGATGTCACCGAAACAACAAGACTGCCACAGGCCACAAACATCTACCCGCGCCAATTCAAAACCCCTTTATTTGTCAGCCCTTCTGATGGCAAAGAATTCTATAAAAAGACAAAGTTCCGAGCTTATTTATTTTCTTCTAAAATTATAAATCTTTAGCATAAGTCTATCTCAAAGTTGGCAAAGTTGACATCTAATCTTTATATGGAGATACCGTAAATTGTAAAACTACGCCTACCAGAATGAAAAAACTTCCGCCCCATTGCTAGAAAATAAAAAAAATTAATTTTGTAATCGCGGATGCTTTAAAATGGCTGATAAGTTTTTGATGTGTAAACATCTAAGCCGACGCGACGCACGGTAGGGTAATCAAAATCGAGGGTCTAACATACATATATGTTCCGTGTAGCCCGTTACGGTTACGTTACGCTATAGGCCGTTACCTTACGGAAGATTACATTTAAGACCCTGTTTACATTGGAATATTGCGTACTTACTACATCGACTCAAAAAGAGTTCGCTTATGGTGAAATCTCGATTTTGGTACACTTTCCATTGATAGTTAGAATTAAATATCATCTTTTCTCCAACATTTCTTCAGTTGTTCTCACCCAATGTGTTAAAAGGACGAAAGACGAAGCAACTACTGTAAAACAAGTTTCAAACAAGTCCCCTTCACGTTAGTGATGGGCGATTGCATTTTATTTCTATGCTCCGGAAAATGCATTTTCAGAATTAACATTTAAAAAATCCGAAAAATTTTGTTTTTCATTTTGTGCTCCTGAAAATGCATTGTATGCATTGTTCTGTGTTATAGGCTCCAGATAGAAAGACAATAACTCCAGAAAAAGGACAAATACAACGCCCCTACAGACACAGAATATAAAAAGCCCAACGCATTGTCCAAACTATTCTGAATGTCGGGTTGTTATTTCTATTTCATTTTTCAAGCATAACTCTAAAATTCGAATAAAACAAAAATCGTAAAGAAAGCAGCTGTAGAAGATAGAGCCGCAAAGTAATTGCATTAAATTTAAGAACGAAAAGTTGGGAAAATAACTTTCAGAAAGTTAACTGCGGAGCTGTCCTGTCAAATACCTTTATTAAAAGAGTTTTTGCTTTCCTTGTTTTAATTTACTTGACGTTAACTTTGTTTTACCTTCGTTTCGTTGAAAGTCAATTTTTCTCGTATCAAAGATATAAAGGCTTTTTATGGTTTTGATCTCGAAAAATCTTATAATCATATAATAAAACGGCGAACATGTCTTTTGGGGTGCACTTTTCGCGGCCCACAAAAACCGAAGGGGCGTAAATTACATATTAAACGAAAGCATTTTTTGCATAGATGTGCAGAATGCCAAAATTATTTAAATATACTACACAGAAACTGTTTAAAACAATAAATAAAAATTGCAAAAAAATGCCCGGAAAACAAAAACAATTAGAAATGTCAAATCGACATTCAGCATTCAGCGAAAACCCAAAGCCAGAACCCGAAACATTAAGGTGGATTCACATTACACAAATCCGCCAACACGATAAAAGTTGATGAACATGTTGTTGAATGTGAACCCCCCTAAGTGAAGAAATATCATCAATATAAATATTAGGCATGTATTTTTTTAGTAGTTGAGCTCTTACAATAATATTTTAAAACATTAAGCGTTAACTACAATCGGCACTTTTTGCAAAAAGTGAAAAAGAATACACACATACACTAGCCAGATCTGTTGCTGAAAAGAGCGTATAATTTACACCATACAATTTCAGTTCAGACATCTATCGGTGATTTTCTGAAAAAATGTATTCCATGTAAAGCCTAGTACTCACCTAGCGTGAAATGAAAAATAAATAAGTTCCAAATTACACGCGAAGAATAAAAATGAAAATAGAATAAACTTTTCCACGTGAATTTTTGATACTCACTTTGAATGAAAAAAAAATGACAATTATTTTTAAACTGATTCGTTCTTTCTGTTTATAAATTTTCAATTTTTTGTTTTGAAACAAAATATTCAAATTAACTGACAAATGTCACAGTTTTCCACGTTTCCTTAAACTTTTTCCTGATGGTTGTACATTGAGAAATGAAAATCATAGCGTGGAAAAAGTTGTGGAACATATTTGTTTTTCCAATCCACATTTTAGTACTCACCTCTCGTTGCGGATTTCATACCAGTGAACCAGCAGTCACTTTTATATGAAATTTTCATTTTCACTTGAACTGAGTACTAGGCTTTACACGTGGAGAATAAAAATGAAAATTGAATAAACTTTTCCACGTGAATTTTTGATACTCACCTGAAATACTGAATACTCATATTTTTTGCTTTCATTAAGTAAACTCTCGAGAGCAGTGTCAAAAAATTCGTTTTCCATGTTTTATTTCTATTTTGAAACAAAATATTTAAATTAACTGATAAATGTCACAGTTTTCCACGCTGCTTTAAACTTTTTCCTGATGGTTGTACATTGAGAAATGAAAATTTGGCGTGGAAAAAGTTGTGGAACATAATTGTTTTTCCAATCCACATTTTGGTACTCACCTCTCGTTGGGGATTTCATGCGAGTGAACCAGCCGCCACATTTATATGAAATTTTCATTTTCACTTGAACTGAGTACTAGGCTTAATAGTGTTTTTAAAAAGTGAAAAAGTAAAAAGGTAGAACCATTTAAACCATCAAGCGTTAACTACAATTGGCAATTTTTGCAAAAAGTACAATAAGTGAAAAAATGAAAAAGAATAAACATATACACTAGCGACATCTGTTGCTTTCAGTTCATTGCAGTTATGGCTTTACAATAATACAGGTATGCATGCGAAAGTGTAAGCTCTGCGTATTTTTATAAGTCAATTATTTTCAAAACTTATTTACATTTGTCTGCATTTGAATTTTAAAATTTTGCTAAAAAAGAGAATACAAAATACTCAAAATGTATTTGTCAGGGAAAGAGAGAAGATAGAAAATGCAGACGTGAGACGTCGCGTCGTCAAAAATGAGGACGAACATGACTTACGATACAAATTTAAATCTCCATGGCTGAATGCGTTCCATGAGCTCAAACCTACCGCATTTTCGGAACACTTCCATTTATGTCATTTTTTGTTGACAATAAACAGCTGGCCGATCGATGTGCAAACAAAAAAAGTTTTACAAAAGTAAATTGAATTTATGTTTTTGAAGTTAGCTATATTGCTTTAGGCGCGTTATGAAATAAAATGCACGACTGGGTCGCACGAACTTGCTCCTATGTAAAAGACTAAGAATTTCAAAACTGAATGTTATTAGAGAAACTTCTTTAGTAGTTAAAGGTAAGAATAGGATGCCATGTGATTCAAGCAAATATAGATTTATGCAAGATTAAAAATTATAAGTCCTTGTAGTGGTTTCTTAAAAAATAAGGTTTTATATAAGAAAATTTAAAAACAATTTTAAGAAAAAATGTTGGTACGCCAATTTGAAGTTTTTATTATTGTATGAATAAAAATTAAATTTACAAAAAAAATATTGAGCCGTTTTCGAGACATTGAATTTTCAAAAAACAAAAAATTGATTTTTTTTTTTCAAAATTCAAAAAAAATATTTTTCTTAAAGTTTTGAAATGCAATGTTTTTTAAACTTTTTAGAAGCTTCCCTCTACGAAATTTCATTAAAATCCGTTGTGCTAATAATGAGAAATTCAAAATTTTAAAAAATCGTTCTATGGTAGGTACAGTCAGTAATATTTTGTTTTCAAATTTGTTTTTATTGAATTACAGATATTAAAAAATAATAGAAAGAAAAAAAATTTAAGCAAAATTCTCGGAACCGTTTTCGAGAAAAATACGATTTTCGAAAACCATTTTTTAACATTTGTATGGAAGGTACCGTTATTTTTAGGTAAAATCAATTTATTTTTCTCATATGTTGTAGATTATTTTTCTAAACTTTTATATATCAAGTTTTAAAAAAATCGAGCATGGGGTTTTCGAAATATTGAGTTTTCAAAAAAAAATTTTGAAAGTTTTTTTAAAAATCCAAAAAATTTGTTTTTGAAAATTTGAATACACAATAATATTTAAACTGCTGGGAAGCTTTAGCATAAAAAAAATGATCAAAATCGGTGGTACCGTTTTTGATAAAATCAAAAACAAAAAAAATGGTCCCAAGGGGGGTACCAAAACTACTCATTTTTTTGAAAATTTTTTTCAACCATTACCTAGGTTTAACTAAATAAAATTTTTTTGAATTTTTTTTAAGAAAATCGCAGGGACAGTTTTTGAGAAAAAAAAATATTTATAAAATTTCGGAAAAAAATCGTATGGCAGGTACCGTTATTTTTGGTCATACAAAATCAAATCAAAAAACATCCGGGGGTAAAAAATCAAAACCCATATCTACCAAGTTTGAAGAAAATCGGCCGAGCCGTTTAGCTGTAATCGAACAGACAGACAGACAGACAGACAGACAGACAGACAGACAGACAGACAGAATTGCCAGACCCACTTTTTTCGTCTTCGCTATCATCGTAATGTCAACTTTGATCAAAATCTCGAGTTCGATTTTTTTTACGAATACATAACTTGCCTTATAGTACCTATAAGTCGCAAGTAAAAATGATGAGTGAAATTAAAAAACAAAAAATCACATGTATGTAACACAAAATTCACAGGTTGACGTCACTGCAACGACGCCGACGTGGGTTCGATTCCAATATTATGGCCATAACAACAACTGAAGGACAATGACATGAAAGAATCGAAACAAAAATTCTTAATGCGTCAAAAATGTGTATAGGTTTGAAAGTTTGTTTACCATTAACTGTTTTCCTTTGGACTCCAGGCTTGAGTGCTTAGTAGGTACTTCTCATTGCATTCAACAATTTAAAAAAATCATGAATTCTCTGTCTTTTATTGAATGATAATGAATTAAATAAATAAATTGGCAATCGAATTTCGAGAGCTGGGTCGGCTAGTTTCTATAATTGTGTTTCTGCTCGGTTTGAATTTGCAGATTTCATATACAAAAATATATTAATTTATAAAAATGAAAAAAATGAAAAATAAAGTTTAAAATTCGTTGTTTAAATTGTTGTTTAAGCAATGGTGCGATTGTAGATGATCCCCAGTAGGAACAAGTTTCCATATGTACATATATACATACGTGCTCACCTCCAACTTGATTTGGCTAGGTCTCACACAGCAAAAACCTCAGCAAAATCAGATACTGCTATGCGTTTTAACATTACAAAAATTGGAAGTAATTTTTTGAACTTTTTTTTAATACTAATACTAATCAATATGTATGGTGTATAATTTATTTTATTAATCACTTTTTCAATGAAAAGAAAAACTTAGAGCTCATTATTAAATTCTAAAATCATTGGTTTATGATATTTAAAGTAAATCTTCTTTAAAAAAACATAATTTAGGAAAGTATAAGTTTTCAAATCTCCTATTGTTTCTATGGCTTGTTAGACCTTTTCAATATATAAACCAACTACTTTCATTTCTATTTTTAATTTTGTTTATTATTTTAAATTACTAAATTTTTAAGTATATAAGTAAAAATAAATATTAACTCAAATTTAGTTTACGTTTTTTTTTTTAAATTCTCTATATGAGAATAATTATGAAAATTTTCTTTTTAATGAAAGTATTTTAAATACTTAAACTAAAAGATTCTTTAAGAATTTTTTAAGTAAAATATATATTAATAATAATATTTTATTTAAAAAAAAAACTATGAAACCAATATTAACGCACGTCCTGTTAAATAAATGTTTAATCATTTGGTGACATTGTTTTGTAAGAGTTTTCTAAACTAATTCGGGCAGTAAATGTACGCTAATTGTTTTTAAAATTTCTGACATTTAATATTTATATAGACAAACATTTACATATTGTTGGGTCAGTTTTATTTTTTATTATTTACACAACTAATTTTTTTTAATATTAAATTGCAACGCGTTTCGGAATTAAAATTCCATCTTCGGGCTACTTAAACTGAATAATGTCTTTTGATGTGTTGTCTCTGTCTCTTATATTTTAATGTTGTCTTCTTTTAACGATTTGTTTTTACTTATTTGTTATCTCATTTAAATTTGTAGTATTAAAACAAAGCTATGAACTTTGTTTTAATTAATATACAGTAAAACCCGCTTAAGAGAAACGGCAAAATGTCACAGTCTTTATTTCACTTAAGCGGGTTTTTCACTTAAACGAACCCCGTTTAAGGGAAAAATAATTTCACTTAAGCGGAGTTCGGATAAGTGAAAAAAAAAATTTCACTTAAGCGGATCTAAAAATTCCATTCCATAAAAATCCCATCACCATTTAATGCTAGAAACAAAATTGTTTTTATCTTTTGGACTTGCCTTGAAAGAAGTTAAATAAAACAACAAAAATAATTTATTGAAAAACGATAACTATCAAATTTTTGTTCTGTTCGATTAAATTTTTTTTCCACTTAAGAGAGTTTTTTTCAATGAAAAATATGTATTAAAAATTAACTGAAAATATGTTTCAGTTATCCGGGTTTTTCACTTAAGCGAGTTTCTCTTAAGCGGAGTGTTTTAAGGGAAATTGGTCGGAAAATACTTGGGGATGAAAAAAGTGTTTCAGGTAAGCGGGTTTTTCTCTTAAGCGGGTTTCTCTTAAGCGGGTTTTACTGTATATGAAGTGAAGCTTGGCATATTGGGTTTAAAAAAATTCCTTAACCGTAAAGACCTCATAATTAAAATTCATGTTTTAAAAATAAAAGTTTGATTAAAGTGCAATTACTTACTTTATTTTCTGTAAGAACTGTCAGCTATTAAACTTTTGGAAGTACCCCCTGGCATAATGGTTATTGCGTTGGACTGTGATGCAGAAGGTCTTGAGTTCGATTTTCAGCCGCTGTAAAAAAGTTCTTAGTGGTATACTGCCTCTTGCGAGGAATTAAAAAATCCTCTAAGAGTATCTCTTGTCATAAAAAGTGCGAGGTGTACATCAATAACCAATCACAAACATGATGCTTAAGGACAACATTAGAAACGAGCTTACTGAAATTACATAAGTCTGCGAAATTGTTCTATTGGCCCATAAGAGCCATACAGCATGTTTGTGCGACCTGCTTTCGAACTTTATTTTCAATCTTTTTGAAAACGATTAATGCTATGCAAAACATACCTACTGCGAAGTGCAATGGTGGTAGAGTTGAAGTTATATTTTATGAGACAGGGTTGTTTTCTGTGAAGATTATTTTCTGGCCTTCGAGGATTTAAGGCTTAATATCTTAGCACATGCAATCTTTTAGGTAAATTGAGATACAAAGTTTTTAAGAAAATATCAACTTTTGAGTACGTGAATTGTAAGTCAACTTGAAGGCAATCTTTATGAAACTTATAATATGTTAAAAATATGGGTTTGGCTTATACTTCATCAGGTTTAATTAGAAAAAAAAACATATTAAACACTGATGGGATTATTTAACAATTTGCAACTTTGATTATTATATTTTAATTGTCTGTTCTTGCCTGGCGTCGGTCGTCGCCTGGGTGAACTTCATGTCTATATAGACTAAGAGCCCACAGCAGTTTTTTGGTTTTATTGATAACAAAAAATAATTAGCATAATTAAATAGGACTTTAGTAGTTATTTACAAATGTGAACGTCTTGCATGCTCTAGTGGGAGCAATAGTGCATAGGAGTGCATCAGATATGCAGTTCTTTCCAAAGTCAGAAATCAGAAAAATATAATAAGTTTTCTGAAAAAAAAAAACATTTTATATCCTTTAATTTTTATATCAACTTACCCTATAAATCTTAGCATATTAAGAATTTTTTTTGTTGAAATTCATTATGTTGAGATGACATTGCACGAGAAATAAAAATGATCCCTTTTCTCAGTGAACTCAACTAGCCATGCTTAATTTACCCTCTTCAAGAGAGAGAGAGCGGCCAACGATCGGGCGGTCTGAGGGGAAGAGCGTCGAAGTTAGTCAACTCGGAACGACGAAAGGGTACGGTCGTTGGTTAGTTCGGTGGTGATAAATAATCAATTTTATATGTCAGAAGTGCGATCTGAATTCACGCGTAGCAACAGCTCATAATTAATAAGTGTGTTATTAACAAACAAAACGAAATATAGAAAAAAAATAAGTAAAAACAAAAGAAACAGAGATACTCTCTGAATACATTGCTCGTGTTGTGTGCTGCTAGGATACCGAAATATAATTGTGCTATTAACAAAACAAAACCAAACGGAACATACGGGAAACATAAATAATAAAAAAAAGAGACATACTCTCTGTACTACTATCCTTTTTATATCAAGGAATTTCCCAAATATATTTAAAAAAAAATATATAAATAAATAAATAAACGTTCTCTTCACCGTCTGACTTTAGTGTTTGTGTGCTCCTATCTACTTTGTGTAAAGAAATTTCCCTACCCAAATACATTTTTAGGTCCTTTTCCTACGGCTGTGTGTGGTGGTGACGACCCTGCTCGAACACAAACAAAGCAAAAAATACTCTTGCTTTCTCTTGTGCTGTTCGTGTTCATAAAATTTTGTAAGAAAAAGAGAAAAAGGGGTAAGTTATATTTGTGTAAGTTGACAAAATATATATACATATATCAATAATGAGCCGGCAACCAGGGCGAAAAAGGAAGATTGCGATGGAAGAGTCCAATCTGACTGCTCTGCTAGAAGAAGTTAAGCGGTTAAAGGAGGAGAATGCGCGATTGCGTGGAAACAACGAAGATGTGGTAGAAATAAGTGCTTCGTCGGATAACTCACGACAGCCCTCACTGCGCATGTCCTTAAGTGAAGCGAAGGCACTTCTATCCGAGTACGAGCCAGGGGTAACAACTATGACACCCACACAATGGCTCGAGAGCATCGAAAGATCACGAAACATTTATGGGTGGGGGGGCTTAGAATGTTTATTTTATGCTACTGCGCTCTTAAAGGGAGCAGCAAAGAAATGGCACGAGAGTCAGCGGGTGGCAATAAGTTCATGGGAGGTTTTCAAATGGGAGTTTGTGAAGGGCTTGCCCATCACAACAGACAAGCATAAACTCCTTATGGAAATCATTAGGCGAGAACGGAAGCAGCTTGAGACTGTCGAAGATTTTTTTTACGACATGTCATCGATGGCTCAGAGGGCAGGAATAAGCGAACCAGAAACCATACAACACATAATATCCGGGTTAAAGGATAGCTCCTTGATGGCTGTGCTCGATGCCAGAAAACCAAAGACTCTTAACGAGTTACTTCATGAAATAAAAGAACAAGAAAATGCGGAACAGTACAGGGAAACAAGGAGAGAAATTCAATCAAACCGAAGATATGTTTCAAACCAAAGGCAACAGGGAGAAATCGCAGAACGAAGATACTCACGTTTCATTCCATATTCCGATGATCGTCAAATTAATCGTAGAATAGAAAACTCTAGAACATCGTCTTCTTTGGAAACAAATCGCGGTCCTATGCCCAAAATCTGTTACCAATGTCGTAAGCCAGGTCACATAGCTTATCAATGTCCACAAAGGAGAACAACAATGACCCCAGGAACGTCTTCGAGGAACGCAATGAAACAAATTATTGAAGCACCAGGCTTGAATGAATGCTATCAACAGGTGTTAGTTGAGGGAAAAAGTCTAGATGGGTTTATTGATTTAGGAAGCGATTGTACTACCATGAAAGCAGCCGTAGCTATAGAAAATAATTGGCTTTATGAAGCATCTGATTGTGTTTTGCAAGGTTTTGGTGGGGGTAATTGCAAGGCCTCGGGGCAAATGGTGCGAGACATAACGGTAGGTGAGGTATCTCTCAGAACAAATGTCATAATTGTGGATGACAATGCACAAGACACTTCGATTATAATTGGCAGAACATATTTCGATCAGCCAGGGATTGTGGTTACTAAGAAAAAAGGATCTCTAGAAGTAACTAAAAGTGACGATAATGCAGAAGCTTCAGGAAAATATTCTCAAGTAAATGCTGTCAATAGGAAGATAATGATGATTAAGCGCCAAATAACAGTGAATGATCTGAAGATAGGTGATGCGGCCTCAGAAGAAGAAATTAAACTTCTAGTTACGTTGCTAAACAAGTACAGAAATAGCATTGCCCTTGATATGTCAGAACTTGGACTATCAAAGACCAGCGAAATGAATATTCAACTAAAATCGGATGAAGTTATTCGGTACAAGCCATACAGGGTTCCATTTGGCCAAATGGATGAGCTTCGAGCCATCATAAATGAATTAAAATCCAACGACATAATAGAAGATTCAAATTCAGAATATGCAAGTCCCGTTCTGTTAGTTAAGAAAAAGGATGGAACAAGTCGGATGTGTGTGGATTATCGGAGACTGAACTCCATTACAAAACGTAAAAATTTTCCAACACCAAATTTAGAGGAACAGCTTCAAACACTGCACGATAGTAAGGTTTTTAGCGTATTAGATCTTATGAGCGGGTACTATCAGGTTCCGATATCAAAACCATCTCGTCACCTCACTGCCTTTGTAACACCCTTCGGACATTTTCAGTTTAGACGGATGCCGTTCGGACTTTCGAATGCTCCAGCCGAATTCATGTCAATGATTGCCAAAATAACATTCCCAATTGATGAAAAGAAAATAAAAATATATGTAGATGACACTCTATTGGCGGCTGCTTCTGTCTTTGAGGGATTGAGCATTCTCGAGAAGTTTTTGAAGGCCCTTTTTGACAATGGACTCACCCTGAATATTAAGAAATGTGAGTTTTTTCGAAGTTCCATAACCTATCTTGGACATGAAATAAGTGCAAATGGTATATATCCCGGCAAGAAAAATTTGGCAGCCATTCATGACTTTCCGTGTCCGTTGAATGTCGCAGAAGTAAGAAGATTTTTGGGACTTACGGGATTTTTCCGCAAGTTTATTAATGGGTACGCAATCATTGCTAGACCACTTCATTATCTTACGGGAAAAGACGTCGACTTTAAATGGGGTAAAGAGCAAGAAGATGCCTTTATTGAACTTAAACAAAAACTATGTTCGAAACCGGTTTTGGTGCTGTACGACCCTCGAGCAGAGCACGAACTTCATACTGACGCATCTAAGGATGGATTGGCTGGAATTTTAATTCAGCTTGATGATAACGTTGGCAAACATGCAGTCGCTTACTTCAGCAGAGCCACCTCTAAAACCGAAGCTAAAGCACATAGTTACGAATTGGAGGCACTGGCGGTCGTAGAAAGTCTAGAGCGGTTTAAATATTATCTCCTTTGCAAGAGGTTTACAATATTTACTGACTGTAATTCATTGAAACAGACCCAAGCTAAAAGAGATCTTGTACCTAAGATAGCTCGATGGTGGCTTCGTATACAAGAATTTGACTTTGATCTACAATTTAGAGCGGGAAAATTAATGGACCACGCGGACGCACTCAGCAGGTCACCAGTTGAGGAGTGTATTGAAAGCGAAATAGTAGGCTCTAAACAAGTTATGGCTATCGGAATGCAAGAAATTGACTGGGTAGCAACATTACAAAAACAGGACCCAGAGTTAATCAAAATAATAGATGTTTTGAAAGGAGGTGAAGCATCAAAAAACCATGCAAAGAGTGTGAAGCTGGAATATGAATTAATTAACGGAAGACTCTTTAAGAAAACCAATCAGGGTCCAAGGTTTGTGGTTCCTAGATCTGCGCGATGGAGGATAATTAAATCAATGCACGATGATGTGGGTCATTTGGGTCTAGATAATACTATTTCTCTGGTTAAACGAACTTATTGGTTCTCAAAAATAAGAACACTCTGCAAGAAATATATTGACAGTTGTGTAGACTGTCTCTATAATAAAAGAGGACTTGATGAGACCCGGTTTAAATTACATCCGATCGAAAAGGTGGCGGTTCCGTTTCATACGATACACATTGATCATGTGGGTCCATTCCAAAAAAGTAAACGCCAAAATTCCTATGTCCTCGGAATCATCGATTCGTTCACGAAGTATGTCATATTGAGACCTCTCCGAACAACAAACACAACTGGGGTTGTCAAAACACTGGACGAAATATCACAGTTTTTCGGTCTTCCCCTTCGAATAGTGAGTGATCGTGGCACTGCGTTCACTTCCCATGCTTTCGTTAAATATATTAAAGATAACAACATCCTTCACATCAAAACTGCAGTAAGAACTCCGAGGGCTAACGGCCAAATAGAGAGATATTTTAGAACCTTCAACACAGCAGTATCCTGCATGTCACATAATAAGGATGGGAAGGATTGGGACGATTTTGTTCCAGCGATTCAGTGGGGCTTGAATAACATCCGCCACGAAATAACTGGGAAAACCGCACACGAATTACTTTTTGCTTACGAACCGGCAAACAATATCCATAACAAGCTGTGTCTCGCCCTGCAAGGGGACCTAAGTCATCAGGAATCTGAGGTAGACATGAAACTATTACGGCAAGTGGTTGAAGAGCGCATGAAGCAAAATCAAAAGAAATTGGCTTCAAAGTTTAATAAGGGGCAAAAAGCCCCTAGACAATATAAACAAGGTGACATGGTTTTGATTAAGGCAGAACATCCAGCAATTGGAACGTCACGAAAACTACTACCTCGTTTTCGAGGACCATACAGGATCGCCGAGGTGTTATCCAACGACAGATACAGGATAGTCGACACAGACGAAAGTCAAGTCAGCCAAAAATCTTTCAATTCTGTGTATGCAGCAGATAAAATTAAACCTTGGGGTGACTTCGTGGATCTTGCCTTTGAAGATGTCTCCTCTGATGAAGAATGCGAATCTAATTAATCTTGTCATTTCCCAGCATGGTGTTCTTTATGTTAATTAAATCTATTTAAAAAAAAAAAGGTTACCTTCGTTACAATAAAGCAAACATTTAATGTACATCTTCGACTTATCTCCTGATTGGCTGGTCTTAACAAATTTTAAAACAGAAGAAGGCACCGCTTATAAAGACATGGGTGGTGTTTTTTTTGTGGCAACACTTGTTGTAACTGTGTGACAACTAAGTGATACCTGTGTGGTAATGGGAAGCCTGTGTGGCAACCAGTTGTATCTGTGTGGCGACTGGGCGATTCTTGGATGATAAGCGTGAAGCCTGTGTGGCAACGCTCGTTGTATCTGTGTGGCAACTGAGTGTTACCTGTGTGGTAAAAGGGAAGCCTGTGTGGCAACTAGTTGTATCTGTGTGGCAACTGGGTGATTCTTGGGAAATAAGAGTGAAGCCTGCGTGGCAAAACTTTTGTATCTGTGTGGCAACTCGGTTGTATCTGTGTGGCAACCGGTGGATACTTATGTTATGAGCTAAGTTGAAAGCAATTGATTTTCCTGTGTGACAACACGGTTGTATCTGTGTGCTAACTGTGTGATATCTGCGTTATAAATAAATTTTTTAAACGTGACAAGTTCATCGGGACGATGAAAAAGTCGGATGGCCGAATGTTGAGATGACATTGCACGAGAAATAAAAATGATCCCTTTTCTCAGTGAACTCAACTAGCCATGCTTAATTTACCCTCTTCAAGAGAGAGAGAGCGGCCAACGATCGGGCGGTCTGAGGGGAAGAGCGTCGAAGTTAGTCAACTCGGAACGACGAAAGGGTACGGTCGTTGGTTAGTTCGGTGGTGATAAATAATCAATTTTATAATTAAGTCAAAATTTTGTAAGTAATTGAGAAATATGGGCCCGTATTTGGTGTTCTCCAAGGACCCCATTAGTTCAAGCAGGGCTGCTATGAAAAACTGATCATGGGAAAAACACGCTAATTTAAGGATTCTTCAACACAATCCCAATCCATTTGCCTAATATTTTGATTTCACTGCTTACATAATATA
The DNA here is from genome assembly GCA_911387755.1 of Chrysotoxum bicinctum. Lineage (NCBI taxonomy): Eukaryota > Metazoa > Arthropoda > Insecta > Diptera > Syrphidae > Chrysotoxum > Chrysotoxum bicinctum. Next base: position 149,183,748 of record OU426989.1, read on the forward strand.
TTAGCTTTTATATACAAAATTTTTAAAACGTTCATATGAAAAATTTTGGTACGCTTATTTAAAGTTTTTATTATTTTTCAAATAAAAATTAAATTTACAAACAAAACTATTGAACCGTTTCTGAGATATCGAATTTTCCAAAAAAAAATTGATTTTTTTTTTAAACTCAAAAATTATTTTTTTTTTAAGTTTTGAAATGCAATGTTTTTTAAATTTTTTAGAAGCATCTCTATAAAAAATTTCATTAAAATCCGTTTTGTTGATAATGAGAAATTCTAAATTTGAAAAAAATTGTTCTATGGTAGATACAGTCAGTAATATCTTGATTTCAATTTTTACTTGCGATATATGTAGGTACTATAGGGCAAGTTCTGCATTTGGAAAAAAAATCGAACTCGAGATTTTGATCAAAGTTGACATTACGATGATAGCGAAGACGAAAAAAGTGGGTCCGACAATTCCGTCTGTCTGTCTGTATGTCTGTATGTCTGTATGTCTGTATGTCTGTACCTCGAACTACAGCCTAAACTACTGGAGGTATTTTCTTCAAACTTGGTAGTTAAGGGTCTTCGGTGATTCCCTAGAGGAAAAATTGAAATTTTTTTTTTAGCTCGAAAACTAAGGGTACCCCCCATACACCCGTAATGCAAAATCTTATTTATCTCGAAAACGGCTCTAACGATTTTGATAAAAAAAATTAAGTGTGATATTATGGACATGGACTACATTTTGGTCAAAAAAAAATTTGGGGGGAAATGTTATTAGGGGTACCTGTCATAGAACGGTTTTTTTGATTTTCGAATTTCTCACCAACGGCTCTAACGATTTTAACCAAAATTTTTATGCAGGAGCTGCTTTGCATTTGAAAAAATATAAACTAAAAATTTTTTCGAAAAAATAGTTTTTGGATTTTTAAAAAAATAATACAATTTTTTTTTTGAAAATTCAATATCTTGAAAACCGATACACGATTAAATTTTTAAATTACGTTTTAAAATGTATTTTATTAAATACTAATAATTTGCATATCAATTTTTTTTATAAAAATTTTAAGGAAAATTTAGTACACAAAAAACATGTTTCAGTGTGTCTGTATGTCTGTACCTCTCACTACAACCTAAACCACTGCACCTATTTCTTTCAGTCTCGGTAGTTAAGAGTCTTCGGTGATTCCCTAGAGGAAAAATTGAAATTTTTTTTTTAGCTCGAAAACTAAGGGTACCCCCCATACACCCGTAATGCAAAATCTTATTTATCTCGAAAACGGCTCTAACGATTTTGATAAAAAAAAATTAAGTGTGATATTATGGACATGGACTACATTTTGGTCAAAAAAAAATTTGGGGGGAAATGTTATTAGGGGTACCTGTCATAGAACGGTTTTTTTGATTTTCGAATTTCTCACCAACGGCTCTAACGATTTTAACCAAAATTTTTATGCAGGAGCTGCTTTGCATTTGAAAAAATATAACTTAAAAATTTTTTCGAAAAAATAGTTTTTGGATTTTTAAAAAAATAATACAATTTTTTTTTTGAAAATTCAATATCTTGAAAACCGATACACGATGAAATTTTTAAATTACGTTTAAAAATGTATTTTATTAAGTGTGATATTATGGACATGGACTACATTTTGGTCAAAAAATTTTGGGGCAAAATGTTATTAGGGGTACCTGCCATAGACCCGTTTTTTTGATTTTCGACTTTCTCATTAACGGCTCTTAAGGATTTTAACCCAACATTTTTAGCAGAAGTCCCCTTAAGTTTAAAATAATATTGTATATAAAAATATTCGAAAAAATATTTATTGGTTTTTTAAAAAAAAAAAAAAAAAAAAATTAAATCAATATCTTCAAAACCTATGAACGATTATTTTTTGAAATTATTTCCTAAAACCAATATTATTAAATACTTAAAATTCGCATCCCACATTTTTTTCTTGAAAAATTTTAGAGAAATTTCTTATATAAAAAATTTATTTAATAATAAAACGATTTTTTAAGGTTTATTTGCATAAATTCATACTTTTCCGGAAACCAGACGGCAATTTTACGCATTTGCACATTATTATCTCATTAAATCGATGTTTTGTATTTATAAAATATATCTTAAATTCCAAAGTACTTTTACATAAGAGCAAGTTCGTGCGATCCAGTCGTGCATTTTATTTGTATTTGAATTTAGATCGTAAAAATTAATCAAAAGAAAAAATTTTTTAGCAAAATTCTCGAAACCGTTTTCGAGAAAAATACGATTTTGGAAAACCATTTTTTAACATTTGTATGGGGAGTACCTACCGTTATTTTTAAGTAAAATAAATTTTTTTCTTAGATACATTTTATAATTTATATTAAATAACTTTTATTTATCAAGTTTTAAAAAAATCGATCATGGCGTTTTCGAAATATTAAGTTTCTAAAAAAAAAATTTGAAATTTTTTTTAAAAATCGAAAAAAATTTTTTGAAAATTTTAATACACAATAATATTTAAACTGCTGGGAAGCCTTAACATAGAAATTGGTAGTACCGTTTTTGAGTAAATCAAAAACAAAAATAATGGTTCCATGGAGGTACCCTCAATAACCGTTTAGGCTGTAGTCGAACAGACAGACAGAATTGCGACACCCACCTTTTTTGGTCTTCGCTATCATCGTAATGTCAACTTTGATCAAAATCTCGAGTTCGATTTTTTTTCCGAATGCATAACTTGCCTTATAGTACCTATAAGTTGCAAGTAAAAATATGTTAATATCTGGAACACAGAAAACCCTCATGAAATGCAAGAAGAGTCATTGCATCTTTATTCAAATGACAATTTGGTGAGTCATTTCCAGTAATAAACTGATTGGCTGATAGTTTTTGCGATGTAAATCGAGTTTTTTTCGCAAGATATAAAGGAGATTTGATAACCAGATCCCCAGATCTAACTCTCCAGACTTCATCCTTTGGAGGTTTTTCAAATCTCGCATTTATCACAACAAACCACAAATCTGTCAAGCCTAAAGCCCAGCAATTTAAATCAAAACGCCGTAAAAAGAGCACAAAGTGCATCAAACCGTGTGGTGGTTATTTGATTTAATGTTATCAATTTCTCTTTCATCTTCTAATAAACTTTTTATGAAAACGGAGCCATTTTTTTTAATTTCTAACAAAATGTTAGACAACACAAGTCACGTTTTGTCATTACTTTGGTCCCACCCTGTATATTTGAAATAGACGTTACAAGATCTTTTTTATAAATAAAAACTCATCTTTTAAAAACTGGGCGACACAACTTCTTACAGCCTCTTTTACGGTTTTGAAATTTTCGAAACTTTTCTTCTTTCAAAAGTACATACCTTTTTAATATTAGATAATATTTCTAAGATCTTCAAATTTTTTTCTGAATTTCTTTTAGCCCTTTCTACATTCTTTTTATATTTTCAAGTTGTAAAATTAAGGCATTTTAAGACAAATTAAGGCTCCTGAACTTTGGAAGCGAACACAATCAAATTAATTTTCCCAATTATAAGAGCAGTCATAGTTTCACGGTGAATTGTGACAAACATTGTGCATTTCGGTTGGCACATCGTATTACCGCCAGCTTCTCTATTCCATTGTTATTATGAAACACATATAGAATATTAAGGAACACAATCCAAAAAGTTTCTTCAAATTCCAAGCGAAATAAGCACTCAGAAGCATTATAATTACGACACAAATACCCGCAGGATATTAAGGATTTGAACAAAAAGGAACAAAAACTATGCTAATGCATTTTGCCAGATAGACGATTGGTGGTATAACAGACCAAATATGGATTTCCTTTTAAATGGATTTTGTGTTTTAAGTTTTCCCCCCAAGTTTTATAATATTTATATTCATAAAAGAAATATAATCTAGCACACAAATGAATTATGGAACATTGTTTTGGGTTGGTGTGCATAGTTGGAGGCAATGAATCATTGTATCAAAAAGTTTTGGGATTATTAAGATGTAATATTTTCACTCTACATAATATTTGCTAAAATTTCATAAAATAGAGTGCCGAACTATAAGCCCCAAAGTTTGCTTAACCTTACGGAGAAAGCAATAATTGTTTTTTTATGGACCAAGGAAAATAAAAACAAATTGTTAAGAGGCTCCAACAATGCAAGGAGACAACCTAATACTGGATCTAATAAGTATCGAAGAGATTTAGAAAACTTCCGACCGGCCGAAACTTAATAGAGCCCTGGCAGATATGGAGGTATAAGATTGTTGAGGAAAATAGACTCTGCTTTATTTTACAACAGCAATACGCTAAGGCCACCATTGTACAATATTAGAACTGAAGTACAAACAAAAAGAAATAATACAATTTAATAAAATGTACACATATATTTATATTTATCTAGTAATCTAATTGTAGATTTTAAATCTCATATTGATGAAATAAATAAATAAATAAATAAATAAATTTCAAGTTTGCTTACGACAGCATTCATCATCATCATCGGCTCGACAACCGGGTTCCGGTCCTGGCCTCTTTCAACAAGTCTCTCCACCTATCCCGGTCTCTAGCTGACGCCATCCAGTTGCGCACCCCAAGGCTTCGGGCGTCCTGGTCTACGCCACCTCTCCAGCGCAAGCATGGTCTACCACGCTGTCGTCTACCATAGAATGTACCACAAAGAACTTTCCGAGGTGCCCTGCCCACCGGAGTCTACCGAGCTTAATTTTTGTCACGATATCTGCTTCAAGGTAGATTGCGTACAGTTCATGATTGTACCGTCTCCGGAATCGTCCTTCCTCACATACGGGGCCAACAATTCTCCTTAAGACTTTTCTCTCGAACGCAGCTAAGAGGTCGGAGTGCCTTTTGCTAAGCACCCAAGTCTCGGATCCATATGTGAGTACTGGCAGGACCATGGTCCTGTACAGCAGTAGTTTTGAAGTTATGGTGAGATTTCTGGATTTGAAGAGCTTTGACAGACTATAGTAGGCTCTGTTGGATTTGAGAAGCCGCCCGCGTATTTCTTCTTCTATATTGTTATCGGCTGCTACTATTGACCCAAGGTATTGAAAGGATTGCACCACTTCAAATTCGTGCTCCGCAACCTTGATTGTTTGACCAACTGTTCCTCTCGCATTCGACGCCACCATGTACTTTGTTTTACCTTCACTAATGTGCAGCCCCAGATTTTGTGCCGCCTGCTCGATCTGGATGAAGGAATCGTGTACAGCTTGTTCGGTTCTTCCGATGATGTCGATGTCGTCTGCGTAAGCCAGTAACTGGCTGGACCTGTTGACGATGGTCCCTCTTGTTGCCGTGCCAGAGTCACGGATTGCTTTCTCCAACGCCAGGTTGAAGAGGAGGCAGGCCAAACCGTCCCCTTGTCGGAGTCCATTAAAGATGTTGATTGGTCTGGATAGCAATCCGGCTATTTTTACTTGGCTTTTTACGTTGGTCATGGTCAACCTACATAGTCGTGTCAATTTATTTGGGATGCCGAATTCTCTCATGGCTTTGTAAAGTTCTACCCTGGCTATGCTTTCATAGGCGGCCTTAAAGTCTATAAACAGATGGTATGTTGGGATGTTAAATTCTAGACATTTTTCCATCGCCTGCCTAAGGGTAAATATCTGATCAGTTGTTGATTTGCCTGGAATGAAACCACACTGATATTGTCCGATAACGGTTTTAGCGTATGGGGTTATCCGGTCTTGTAGGATAGAGGAGAGTATCTTATAGGCGGTACTCAACAACGTGATACCTCTATAATTGCTGCACGTTGTGACATCTCCCTTCTTATGTATGGGGCATATTAAACCTTTTCGCCAGTCTTCTGGCATTTCTTCCTGCTCCCATACGTGTACTATAATATCATGAATTGCTTGACGTAAGGCTGGCCCGCCGCACATAGGTCAATTTTTCACATTTATGCGGCCAAAAACATTCATCCACTTATATTCTTTGTATTGGGTTTTATATGACGAAAAAAAATATAATTTTAATAAAAAAACTATTTTGAGGTAAATTTAGAAATATTTTGAGGTTTTTTAATTTATAATAATAACATTTAGATATTTATAATTATTGATTTAAGAAAATAAAATTTTTTTAACTTTATTTTTTTACTTTTTTAACAATTTTTCAGCTCGCAAAAAATAATAAAAATGATAATTATTTAAACTTAATTCATAATACTCGTAATTCAATAACAAATTCGTCTAGTGGTTCAATGCCTGAATCGGGTTCGGTGTTAGAATCTGCTGGCACAAGCATATTTCTTGCTTCAGGGCAAAATGATTTTAAAATGGTTCGCTTTTTTGGCTTAAGGCTGCTTATGAGTGGATCGGAACTAAGTAATACATATATACATTTAAATTGCACTGTTCTCTTGAAAATGTCCTTGCAAAATTTTCGCGATATAAGCGAAAATGTTTATTGTGGCCTCTGCAGCTTTCTCTGGTAATTGGCCTATTGGCAACAACAAGTTTTCGATTATGGTTGCACCGTGTATCAATATATTGTGCATTGTCGGAGTCATTGGGTGCCAATTATAAAGATTGATGTATAGCTGACCTGTATCTTTGACAAATTGGTCATATTTTTGTGAATCAATTTTGTGTCCACTTGAAATGGTTTCCAATATGACCTTTAATCTACAGCTACGAGCAACTAATTAGAAACGAAATCTCAATGAATGAAAATGCACCTGTAAAATCTAACGGTTTTTTGTTTAATTATTTAAATGTTAGTTTCTTGTTTACTTAGCTGTTGACTTCTAGAGTGGTAGGTTATGTGATATTGGTGCTTATACGAAAGAAATTTTAAAGGAAGTTCGAAGGTTCCGTTTAGCCACGACTCATTATTTTTCAAAAACGCCTCTTCTTTTCTATAGCATTTTGCCCATTTTTCCTTCAAAGTCGATTTAAATAAGGAAAATCTATGTTTCAATCTTTTTTATCATCCACAGTACTGCCATAGTTTGACAGTAAGCGATTTTCTAAATAATTAATTTTAGCTTCAAAATCTGGTAAATTTTGTTCTTTCTTAAACTCATAGAGGTACCTCCGACTCACAATTTTCACCCCTGATGTTCTCGGAGTTCCAACAGCAAGAAAACACAATGATTGTTTCACTATTCAGAATTTTAATTTTTTTGACCGAAAAATCTGTGCTGTCAAAAATGTCAATATTTTTGTCATCTGCAGTCTTCTGCAGCCAATTTTTATTACATTTGGAGATGAAAAGGTTACACTTCACAATTCAAAAAGAATTATCATCCGATCTAACGCGGAAATATAACAAATTCAATTTTGAAAAGTAAAATATGGTAAAAATATAGCCAAAAAAATACCCAAAGTTTAACAGCAATAAATTTTTAGAATCATGCATTTCAACGGAGCAAATTCTAATAAAAATAAGAAATCATAACTGAGTTATCGAAATCCATCACTTTATTATTAATAACACACACAGAAATAGAAATATTGACCAAACAACTTTATTCGTCCTGTAAACTATATGGTAAGAAAAACGTGTACTGCGGTTAGAGATCAAGTTAAAATTACACGTATTTGCAAACGGTGTGCTTTTGTGAGGTAAAAAGAGTAAAATTAAAAACTGGGACTATTCTCCTAACGATCGACAAACTGTTTTTTTTGTTTACCGTAAGTTTACAAAATCGACTTTTGGCCGCATTAAAGCTAAATATTGACCTATGTGCGCCGTGATGGAATAATTCGGCTTGTATGCCATCGGCTCACGGGGCTTTGTTCTGTTTAAGCCGGCCTATAGCCTTCTCAACCTCTTCTATGCTTGGTGGCGGCAACATAGGATATTCTTCTTGAAGTAGTGGAGCCTCCACTTCTGCAGTGAGCTGACCATTTAGCAATTCATTAAAGTACACTTCCCATCGCTCCAGTATGCTTTCAGGATCGGTGATCAGATTTCCCTCTCCGTCCTTGCAGTATGTGCAGCGTGGTGTGTACTGCGTCATGTTTCGGACGGATTGGTAGAACTTCCGCGCCTGGTGCGGACCTCGCTCTCGGCTATTTTCAATTTCACAGATTAGGTTCTTCTCCCAGGCTGATTTTTTGTCTGTGTAGCCGTTTTTCTATTCTTCTGAGCTCTTTATATTCCTCTTCGCGTGCCCGCGTTCTATGAGATTGTTGCATTGCTCGGTACGCAACATTCTTACGTTCAGTCGCTAGCTTGCATTCATCATCAAACCAGTCGTTCCGATTTTTACGACTGCTGCCTAAGATGGAGTTGGCAGTACTAATGACAATATTCTTAAGGCGTACGACAGCATTGCCAGGATAAAACTAAATAGAAAGATAGATACATAAGTCCATAAGAAAGTTTGGCATCCCGAATAGACCTACACGACTTTGTAGGCTTACTGTTTCTCAAAACGGTTGAGTTTGATCAATTTTCAAGTTTAAATTATATTTTGTAATAAAATTTTCAATACTGGATTTTTAAAAAAATTTAAACTTTTTTTTTAAAACTTAATGGCGTAAAATTTAAGTCGAATTATTACGATGTTAAAGTATTTTGCGAATTTCAATTTTGAGCAGAAATTGAATTTTTTGGCTTGTCTCCAAAACTAACGGTACCTGTCATACAGCCGTTATAGATTATAAAAATAAATGAATTTGGTGGTGCAACAGCTCGAAGTGATCCTGGACCTAGTGACTTACAACTCTCAACCATTCCTGTGTGCCTATTACCAGGAGGAAAAGGGACCTACAATTTTCTGCCGATTCCAAACGGCTAATGACAAGACTTTTCATGACAAGATACAGTGAATCACAAAAGTAAGTAAGCATCTCTTAGTTTAAAGATCATTTCCTTCAAACAATCGATAGTAATGTTAAAAAAAAAAAAAACTTTATATTTTTTTCTGTAATTGATATGTAACATTTCAAATAAAAATTTAAAGAAAACTTAAGAAATATTCGACTAAAACTAAAAAACATAACAAATTTATATCAAAAAAGTAAGTAAGCAGTTCAAATAAACCTTGAATTCATTACAGGTATTTTGTTAATCTTATCCATTTAGTACTTCGTTGGATACCCTTTGGCTTTTATAACTACTGCTTTCATACGAGGCATTGAGTTAACCAAATTTTGCGTAACGTTTTGTCGAATTTTAGACTATTCATCCTGAAGAACAAGCTTTAAATCATCTCTCGTCCTGATTTCATGTTTTCTTACTTGTCAATGACATTTAAGTCGGGCGAATGTGGTGGTGATTTGAGCTGGATTCGGACGTTACAAAGCAGCCATTCTTTGACAACATGTAAGGTATGTTTAGGATCATTGTGTTACTGGAAGACAAATGGCCTACCCATACCCAGCTCATTGGCATTTTTCTGAAAATTTGTCTTTAAAATATTCAATTAGTCGAAACTATTCATCAAAAAATCTATAAACACTAAATTGCCGATACCAGATGCTGCCATACACCCCCACACCACAATGTTTCCACCTCCGAGCTTCACGGTTCCTGACATGTTCGATGATTCAAGCTTTGTGTTTTTTTTTTCTTCGAACTTTTCCGCGTCCATCTAAGCCGTGGATATTAAATTAGCTTTCATTGGAAAAATAACAACTGTGTTCTAAAATTCTGCTTGTTTAGATTCATGGGTTTTTGAAAAGAAGAGCCACTTTTGCCGATTTATTTTACTTATGTAAGGTTTCTTTCTAATGTTGCGACCATGATAACCGGGTTGGTAGAGCACTCGTCGACTTGCCTGTTTCTGTGGTTATTTCTGCTGATATCTTTGATGCGCTTACTTTGGGATTCCTCTTCACTTTCCTAACAATAATACGGCATTCCTTTCGAGTGAGCTTGCGAGAACGTCCCAATCGAGGGTCATTTTGCAAACTTCCAATGTTATTATATTTGGTTATTATTTTGTGCATAGTAGATGGACTTTTGTTAATAATTTTACCATTCTCGCACTCCGATTAATTTTCCAAATAGTGTTTGATTATAATTTTTGTTAAATCTAAGCTAAGTTGACTACCTCTTGGAGCCATTTCCTTTTATTTATTATTAATTAATCTTAAACTGAACAAAATTATAGAAAAGAGAGATAAGCAACCAAAAACTAAAAAAATAAAATGCACGACTGGGTCGCACGAACTTGCTCCTATGTAATAGACAAGGAATTTTAAAATCGAATGTTATTAGAGAAAACTGTTCATAAGGATAAAATGAATTTTTTAAATTCGTTAAGTAGTAAGAGATAAAAACAGAATGATATGCAAATATGAATTTATGCAGGAACAAAAATTATAAGTCGTTGTAGTGGTTCCTTAAAAAAATAAGCTTTTATGTACAAAATTTTTAAAACATTTTTAAGAAAAAATGTTGGTACGCCAAACTTAAGTTTTTATTATTGTACAAATAAAAGTCTAATTTCCAAAAAAAATACTAAGCCGTTCTTGAGATATAGAATTTTTCAAAAAAAAAATTAATTTTTTTCTAAAAATTGAAAAAATATTTTTTCTTAAGTTCTTAAATGCAATGTTTTTTAAACTTCTTAGGAGCTTTTTTATAAAAAATTTCATTAAAATCCGTTAAGTCGATAATGAGAAATTCAAAATTCGAAAAAATCGTTCTATGGTAGGTACAGTCAGTAATATCTAGATTTAAAAATTTTTTTTATTAAATTATAAATCGTGAAGATTAATCAAAAGAAAGAAATTTTAGCAAAATTCTCGGAACCGTTTTCGAGAAAAATGCGATTTTCGAAAACCATTTTTTAAAATTTGTATGGAAGGTACCGTTAGTTTTAGATAAAACAAATTTTTTTTCTCAAATCTTGTAGATTATATTAAGAAACTTTTATTTACCAAGTTTGAAAAAAATCGAGCATGGGGTTTTCGAAATATTGAGTTTCCAAAAAAAAATTTTGATTTTTTTTTCAAAAATCCAAAAAATTAAAAATTGAAAATTTGAATATGTAATAATATTTAAACTTTAGAGGAGCTTTGGCATAAAAAAAATTATTAAAAGCGGCTGTACCGTTTTCGAGAAAATCAAAAACAAAAAAAATGGACCCAGGGGGCTACCAAAAATAACAATTTTTTGTAAAATTTTTTTCAACCATTAGCTAGTTTTAACCAAATGAAATTTTTCGAATTTTTGTTAAAAAATTCTGTGGGACAGTTTTTGAGAAAAAAAAATATTTATAAAATTTCGAAAAAAAATCGTATGGCAGGTACCGTTATTTTTGGTCTTAAAAAAAAATAGAAAAAAACATCCGGGGGTAAAAAATTAAAACCCATATCTACCAAGTTTGAAGAAAATCGGCCGAGCCGTTTAGGCTGTAGTCGAACCGACAGACAGACAGACAGACAGAATTGCGAGACCCACCTTTTTTGGTCTTCGCTATCATCGTAATGTCAACTTTGATCAAAATCTCGAGTTCGATTTGTTTTACGAATGCAAGTAAAAAACGCTCAATAGAAAACTCTTTAGTTGTTGTTAATTGTTTTCCAAATACATAGTGTGATAGATAAGAAATGGACTTCTCAATCAGTAATTAGTAAAGAATGTAATAGTTGAAAATAAAATCAGTCATCTACTCCTCAAATCCCTTAGCAATATTTAAGCTTGAAAAAGGACTTTTTAACATTCTTCTCATTGGCTCTGTATTTCCTATACGAATATCTAGGCAGTCGAATATTCAATTAATTATTATCATTCCTCGACAAAAGCCGTAAAGAATTGTGTTGGTATTCAAGTCTCCCATAACTGATACAATTTGTTTTGTTCATGAGACTTTAACTACTACTTCAACTAGATGTCTACACATTTTGCAAAATAAAAAAAATGTCCCATTCCGAGAGTTTATATTTGCAATTTGCAATGCGTCTACTGTCTCATATTGCAAATACAATTTGTCACCGTTCAGTGGCAATAAATTCTTAAGGAATCAGTTCTGCCATTGAAAATTCTAATACTAGCCACATAGTATTGGTACAGTAAGCCCCGCTTAAATTCACATGAAAACATGAACACATTAGAACAAAATGGATGACTGTAATGACAAGAGAGGAATTCAGTTCGAATTCAATAATAGCATTGAAAAACGAATTGATATCGGACAAATTAACAGCAACATTTTAGCGGGATCTTTTCTTAACCGATATGCTTATAAGTAGTTCATTTTTTCTCTGATGCCATAGGTAGAGGTATTACGTGATGTTCAGCGGGTTTTACTGTATATTCATATATCGTTTGATCCTGGTTTTCTTTCTACTCGACTGAACTAGAGTTTTCATTGAAAAGTCATACAAGGGTATTCAAATCGATTCTATTGAAAGGCACAATATATAGTTAGATGAAGTAGGTGTAGGTATGCTGCTACATCCGGCATTGTGCTCTATTGTGTACTTGAGCTAGTTTAATTCAATCGTATGTGTCCAAGTGGGTTTTTTGGGGGTGACGCGATGTGGCGTTTAGATTGGGTGTATAAGGTTGGGATACCGTTGGTCGGATAAGGTTGAATTGGTGCGTAATAGAGACCGTCAGCCATTGTCCGTAATGCAATTTCACGACTCGAATTGTAAAGAAGCCGCATTGAATTTGCAATATCCGTTCCATGGATAAAAAGTAATACTTGATATAGCGGACTGAAAGTCTGTTATTAAAGCCAGCGTTGTTATAGTTATTATTTTTAGAATAATTGTGTTTTGTAAAATTTAATTTTTCTTTCGCACTTATGCCGGCTAGATATTGAAAAACTAATTTTTAAGGTTTGGCAAAGGAGTTTGAATCATAACTCGCATTCAAATAAATTTTTATCAGAACTGCCCCGAAGGTAAGTTAACATACAAAAATGTTCCGAGTGAAACGGACAAAAACCGAATGCATTTTATTTCTTTACTTTCAAAGTTTATGGGAACTTATTTATGACTTACTTTACCTACTTAAGGTGGCACTGCAGACCGGGGTAGACCACGGCCTTAACCAACAACTTTCTCCAGCTATTTCGTTCCCTAGCTAAATGTCTCCAATTCCACACGTCAAGTTGATTGACGTCCTCTCCCACTTGTTGGATTCGAAGACTTTCCGGGCCGGAGTATTCGCTCTCTCTCTGACCTAGCCATATCACTCGTTGGACTTACTTTAGTTCGTTCGACTCGGTCAGTTTTCCTGTACAGTCCGTACAGTTCATAGTTATGTCTTCTCCTCTGCTACCCATAAATGTAGACGTGACCAAATATCACACGGAGGAATTTTCTCTTGAAACATCCTTAAGCCTTCTCATCCACTTCCGACAAGGCCTATGTCTCTGCACCATACACAAGGACCAGGATGATAAGAGTTTTAAAAAGGGAAACTTTAGTTACTCCAGAGAGGACTTTGGTACTCATTGCGTTCTTAGTCCAAAGAAGCAGCGATTAGTCAGAGTTGTTCTCCGTTTGATTTCAGCGCTGGTGTTATTGTCTCAATTGATAGGGGCGTCTAGGTAGACAGAGTCCTTAACTACTTCAAAATTATAGCGTGTCCTTTATTGATGATATAATATACTTGATCTTGCCCTCAATGACCGCACCTGAAGTCAATATCGGTGGCGTATCCGAGTTATTGAACGGACTTTTGAAAGATTGTGCTTCTAGTGTAGACACGTGGTCAGGGTTTGGACTTTACTTCGATCGAAGTAGATCTACTTCGATTTTGAGAAACAAAATTTAATCTACTTCTCTACTTCTCTGTTTTATGATCTACTTCTCCATAAAAAAAAATCTTAAATAACATATTTAAAGACAACGCTGATAACTCTGTATTACATAAGGAATAAGCGTAGGAATCGTTTAAACGTAAATACCGTGGAAATATTAATGTTTTCGAAGTCATTTGCCGTGTTTCTTTGGAAAAGTTATCCGTAGTAGAGTAGGATTTTATATGAATAACAACATCCGCAGTAGGATCACTGCCGATAAAAAGAGAAGTGAAATCCTGCTGCGGATAGAGATTTGACGTTTATTCGAGTATCGGCAGTGATCTTACTGCGGATGTTATCGGCAGTGATCCTACTGCGGATGTTGTTATTCATATAAAATCCTACTGTACTGCGGATAACTTTTCCAAAAAAACACGCCTATTTACAGAAAAACCTAAAGATATTTATGAGCCACTTTTTGAATTGATAGAATTCATACAAAAATGCAAGTTCGTTGGTGGAAAATTTACTTTAAAATAGTAATATTTTATTACTATTTTTTTTACAAGTCTGAAGTCTGAATTTACTTTTATATGTTATGTTTATATATAAATAATTTTTTGTTATTTCTTTTTTTTTTTTTTTTAAGAAGTCTTTATTTACTGTTATATGTACATATATGTAGAATATTCTTCCCCAGCAAAATAAAAGAGATGTTTCTTTTAGTAAGTATAATTCAAAATTAAAATTAGTTTCAATGAGGGAAAAAGCAAATAACAATTATTAATTAGAAAATAAGTAAAAGTAATCAGTTAGTGCACAGTTCCTTTCGTCGCTTAACTCAACTGTGTCCCTCTCTCTTGTCTGTGCTTTTGACTACTTGAGTGGCATTTACTGCCTCTGTGCCAGGTCTGCCACCCACACGGCCATCCTGGAATTCGACTGCCCCAGTCGAAGGAATAACATCTTCAGCATATTCATATTCCTCGGACCCGAAATCAAATTGAAACCTACGCCATCGCTTTATATAATCTGCTGCCGTCGAAGTTTGTTTAGGTCTTTCACGGTCACCGTCTTTCTTAACCAAATAGTGATCGTTACGGCCGACCTTAACTATTTCATAAGGTCCAAGATACTTAGGGAAGAGTTTTTGTCCTGTATCAAACTGCGTTTTACCTAAATCGTATGAAGGCGCCTTTTCTCTTTTTTGATTGTAAGTTCTTTTGTTTTCTTCTTTTATTTCATGTATTTGTTTTTTGGCTTCTGATCTTAACTCCTGACGGTCTTCTTCAAAGGCAACTATAATCTCATCTTCAAGGAGCTGCCTTAAATTTACATCATTATCCAAAGTCAATTTGGCACCGAACATCAACTCCAAATGAGTTCTATTAGTGCTTCTGGAGACATTTGAATTTATGGCACATTGTACTCTGTACCATTTTAATGGGTTTTCAATGGAAAGTAGCGTTAGGCCTTGGATGATGGTTTTGTTCATCTTTCCTGCGTGTCCATTGTCTCTGGGCACTAGATTATGTTCGATTTTTCTCTCCAAACAATAAGCATCAAACTCATTAAGCGTGCATGTAGATCCTTTGTCAGAAACAATTGGTCGGGGGTGACCAAACACTACTTGTGATTTTAAGTTTAAACGGTTGATGACTTCGCTAGACGTTGTTCTTTTAAGTGCCTCTGGTAGTTGTGACTCATCAGAAGATATTAAATTTATTTCGAACACAGGATTCTTTACCTTGGGTTTCTTTTTCCAAATGATAGTTTGCCCATCTTCTATGACTAAAGATACTTCTGGCAGTAAATCTTTGCCTGAGATCTCGATGTTGATTTTTGAAGCACCCAATGTTTTAGCTGATGGTTGGCATCCAAATGCAATGGTGTCAACTCCTGGATACTGCATGTCACCGAAAGTCAACTTTTCTCTGAGACTCTCTTTGGCAAGAGTTAGATCGCATCCTGTATCGATAAGTGCCTGGACATCCTTTCCGTGGATCTTGACCGGAGTGGTGATATCTGGAACTATCAACCTGTTGATTTTAGCACTTGTGGTTGGCTTATTCTCTGGACAAGTTTTTGCTATGTGTCCAAACTGGTTGCATTTGAAACAACGACAGCCTTTTTCCTTATTTGGACACGATTGAGCATTGTGAGAAAGAGCACCACAATAATGGCATCGAGACTGCTGACCTGTTTCTTCTTTTCTGGTAGTGACATTCTTAGCAATTGATTTATTCGCAGTGGTATTTTTAGAACGCATTTGATCAGCTTTCATTCGCTCATACGGCTTAAGATCTGCCTTTAGTTCTTCTAAGGTCTTCGCATGATAAAGTATACCCTTGCTCAAAACATCATCTGGTATGCCCGCTACGATATATTCTAAAAGATGAACCTCGTCTATAATTCCCCTAGAAGCTATCTTTTTCATTCTATAAAAATATTCTAGGAATGACTCGCTTTCGAATTTTGTTGTCTTATCGAGGATTTTATGAACGTTTTCATGTTCCTGTTTGCCGAATTCCTTCACCAAAAACTCACTTAATGCACACCAACTGCTGATCATCTTTTGAGATTCCAATGCAAGTTTGGCCGCACCGAATAATAATCGCCTGCAGTACAAAAACTTCTGGACGTCTCCCCATCCGCAAACCATAGACACATTCTTAAAGTCCGAGATCCATGATTCAATCCTTTTACCATCTTCGCCATTGAATTTTTCTAGTGCTTCTTCAACATCTTTAAACTGGAAGGAATTATGGACGCATGAAGTTTCAGCTTCTGATGTCATCTTTTTTGTTTTGTTAAAAGGTTCTTCGTTCACAATTTCTTGAAATAAAAGTACTTCTTTGTCTTCGCTTTTTCTTGTCCTTTACTTGTGGTGGAGATTTGATCACTTTCAAACTCGTCCACGCTTTGCTCTTCGCTTGTTTCTTCTCCTTTACTAGTTTTCCGTTGCCAAAGATTTTGAATATAAGCCGTTTTGTCTCAAATTTTCTTACAATTCTTTTACCGTAAGACGGTTTAGATCATGTCCGATAGGCATGAAAAAAAAAAAAGAATAATGTAGATGAGGGAACTTCTGACACCATGTAGAATATTCTTCCCCAGCAAAATAAAAGAGATGTTTCTTTTAGTAAGTATAATTCAAAATTAAAATTAGTTTCAATGAGGGAAAAAGCAAATAACAATTATTAATTAGAAAATAAGTAAAAGTAATCAGTTAGTGCACAGTTCCTTTCGTCGCTTAACTCAACTGTGTCCCTCTCTCTTGTCTGTGCTTTTGACTACTTGAGTGGCATTTACTGCCTCTGTGCCAGGTCTGCCACCCACATATATTTAATTTGTTTCTATTGTAGTCTGAAGTTTGTGTTATAGTAATATTTATTTTATTTTAGGTCTGAATTTCGTGTACCTTATAGTTACTTGTATGCAATTAATTATTTAGTTTTTAATGAAAAATAATCAAATAATACTGAATAAACGTTTGTTAATAATTTTATTTCGAAAAATTTGTTTTTTCTTTAATTTCCTAAAACTACTTCGTAAATTTTCTACTTCAGTTTTTTCCGTATTTACTTCGAAAATTTAAACCCGAATTTTAAGTCCGAACCCTGCGGTTGGGTTTTGAACTACTCGTATTCTTTCAAGAACAATGTTGAAGACGTCATCGCACGATAGAGCATTAAAAAAAAAAATTAAATTTGGTGGTGCAACAGCTCGGAGTGAATCAGGACCTAGTGACTTACAACTCTCAAACTTCCCTGTGTGCGTGTTATCAGGAACGGAGGGGACCTACAATTTTCTGCCGATTCCGAACGGCTAATGAGCAGCACTTTCCATGACAAGAGGTACTCTTGGAGAATTTGTCAATTTCTCGCAAGAGGCGGTACACCCCTGAAAAAAACTTTGCAGCGGCTGAGAATCGAACTCGAGACCTTCCGCATGACAGTCCAACGCAACGCACTAACCATTATGCCAAGGGGTACTACACGATAGAGCATTATCAGCTTAAAAATATTTCGAAGACGTAAAATTTCTTAAAAGCCGGTAAAAGCTTTGCTTGTATAGATTTTATATTACTCAATTAAAAGTTGAATCGGCCTCAACTCTAACAATGGGGCCTATCGTGAATAAAATTTCCCTGGGAATTGTTCCCAACTTTCAAAATTGTGATCTCGGATAATGTCGAAAGTTTCCCTTGGAATTTATTGATATTGGGAATTAAGTTTCGTAGTGACTTTGGCTCTCATTTAAAAAGGCCAGTCGCCAGCTTACAATGAACAGTGCAGAAGTATTGACCTTTCCAATTTTCGAAGATGGGGAAAATTCCGAGGGAAATTTTGTTCACGATAGCCCCCAATATGTTTTGCTCAGGTATAGGCACCACAATCAGCTCATCAAATATATACCCTTCTAGACGCAAAGTTAGGCCAATTTCACTGTGAATTTTACTTTTGTACGGGAATTCATCAAATCCACCTTGGAAATAAATGTGGACGGTTATGAAAGTATCTATCTGATAAGTCCACTGCAGGACCTAGATGAATGGCATTTTTCTAACTGAGGTCACTTTAAATTTTAATTGAATTATATCCAATCGCTCCAAACTGAAGTAATTTTCTTTCTTCATCTTCAATTAACCTAATTTTTACACCTTTGTGGAAAAAAATTCGATTGATATTTTATTGATTTTGTCTTATTAAACTATGATAAATTATTCATAACCCATTTATTTGGTATCGATGCATCTTCCTTGTTCGATTCAAAATTCTTTTTCGGATCATTTATTCAACGTTGCCGAAATGCATTCCGTTTACTTAGGTTATATCAGGAAAGTTTTACCCTTCAGCTCAACTTAGTCTCAAATACGTATTGCACAAACATTTTCGGAATCACAGAAACAGGCCTGTGAACTGCGTAACGTCATGTCAGAAATTCAAAATAAATGAAGCATAGTATAAGTATTGTTCCTAAAAATAAGCCCCATTCGTTCCGTGACTTGCAATGGCTTAAATCTGTTAACTCTAATAACTACGCTGCCTGGAAAGTTGGATGTAGATTTCATTTTTGTTCGAGAAATGTAAGTAAACTAAATGAAATCACTGTGAGATTAAATGCAGTGAACTTTAAAAACATAAAACTGTTAGCACTCGAACGTGATATGATGGAAAATGAAGGTCCACGAACTAAAATGAGTTATACACCATTGGTATATGGACAAAGAGAAAACTGAATGAAATTTGACGATCCTCTGAATTAAGTTCTAAGGTAAAATCAAAAATTATTTCAATGAGAGTGGCTTATAAGTTTGTAGAAAAATGAATACAGTGTACGTATGAGTTGGTGTAAACGAGTATGCGGAAATTCTTTACTTGCGACGTATCGGTAATTTTCTGCTAACTGTGATTTAATTTGTTCTGTGAATTTATTTGTTATTTCAAAAATGTTCTCATCAGTTTCTGTTAGTTAAATTTAATTTTGGTTGAATCATAGTTAATTTTATTTGACTTTCGACTTTCTCATTAACGACTCTCATGATTTCGACCAAAATTGTGTATACCGAAGCTCCTTTGAGTTTTAAAAGTATATAGCTTATAAAAATGTTCAATAAAATAGTTTTTGTTTTTTTAGGAACATTATTTTTGTTTTCGGAAAGTTTAATATCTTGAAAACCAGTAAACTATTAATAGGTGCGTTTTATTATTCACAAATCTATCTGGATCCGGATCTGGATTAAGTTTTAACATGTATTACAAAAACAATTTGGGATCCTGTTTTCTATCGGGATCTATTTCAAAGATCCAAAAATTAGTTACTACACTGGCGAGTAGATGGCTTTTATGATAAGGTAGTGTAAGCTATAGTGTAAAGAAAAAAGACAAGAAATAATTGAAAATTTACAAACCAAAGGATAAAAAGAGACGGACTTATAACACTGCTGTCACTAGGATCCGTATCGTTTTATTTTCAAGGGAAGATCCAGATCCGGATCCAGATAGATTTGTGGATAATAAAACGCACATAATATTTAAAAATTGCCTTTAAATTTATATTTTTATATAAAATATTATTTTAAATTTAAAGAGCTCCTTAATTAAGATTTTGGTTAAGATCGTTAGAGTCGTTAATAGCGTTCCATTTTTTAAAATAATCAAGTTTAAGTTATTATTAATTTTACGAAGATCGTTGAAAACCAGTTACACACTCAGCAATTCTCTTACGAGTCACTTCGCACTTTCGGGGACTAGTTGTCGAACGCAACAATCATCCACTTTATGGGTAAAAGTTAAAATTTTTGTTTTCTTAAAATACTGAGAGAGTGAACCGATGGCTGATGGACCAAGGCTGCCCTTCTCTCTCTCAGTATATTAAAACAAACACCTGTATGGGGGGAAAGAATAAATGAAAAAGGTAGGAGGACTTTGGAAGATTGAAAGAGCGATTTTTGTTGCGGTAAATTTTACCGTTACAAATAGTTCGGTTCTTGGTTGAAAACCTTAACACCCAAAATCTGATTATAAACCGTAGACTTTTTTGGAGAAACATCCATCAGGCTGATGTTGGTAAGTTAACTTCCTAATGGAAGGATATATCTTCCTAATGGAAGGATACATCTATGTACAGCAATTAATCTTATAGGAGCATTACATGGAATGGTTATATACAGTTCCAAATAATCTAATAACAAAATAAATTGTGGCTTGTCACTTTTACTTCTGAGATTCTGACATTTCAATTTATTAGGCCCATTCCCCAGATTTAGGTTTGTTTGCTTTTTTTTTTCTTGAACTGTCATTGTTTACACAAGTTCAGATGCACCGATTTTAATAAAAGGGAATTAATATTTTACTAGTTGGTAAAACGAAAAAAATAAAATGACGTGGGTCGCACGAACTTGCTCCTATGTAATAGACTAAGAATTTCAAAAATGAATGTTATTAGAGAAAAACTGTTCATAAGCATAAAATTAATTTTTTTTAAATGACTACAGAAGTTGTCTTTAGTAGTTGGAGGTAAAAATATAATACCATATGATTCAAGCAAATATAGGTTTATGCAAGAACAAAAATTATAAGTGTTTGTAGTGTTTTCTTTAAAAAAAAAGCTTTTATACAGGGTGTCGCACAGTCACCGCCCTAAACGAAAATCATGGATTTCTGAGGTTATTTTAAGTCGAAAAACTTAAGAGGTAATTTTCTCGTTTTCGTCCCGTTTTCGAGTTATAACGGTTTTTATGATTGTTGCCTTAACTGGCTTTATCTTTGCCAAACTACGTCCGATTCGTAAGATTATAACCAATCAATAATTTATTACAGTTTTAGTTTGTCCCAAAACTTTTTTTTCTGCAGACAACCGTTTCTCCGCAATTTCGCATCAAACCCAATTTTTTCGTTTTTTAAGTTGTTTTTTACTTTGATATCATTTTATTAAAAAAAAACACGTTAATGAGTATTAATTTTTTTCGCTTATTATTAAAGCCCAGTTTATTTTCTTAAAAAAAATATTTTTTTTTCCTTAAAAAGAATACCATGTGTAACTAACAAAAAAATAAACAAACCGAGTGAATTTAAAAAAAAAATAATTTTTAAATACAAAATTAATTCAAATGAATTAAAACTTTTTCTGAGCTATTGTGGTTAAGAAAAGGACAAATATGTTTTAAGAAAATGAACTGGGCTTTAATAATAAGTGAAAAAAATTAATACTCATTAACGTGTTTTTTACTTGCGACTTATAGGTACTATAAGGCAAGTTATGCATTCGTAAAAAAAATCGAACTCGAGATTTTGATCAAAGTTGACATTACGATGATAGCGAAGACCAAAAAAGTGGGTCTCGCAATTCTGTCTGTCTGTCTGTCTGTCTGTCTGTCTGTCTGTCTGTCGGTTCGACTACAGCCTAAACGGCTCGGCCGATTTTCTTCAAACTTGGTAGATATGGGTTTTAATTTTTTACCCCCGGACGTTTTTTTCTATTTTTTTTTAGGACCAAAAATAACGGTACCTGCCATACGATTTTTTTTCGAAATTTTATAAATATTTTTTTTTCTCAAAAACTGTCAGACAGAATTTTTTTAAAAAAATTTGAAAAATTTCATTTGGTTAAAACTAGCTAATGGTTGAAAAAAATTTTCCAAAAAATTGTTATTTTCGGTAGCCCCCCTGGGTCTATTTTTTTTGTTTTTGATTTTATCGAAAACGGTAAAGCCGATTTTAATAATTTTTTTTATGCCAAAGCTCCTCCAAAGTTTGAATATTATTACATATTCAAATTTTCAATTTTTAATTTTTTGGATTTTTAAAAAAAAATTCAAAATTTTTTTTTGGAAACTCAATATTTCGAAAACCCCATGATCGATTTTTTTCAAACTTGGCAAATAAAAGTTTCTTAATATAACCTACAAGATTTGAGAAAAAAAAATTGTGTTTTATCTAAAACTAACGGTACCTTCCATACAAATTTTAAAAAATGGTTTTCGAAAATCGCATTTTTCTCGAAAACGGTTCCGAGAATTTTGCTAAAATTTTTTTTCTTTTGATTAATCTTTACGATTTATGATTTAATAAAAAAAAATTTTAGATCTAGATATTACTGACTGTACCTACCATAGAACGATTTTTTCGAATTTTTAATTTCTCATTATCGACTTAACGGATTTTAATGAAATTTTTTTATAAAAAAGCTCCTAAAAAGTTTAAAAAACATTGCATTTAAAAACTTAAGAAAAAATATTTTTTCAATTTTTAGAAAAAAAAGTAATTTTTTTTTGAAAAATTCGATATCTCAAGAACGGCTTAGTATTTTTTTTTTGGAAATTAGACTTTTATTCGTACAATAATAAAAACTTAAGGTTGGCGTACCAAAGTTTTTTCTTAAAAATGTTTTAAAAATTTTGTACATAAAAGCTTATTTTTTTAAGGAACCACTACAACGACTTATAATTTTTGTTCCTGCATAAATTCATATTTGCATATCATTCTGTTTTTATCTCTTACTACTTAAAGAATTTAAAAAAAATCATTTTATCCTTATGAACAGTTTTCTCTAATAACATTCGTTTTTAAAATTCCTAGTCTCTTACATAGGAGCAAGTTCGTGCGACCCAGTCGTGCATTTTATTTTTTAATAAAATGATATCAAAGTGAAAAAACTGTTTAAAAAACGAAAAAATTGGGTTTGATGCGAAATTGCGGAGAAACGGTTGTCCGCAGAATAAAAAGTCATGGCACAAACTAAAACTGTAATAAATTATTGATTGGTTATAAAAAAAATTTTACGAATCGGACGTAATTTGGCAAAGATAAAGACAGTTAAGGCAAAAATCATAAAAACCGCTATAACTCGAAAACGGAAGGAAAACGAGAAAATTAGCTCTTAAGTTTTTCGACTTAAAATGACCTCAGAAATCCATGGTTTTCATTTGGGGCGGTGACTGTGGGACACCCTGTATAAAAAATTTTTAAAATATTTTTAAGAAAAAATTTTGGTACGCCAATTTCAAGTTTTTATTATTGTTCGAATAAAAATTTAATTTAGAAAAAAAATATTGACCCGTTTTCGAGATATTGAATTTTCAAAAAAAAAAATAATCAAAAAATACATAGTAATATGGCCGACAGATAATCTCAGAATTAGCTGGACTGAAACAAAAAAAAACAAAGATGGTTATTTAAAGGAAGGTTTCTTACGAGACAATTTACAACAATTTGTTTAAAAAGTCAAAACAAAAAAAAATATCGAGCTTTCAAAAAAAAATTTTTTTTCTTGGAAATTTTTTTGGCCATTTTTGGTTCGTAATTTTTTTTGTTCATAATTTTTTGATCAAATTGTGGTAAATTGTCTTAGAAAACATAAAAACAATCAAGTTGCAATTAGTTTTTTGAAAATCGGTTCAGTAGATCCGGAGATTAACTGTCCGCCATGGGACCATGTATTTTTTGATGAGTCGACGTTTGCGCCCTCTATAATTCGGCCGAAATTCGAAAATTTAAAAAATAATTTTTTTTTTGTACTCTTGACGCATTACCTAATAAGGTTTCCGAGAAAAAAATTCTTAAAAATCGTGCGTTTTTTGGCATTCTAGACCGTACTAGTACCTTAAACTTTTAAGAAGCATTTATCTAAAAAATTTTATTAAAATTCGTTTTTTCGATAATAAGAAATTCAAAATTTTAAAAAATCATTCTATGGTAGGTACAGTCAGAAATATCTTGTTTTCATTTTTTTTTATTAAATTATAGATCTTAAAAATTAACCGAAAGAAAAAACATTTAAGCAACATTCTCGGAACCGTTTTCGAGAAAAATCCGATTTTTAAAAAATATTTTTTAACGTTCGTATGGTTACCGTTATGTTTAGGTAAAATACAATTTTTTTCTCATATCATGTAGATTATTTTAAGAAACTTTTTTTTATCAAAATTTAAAAAAATCGAACACGGGGTTTGGGAAAATCAAAAGCCAAAAAATGGTTCCAGAGGGGGTACCAAAAATAATAATTTAAAAAAAAAAAATGTTTTTCAACCATTACCTAGGTTTAACTAAATGAAATTTTTTTGATTTTTTTTTTAAATCTGTTGGACACTTTTTGAGAAAAAAAATATTTATAAAATTTCGAAAAAAAAATCGTGTAGCTGGTACCGTTATTTTTGGTCTTCAAAAAAAAAGAAAAAACATCCGCCCCTATTTCTTTAATTAGCTTCTGAATACACATAAGACAATGTCAGTTTGTGCAAAAACCAAAGTAAACAGAACTATTTTGACGTTTGTAAATGTTAAAGTGTTATGTGAATTAAGCACGATACTAAAAACTTAAAATAGCTATTTGATGATTTTCTTTAAAAATGTTAATAAAAGTATGATGCTAAACTGAATTAAAATTTTCAAAATCGTCATTTTACCCAAGTATCGACTAAAATATCATTAAATAAATATACCTACATTATATTCATCCGACATTTTGTAACCACCATTTAATTTTTTTGAATTTCTAATTTCTTATTTGGAATCAGCGAACCAGAAAAATCCCTGAATAAGAAAATATATCATAAGATATTGAATTGAAATGAAATTTAGGCTGGTATTCACCGAGCGCTCATAACTTAAGAAGCTCATAAACCTATTCACCAAGCAATATTAGTGAAGATCTACGAGCGCTCTTAAAAGTTAGGAGTGGTCCGGACCACTCCTAAGCTTACGAGCGTTCTCTTCGAAAGTTTGTTCGAAAATTCGAAAACTAAACAAACCAAACAAACGACCGACGCACGGTGAGTGCAAAACCAAAACCAGTTATCGTCACTAGCAACGCTCCCTAAGCAAAATACGAAATTGACCCAAGGATTCTCACTGCCAGCTGTCATTCAAGCTCGAAAACAGTTTGATTTCACAGTTTGGGTATGCCTGAACAAGAGAGAGTGGCTCTCATTTTCGAACTTCGAAAAACACTTGTGAGTGGTTGGTGAATACCCCAAAGAAATTTCAAGTTAAGAGCCTCGTAAAGTTAAGAGCCGTTTAAGAGCGCTCGGTGAATACCAGCCTTAAATAGTAAAACTCGAAGGCAGAGCTTGTCAAATTTCTGAAAGATATAAGATGAGGACGCAATTCACTTATCTTTTATTTTCAAATGAATTGCTTCAACTTTTTGTAAATCCATGTTAATTTGGAGAAGTAAATGATTTAGATTAAGAACGTAGAGGTTCGCAAATAATAGCTCAATTTGTTTTGTAGTAATAACCAATTGGTACATAATTTTAATCTTCGTCTTTTCCACATTTCATAGGAAGAGCGATTATGAAACATTTTTCTCAAATAAATTAGAATAAGCTTCATACAACTGAATATTATTAAAATTTTCAATTTTGCTAGCACTAAGTGACACATGAGAATAAGTGAATAACCAAACGAATGCACTAATTCCGTTTTCAAAATTTCACAGCACTGTTTTATAACACGAGTTACCACAGTCTGAACTCGTTCATTTAGTGGTAAATCTCACTGTCGCTTAAGAGCTACAGTGAGATTTATAGATGAAGACCTTATGAAATGAAGTATTCAGCTATGGAAATATTTTTTTTAAACATATTTCGCGGCTGTAAGAAATTTTAAGAAGGTGTGTGCTGGTGCATGTAATCTCAGCTGTCATGAGTAAAAAAAATACAAAAACTTTGTGGAGTTATTTCTCCGAAAGAACTTTACCTTACGACAGCTTCTGCGGCGACAAGCTGGCAAACGATGGTCTTTTTTTCGATTTATCCTCAAAACGAGAAAAAACTGAAACGTCATGCGTGCATGCATAATAAGTTTCTACAAAGTTAATTTTATTTTGCCAAGAGGTCTATTTTTAGCTACCTAGATGATATCCCTTGCCTTTGTATAACTGGGTAAAAAAGGGACATTTGGATTTACGAAAGTTTATGAAGAATATTTCAAACTTTTTTGTAAAAATTGAAGAAATTCATAAGTGAACATCTATGTTCACAATTATGTATAATATCTACTCGTACGCAGGAAAACCTTGATGTTTTAAACCATGGTTGACTGTAATTTTACTTACAAAGTACAAAAAAAAAACTCACCTCAAAGGAAGTTTTTGAGGAAAAATGAATCATTTTGCTCCAGGCATTCGTAATTAAATAGAAATCATTGCAATACTCACACTTCAACGTTAAGATAGCCAAGAGTGGCAATAAATTATTAAACTTTACACTCACTGTATACAACAGAACAAAAATGAAATATACCCTAAAACACCCATTCGATTGTTGTCGATAAATTATTTTCGCAAACTTTCAAAGTATTTTTCTAGAAAAAAGGGGATAACAACTCAACTACTTTTTAT
Source organism: Chrysotoxum bicinctum (assembly GCA_911387755.1). Classification (NCBI taxonomy): domain Eukaryota; kingdom Metazoa; phylum Arthropoda; class Insecta; order Diptera; family Syrphidae; genus Chrysotoxum; species Chrysotoxum bicinctum. Next base: position 149,210,252 of record OU426989.1, read on the forward strand.
TGCCACAAAGAGAGCTTTAAAAGTTATTTGTGTGTGTGTCCCTTGGCAGCGCTCGCTACCCTATGATTTTATTTTTCAAAAAATGATAAATGAATGCATTTTGCGTGTTTAATGTTCGTTCGAAACATTCAGTTTTTAGATATCAGCGGGAGAAAACTGTTGAAAATCGAGGTCATTTAAACCTCGCGGTCGTTGTCTGCATCATGTTCCTAGGGTGTCGGTCGGCCTGGGATAAAACTTTAACGTTCGCAGTTCGCACCCCACAAAGATAGATTCAGAATCGCGGGCAGAGATATGATTTTAAATCGACCAAAAACAGAAAAATAAAAAATCACAACCACGTCCTTCGTTTTGTCGTTTGAGGATATAAGCAGGCGGCTAAAGTGGGGAATAAAAAACAATGAATATCATGACGCCAACATTTTTGAATTTAAATATATTTTCCAAAACATTAAACAAACTCAAACGAGCGTACTGAACGCACTCACTCACGTCATAGTTGGCAGCAAGAATAGCCGCAACCAGCCTTTCCGCCAAATGTCCTATTTGGCGGGGTTGGCTGTGTTGAATATTTATGTATGTACCTACATAGTTTCAGTGGAATTATAATTGTGATAAAATATTTGCTCTCCTTTTAGAAAATTCAATGAAATTTTGATTTATTTTATGAATTTAATTTTAATCCTATTTGAAAGGCTTTTGAGCGTTTTAAATATGTATGACGCAGGATGAGAGCGTGCATTCAAGTAACATGCAATGAAAACATTTTATTTTGCATCAGTGGGCAGGTCCTTTGTGGGTGAAGAGACTGAATTGTTGGTAGCATTTAAAAGTCTTTGAAGTTAGGCAAAAGGACTTAAAGTGAGTTTTCTACAATATCTAAGAAGAGATTAAAGTTTGAGTGAATTGAGTTTTTGAAAATGAACAGTTAAGTTCAATCCGGAGCTGAAGAATCGAAAGAGAAAAAAATCTAAATTGTATCCAGTTAATATTGTAGATTCGCTTGGCCCATAGTATCTTAAAACAGGGAGTTAGAAATAGACTTTAAATAGCGATAGTGAGAGCTTATACAGAGAGCGGAAATGAAGCGAAGTTCCCTATTTAGTCAATAAAAATAATAAATATAAAATAAAAGACTGGATCGCACGAACTAGCTATCATATACAAGTTTAAATTCAAAAAACATTTTTTTGTTGGGTATGGAAATGCAATGTTTTTCAAACTATGAAAAATTTCAGTAAAATCCAAAATGTCGATAATGAGAAATTCAATATTTGAAAAAATAATTCTATGGTCGGTACAGTCAATAATATCTTAATTTTAATTTTTCTTATTAATCGTAGAAATTAATTGAAAGAAAAACAATTTCATCAAAATTATAAGTGCCGTTTTCGAGAAAAATACCATTTTTGAAAACGTTTTTAAGTAAAATACATTTTTGTTTCTTCACATCTTGTAGATTAAATTGAGAAACTTTTATTTATCAAGTTTAAAAAAAATCGAGCATAGAGTTTTCGAAATATTGATTTTGAAATAAAAATATTTTTTTTTTAAATCGAAAAAATTTTTTTTCGAAAATTTGAATACACAATAATATTCATATTTTTGGGGAACTTTAGCATAAACCAAATTGTTAAGACCGGTTGTACTATATTTTTGAGAAATTCAAAAACAAACAAAAATGGTTTATGGAGGTACCATTGATAAACATTTTTCGGATTTCTTTTTTCAACCGGGCTTTAACTAAATGAAGTTTTTTGAATTAAAAAAAAAATCAGTGGAACAGTTTTTGAGAAAAATATATATACATATACAGGGTGTCCCACAGTCACCGCCCCAAATAAAAACCATGGATTCCTGAGGTCATTCTAAGTCGAAAACTTAAGAGGTCATTTTCTCGTTTTCGTCCCGTTTTCGAGTTATAATGGTTTTTATGATTTTTTCCTTAACTGGCTTTATCTTTGCCAAACTACTCGTACGTCTGATTCGTAAGATTTTTTTTATAACCAATCAAGAATTTATTACAGTTTTAGTTTGTCCAGAGACTTTTTTTTTCTGCGGACAACCGTTTCTCCGCAATTTTGCATCAAACCCAATTTTTTCGTTTTTTAAGTAGTTTTTTCACTTTGATATCATTTTATTCAAAAAAACACGTTAATGAGTATTAATTTTTTTCACTTATTATTAAAGCCCAGTTCATTTTCTTAAAAAAAGTATTTGTTTTCCTTAAAAAGAATACTAAATGTAATTAACAAAAAATTAACAAACTGAGTGAATTTAAAAAAAAAAATTATTTTTAAATACAGAATTAACTTTTTCTGAGCTATTGTGGTTAAGAAAAGGACAAATAGATAAAGTTGTCCCATTTCAGCGTATATTAATAACATTTCCAGATATTCTTGATAAGCTTAATCCATTGTTTGCAAATAATTGAAAAAAAACTACAACTTGAATAACTAATCCAAAATGGAGTATCAAGTGAAAGAACACGACGCGGACATTAGATCACGCGAGAAAGACATTTACAACCTTCAAATCATAATGCAAATCTCTACTGTTTACATTAGTTAACGGTCTTACTAATTAACTTTATCTATTTGTCCTTTTCTTAACCACAATAGCTCAGAAAAAGTTAATTTTTTATTTAAAAATTATTTTTTTTTAAATTCACTCAGTTTGTTTATTTTTTTTTTTTTTGTTAATTACATTTAGTATTCGTTTTAAAGAAAAAAAAATATTTTTTTTAAGAAAATGAACTGGGTTTTAATAATAAGTGAAAAAAATTAATACTCATTAACGTGTTTTTTTTTGAATAAAATGATATCAAAGTGAAAAAACTACTTAAAAAACGAAAAAATTGGGTTTGATGCAAAATTGCGGAGAAACGGTTGCCCGCAGAAAAAAAAGTCTCTGGATAAACTAAAACTGTAATAAATTCTTGATTGGTTATAAAAAAAATCTTACGAATCAGACGTACGAGTAGTTTGGCAAAGATAAAGCCAGTTAAGGGAAAAATCATAAAAACCGTTATAACTCGAAAACGGGACGAAAACGAGAAAATGACCTCTTAAGTTTTTCGACTTAAAATGACATCAGGAATCCATGGCTTTCATTTGGGGCGGTGACTGTGGGACACCCTGTATATAAAAATACTATCTACCAATTTTAAAGTCGAAAAGACAGACTGGCCGAATTGAGAAACCCACTTTTTTCGGCTTCGCTATTATCGTTATTTCATGATCAAAATTTTGAGTTCAATTTTTCTTACGAATTCATAACTTGCCTTATGGTATGTACCTACCATACTTATAGGTTAGGTTAGGTTAGGTTAGGAGGGGTGTGCACAGCACAAGGCTGTTGCGTACACGGGGGCCTATTGGTCCATTGTGATCCCCTATTAATAAAAGCAGAGATGCTCCTAACTAATGTCTTATGTAGACTGGTTCATTTTCGAATTTTCTCATGTTTGCCATTGAGACCTGCGTTAGATCGTCTAGTTCTCCAACAAACCTGTTTCCAAAGTAGCGGAGGCGATTTGCTTGGAGGTTTGGATAGTCACAGAGCAAGTGTTTAATGGTTTCAATCTCTTCGACATCCTGACAGCTCCTACAGAAATCTAGCGCAAATGCACCCATTCTTATGGCCATTGTGCCAATGGCGCAGTGACCCGTCAGTACACCTATCAGGATTCTGATGTTCTTTTTACTGAGCGATAAGATATATCGAGTTTCCTTTTCATTAATTCTAGGCCATAAACTTCTAGAGATAACGCAGTCGTCCCTGGAGGACCAGGAGTTATTGATTCGCTCTTTCGTTATTAGGTCTATTTTCCTTTTAATCACGCCGATCGGGATTTTTGGTCCCAAATTTAAATGGCTACTGCTGTTTTTATTTGATTCTGACCCTTTCCTTGCCAGTTCATCTGCTATTTCATTCCCTTCTATATTACTATGTCCAGGAACCCAGCAGAGGTTGACTTGGTTGGTGTTGCAAATATTGTTCAGCATGTCTCGGCATTTTGTTACTGTTTTGGATCTTATAGTCTCACTGGCTAAAGCTTTGATGGCCGCTTGGCTGTCCACGAAAAATGTGATCTCCGACGAGTTCAATTCTTTCGTGCGTACCAATTCTGCCGCCTTTTCAATAGCGTAAATCTCAGCCTGAAAGACACTACACTCATCTGGGAGTTTGAATGATTCTTTTATATTGAGAGATTCACAGAACACCCCAGCTCCTGTTCCTTCTTCCATTTTTGACCCATCGGTGTAGAATGAAATACCTTATTCACTAATTAGTGAGTTGGATTCCCATTCCTGTCTTTCGGGTATAGTAGTGGAGAAGTATCTGTTGAAATCTATTCTGGGTGGTAAGTAGTCCGTTGTCACATTAAGCCCTGCCACTTTGTCATACCTTTGCAGGATAGACCCATGACCATGACTGCTGTGCTTCCAAGAGCCCATTTCTTTAAGCCGAATTGCGCTTTTGGCTGCTGTGCATTTTATGTGCTCGTCCAGGACTGGAAGATTTAGAATAATTTCCAGCCCCGCCTGTGGCGTAGAACTCTGTGCCCCCGTTATTCCTAAACAGGCTAGTCTCTGTACCTTATTCAGGTTTTTGAGATAGCTTCTTTTTTCTACGGCCGTCCACCACACGATCGACCCATAGGTAAGTATGGGACGAACTATCGCCGTGTACATCCACTGTATGACCTGCGGTCGCATGCCCCACCGTGTACCGAAGGTTTTTTTGCATGTGTAGAGAGCGCATAATGCTCTTTTCATTCTTTCCTCTGTGTTACGTTTCCATGTTAGCTTGGAATCAAGAATTACTCCAAGATATTTAGCCTCGTTGGAAAGTTTCAGGGGAATATCGTTAAGCTTTGGAGGGGTAAAATCCTCCAATTTCCTTTTCTTCGTAAACAGGACTAGTTCGGTTTTGGAAGGGTTAACTCCGAGACCGTTTTGTGCTGTCCAAGAAGATAGTTCTTTAAGTGTAGATTCCATAATATCCTTGATGGTGGTAAGATATTTACCCGATATCAGAATTACTATGTCGTCCGCATAGGCTACTATTTTAATGCCCTGATTCTTAAATCTTGTGAGAATTTTGTTAACAACCAGGACCCAGAGAACAGGTGAAATTACTCCTCCTTGTGGAGTGCCTCTTGTAACCGATTTCTCTACTTTGCTATCCCCAAGTTGCGAGCTAATGATTTTACCATTGAGCATGGTATAAATCCAGTCCACAATAGCAGATTCAACGCCAACTTCTTCTAGAGCAGATTTAATGGACTCCGTTTTTACGTTGTTAAACGCTCCTTCGATGTCCAAAAATGCTGCCATGGTGTATTCTTTGTGCTCGAGACTTTTCTCAATTTGTGAGACGACCTCGTGCAACGCAGTCTCCACTGACTTACCTTTCAGGTAAGCGTGTTAGTAGTTGCACAGGTTGCTTGGTTTGAGTAGGTCCCTAACATGCAGATCAATAATTCTCTCTAGTGTCTTGAGGAGAAACGAAGAGAGACTTATCGGTCTGTAATCTTTTGCAGTCGAGTGTGTCGGTTTTCCAGCTTTTGGAATAAAGACTACCTTAACTCTCCTCCAACTGATAGGGACGTATCTCCATTTGATACAACTTTTGAAGATTACCCTAAGCCATGGGGTGATTATCTATAGAGCATATTGAAGAAATGCCGGAATAATCTCATCTGGTCCGGCTGATTTGTAGGGTTTGAACGAGTTTATTGCCCACATAATCTTCTGCTCTGTGATAACCTGTTCCAATTCTGGTACTGATTGTAAGATATCTAAGGTGTGTGGTTGTGTAAAACCCGGTCCTTGATGATTCTTACAGCCCGGGAAATGCGTTTCCATAAAGAGTTCAAGTGTTTCCTGGCTCGAGTTCGACCACGATCCATCGGGATGCTTAATGTATCCCGGAATCGTGGGATTGTGTGCAAGGATCTTTCGAAGTCTCGCAGCCTCACTTGTGTTCTCAATGGATTCACAGTGTCTTGCCCATGAATCCTTTTTGGCCCTTCTTAACTCTTTGGTGTATGAGTTAAGTTCGGATCTATATAAATTCCAATCTTCCTCCGATTTACTCAGTCTGGCTTTGTTGAAAAGTTTTCTGACCCCTGTTCTTCGTTTCTTAAGATCGCTATTCCACCATGGTGGATTAGTGGGTTTAATGTTACGAGATATGGGGCAGTGTTTTTCAAATGCCTTTTTCATTTTACTAGTAAGATTTTGAACAGCATTGTCAATGATTGAGGTTGCCGAAAGCGTTTCTTCCTCTGGAGGATCGATTCGTTCAATCAACCATTTTGAATACTTTGTCCAATTCGTCCTAGTTGGGTTCCTAAAAGGTTTAATATCATTTATTCTCCTATCTAAGGTAAAGAGTATCCTTAAGTGATCCGAAAAGGATTTCTCAGAAGAGACTCTCCAATTCCCTACAGAGATCTTATCATTATTACTCATAAGAGTGAGGTCTAGAATTTCTTCCCTGATTTTGTTACGAAATGTAGGGTGATTGCCCCTATTACATAACATAAGGTTAGAACAGAGAATGTATTCAAAAATTGACTCACCCCTTTTGTTGATATCCTTGCCACCCCATTGTGTATGATGGGCGTTGGCGTCGCATCCAATCACCAAAGGTGTCCCTCTTGCTGTGGTGTAATCCACAAGATCGCGGACCGTTGTTGATGGAGGATTTTCTTCATCTCCCGGCATGTACGTTGACGCCAAGACGAAGTTGCCTTCCTTGGATTCAACGTTGATTGCCGCGTTATCCCTGTTGCTGTACCTAGATAAAAAGAAAGCATTAATCGATTTTTTGGCTAGAATACAACTTCTAATATCACCTTCTGACGTGGAGTGGAAAAGGTTGTAATTTTTTGACCTCAACCCTAGTACCTGATTCTTACAAATCCAAGGTTCTTGAATTAAGGCCACATCCACGTTCTCCTGAGACATGTAGAGCATTAGGTCGTGCGTTGCTGCTTTAGCGTGCTGCAAATTACTTTGCACCACCAGCAGCTTTTGACTCCCCTTTGCCTTCATGCCTCTTTACCCTTACGGTACCGAGACCATATCTCACCACGTCTGCTTTTTCTTTCAGGAGGAGGTCAGATTTTTTGTCGATAGCGAACAAAAGGTCCTTACCTTCCCCGTTGAGACTCTTTCCATTCCAATATGGGGAGCTCCTTATTTTGTTTTGCCATCAGTTTAATAATGGATGAGTCCTCATGCGTGGCAGGAGGAGGAATCCATATCTTAATCTGCTGACGAAGTGGTAGAGCCGTGACAGGAAGAACCCCGAGAGATGCACCCTCCCACAGTTCACCAATTTTGGCGATTGTATGAGTGAGGAACTCCAAGGATTTCTGGTCTCCACAGCAAACCACTTTTACTCCTTTCCACCAACCAGCTCCGTCGAAGGTATAGTCCTCAGCACTATCGTCTTCGGATGTCGCCATCATGGCTTTTAGGATTTCGTTTTCCACGAGTAACCAGTTCTTGGCCGTGATTTTCCCATCCGGATCCTCTCGACTAATAATGGCCACCTGAAGATCGATCGGGGTGTTGTCAAAGCTGTTGGTCTTAAACTTTTTAGAACCATCGGCCTTGGCTGTCTCCTCCGATCTTGCCCTCTTGGACGAAACTGACTTTGTCCCAGAAGAGTTGCCTACCTTTGCTTTGTCGTTCCCTTTCGGGTTCGATTTAGCGATGGTTTGCTGTTTCTTGAGGGAAGTCGTCTTATTCGTATCTTTGCCGGTACGAGCTGTTGAGTTATTGTTGTCCTGTTCTCGGTTTATCTTTTTAGGGATAGACTTCGATGTGGAAGCAACTACTCTTTCGCTGACTGGTTTCGTTTCTTTCTGTTGTTGGGAGGAAGCTATGGGTGCAGTGGAAGTCTTTGCCATCTGACTTTCATAGTTCTTTATCAACTTTCTATGTTTCTTTAAAAGGGCCCTGTCTCTTGGACTGAGAGAAGTTGGGTCCTTTTTCTCCGTAACACTCACGAATCTTTTAGAGGATCTGTAGTTACTGCGTTGCCTCGAAGCATTGGGCGGTGCAGTAGACTTCAGCATAGTCTCTTCTTGACTCAAGTCTTCCAGCAACTCGTCCTCGGTCCGACTTCCTATAGATGGAGGTCTGTTCGAGGTCTCCCTACCGTCAATAGCCAGGCTATCTCGAGCAGGGAGAAGAGCCGCTGCAAGGTTGTGTTGTTTCACTAGGGTTGGCTTGTTTACTTTTTTTGTCACTGGCGACTTAGCTTCTTGCGAAGCCAAGCCCTCGCCGGCAGCCGTGACTTCTGCCGACACTTGAGTGTATATCCCCACTCGATTTTTATATTCCTCTAGTAAACTTTTTTCCATAATTTTTTATTTGTTGGATAAACATCCCTGTTTTTTGTTGGTTTCTCTTAGTTGAAGGTCCCTGCAGCTGGATTGCTGGAGGTTCAAACGTAAGCCCCCTCGCCATCGTCAAGGCGGAAACCGTGAGGGGGAACCATACCATACTTATAAGTCGCAAGTTAAAATTGATATGAAGATGTTCCTGACTGCACCTACCATAGAACCGTTTTTTGAATTTCTGATTATCGGCATACATTTCTTACATAGAGAAGCTTATAGAAAGTGTGAAAATCATTGAATTTCAAAACTTGAAAAAAATATTTTTTTAATCTGTAATTTGGTATTTGAATTGAAATCTCAAATCTCTGACTCTATTACCAGATTTTCTGAAGAAAATTCATTCAATAATTCAACAAGTCCAATAATAGTGCTAAGTCATCTACTTGGCTGATTTATTTCAGTAGTACGAGTTTGTATTATAAAAACCTTCATATAGGATCAATGCCGGGCCACGTCCTCATAGTCAACTGAGGAGTTCATGTGAGATCACCGGGACGAAAGGCCAATTTTTATGGGCTAAAGGCAAAAAGAAAAGCTATTTTGAATATATTTTTGCTATTTTCCAAATAAATGGAAAATAGCCAAGATATTCCCAATACCCTTGCCTCATTAAACTTCTTGAAATGCTGATTCTTTTCACACTCCGCTCATTATGTTCATTAATGGGAATAGTGCAGCATAACCAATTTGGGTTCAAAGCATCCCACTCCCATTCGACCCGTTGTTGAAGCTCCACGCTGATACAAATCTAGCTCTTAACAAAAAGAGACCACTGTAACATGTCTGTTTGACATTCAAAAAGCGTTCGACTCTATTTGGATAGATGGTTTGGTTTCCAAGTTGAAGTCTCTTCACTTGCTTAGACAACATCTAATTTTTTTTAACTTCACATAGGAAGTTATTGTAATCGGTCCGATTTGTCAAATTGGAATTTTTGACATTTCTCGACGTTTCAAGGTCCCTAGAGGCTAAATCAATCATTTTTAGAGAGATGTATGTGTGTGTGTGTGTACGTACGTTCGTACGTCCGTACGTTCTGGTACCATTTTTCGTCGTCTGGTACCATTTTCGTCGTCGATATCTCAAAAACGAGTAAAGATATCGACTTCAAATCAATTTTGTTTAATAGATAATAACTTCGAAAGAGGGTGTAAGGGCGTTTATTAAAATTCAGTGAGTGGTTTTTTCACTATAACGGTTTAAAAAAAAGTAAAAATTTTGGTTAGTTTCAAATATCTCACGAAAAAATAATCCTATTGATTTCAAATAAAATTTAATGTACTTATTAAAAGGTCATACAGATTTGGCATGAATTTGAAAAAAAAACTGAACATACCGTTATTTTTTTAAATAAAAAAAAAACTGAAAAAAAAATTTCATAACCCAGATATTCTAAGAACGGAAACAAATTTGAAACTCAAAATAATTTTATTTTACGAAAAATAATGTGTTTGACAACTGGTGAAAATTTAAAAAAAAATCAGTTTACAGTTTTTTTACAAAAAATAACAAAAACTATATAAAATTCTATTGAAAATTGGTAAAAATTGTTTTTCCACTCAAATTTCTCGATAACTAGTTGTGATATTGACTTCTAATTTAGTTTATTTTATACATAGTATAATTTTGTACAATTGGTAAAATGTTGACAAATATTGAATTAATAGTTTTTTTTTAAACAAATGGGAAGTTATCAGTGTGGGTCGCACCCAGCCTCTTTTTTTTATAATCGGCGCACACTCAAGGGGTTTTTTGTATACCCTTAATAGGGCCAGAGACACAGTCTGAGCATTAAGAAATAAAATGCACGACTGGGTCGCACGAACTTGCTCCTATGTAATCGACTGGGAATTTTAAAAACGAATGTTATTAGAGAAAACTGTTCAAAAGAATAAAATAAATTTTTAAATTCTTTTAGTAGTAACAGAATGCTATGCAAGTATGAATTTATGCAAGAACAAAAATTATAAGTCCTTGTAGTGGTTTCTTTAAAAGAAGCTTTTATATACAAACTTTTTAAAAGCTTTTTAAGAAAAAATTTTGGTACAATAATTTAAGGTTTTATTATTGTTCGAATAAAAATTAAATTTACGAAAAGAAATATTGACCCGTTTCGGAGATATCGAATTTTCAAAAAAAAGAAAAAAATAGATTTTTTTTTCAAAAATTCAAAAAATATTTATTTTAAAGTTTTGAAATGCAATGTGTTTTAGACTTTTTAGAAGCTTCTCTATAAAAAAATTCAAAATTCGAAAAAATGGTTCTATGGTAGGTACAAGCTGTAATATCTTAATTTCAAATTTTTTTCATTAAATTAAAGATCGTAAAAATTGATTGAAAGAAAAAAAATTTTATCAAAATTCTAGGTGCCGTTTTTGAGAAAAATACGATTTTTGAAAACCATTTTTTTTAATTTTTTAGCATTTGTATGGTAGGTACCTTTAGTTTTAGGTAAAATAAAAAAAAAAATTTTACATTTTGTAGATTATATTGAGAAACTTTTATTTATCAAGTTTAAAAAAAATCTAGCATGGGGTTTTCGAAATATTGAGTTTTGGAAAAAAAATTTTGAAGTTTTTTTTAAAAATCCAAAAAAAAACTTTTTTGAAAATTTGAGTACACAATTCTATTTATGTTTTTGGGGAGCCCTAGCAAAAAAAAAAATGATCAAAATCGGTAGAACCGTTTTGGAGAAAATCAAAAACAAAAAAAATGGTTCCATGGGGGGTACCCTCAATAACCATTTTTCGGAATTTTTTTTCAACCAATACCTAGATTTAATTAAATGAAATTTTTCTGTGTCTTTATTTTTAAAATCTGTTGAACAGTTTTTGAGAAAAAAAAAATGATTATAAAATTTCGAAAAAAATTCGTATGGGGGGTACCGTTATTTTTGGTCTTAAAAAAAAAAGAAAAAAACGTGTGGGGGGAAAAAATTAAAAATGATATCTACCAAGTTTAAAGAAAATCGGCCTAGACGTTTAGCCTGTAGTCGAACAGACAGACAGACAGACAGACAGACAGACAGAATTGCGAGACCCACTTTTTTAGTCTTCGCTATCATCGTAATGTCAACTTTGATCAAAATCTCGAGTTCGATTTTTTTTACGAATGCATAACTTGCCTTATAGTACCTATAAGTCGCAAGTAAAAAAGGAAGGGTTAGAAAGGTGGTGTCGGTGTACATTGGTTTTGAATTCTTGAATATTGCAATGACTGGGAAAGTTTTACGTGCGCATGGGGACTACTAACTCAATCCTTAAAACCATCTTAGATGGAGTCGCTCAAGAATCCCGCCTTGGACCCGACCTATTTAACCTCTTCACCTCCGACGAACCAACAAAAGCTGCCAATGAAAAAAGCTCTGCTATATTCGCTGATGACTCCATATATAGCTCGTCCATTAACGCAGACATAGTCCTCCGAAGAGTTAAGGTGCACTTCCTTAGACTGTGGGAATATTATCTCCAATGGGAAATAAAAGTCAATCCCTAATTTTATTTTTAAAATTCTTAGTCTGTTACATAATAGCAAGTTCGTGCGTCCCAGTCGCGCATTTTATTTTTGTACGATTTCTGTTTTTTTGTTTAATTTTTAGAGATAGCGGTGCATGGACCGTTATTAGACAGTTTTTATGTTCATAGACAAACTATATTGTCAGATCTCACAGTTGTCTGTAATTAGCCTTAGGATTATTAATTGTTTCTCCTAATTAAAATAGATATTTATGTTTTTAAGACAAACATATTTTAAATATACCCAGGAGACCTTCAAAATAGAGATGTCCATTTGCGTATCTATTTTAAATAAATACTTAGTTTCATAACCAATTTTAAGAATGTTCCATTAAGATTCTTGAAATTTTAAAACCATCGCAGTACTATGATGCTTATATTGTTCTAAAAAAAAAAAAAAACAAGAAAACACCATGAGAGCATATAGCTTCCGTATCTTATCCCTGCGAGCAATAGTCTGTGTAATATTTTCTCATTTCCTTTTTACCTTCCATTAACGAATAATGACTATGCTGATAACCACCTTTATCACCTTCAAAACAACGACATCAAGTTCAGCACTTAAGAAAAGCGTTCTAAAGAAGTTATACTGCTCCCATAATCAGTAAGACACAATTTCCGGTCTACAGTGTCCTATGTCCTTATCAAAAATTGAGAATCTAAGAAACCAAGTAGGTATGAGTAAGATTTACAAAAACAACCTCTTAAGGCAGCAAAGAAAAAATCGTATAACTTAAAGATTCTATAGGTATGGATCGATAAGGCTTACTATGTACATACAATGTGATTCCTTTGAGACTTGGGTCTATTAAAATGAATCCTTTTTGTTAAGTAAAATGGTTCCTCAGGTATTTAAGAAAACTTATTGAATGGGGATCATGAAAAATATATATTCAAATGTTTTTTTCTGTATTTATTTTATTTAAAAATAAAGAATAGGATTATTTGCATGCTGCTTTAAAGAATCGAATTGCTAGATTATAGATTCTAATAATTCTTGAATTAAATTCAACCTTCCTTCGAATTTGACCTTGACGCGGTGGGAAGGCTTGCGTCCTGTTTTCTGCCCCAGCAGTCCAGCTTCGGTAGCAGAGACAACAAGCAAAATTCAAAACAAAGCTCAATAAAACCATGGAAAAAGCTACAAAAAAAGAGAAAATTCGAACGGGGATATATGTACGTTCAGATGTCGGCAGGAGTCGCGACTGCCGGCACGGGCTTGGCCTCTAACGAGGATAAGTTGCCAGCGAATGATATAGCTTTATGTGACGAACGAAACGGCTATCAAGCCTGGCACAGTTTGCGGAACAACTGTTAAGACAGGGTCCAGCAAGAGTGATAAGCTACCCACAATTGGTAGTACTACCAATAAACCCCACTTCAGTGATAAGTCGCCCTTGAAAAAAGGGTCTGCTGCAACCACTACGAGACATCCTTTATCAAAAAATCGAAACGCGCTCGCGAATTGCGAAATGCTAAGCGAATCATCAAAAGACTAGGTGATAAACTAGAAACTAATGGTGACTCAAAGCAGGAAGCATCTTTAGCATGGGCCAAAAGCTTCATTGCTAAACAGCAAGATGCTGAGACCGGAGGCGACTTCACGTCAAAATGACAAAGGTCTATTGAGGGAACCACTTCGGAACCCAAGCGCCGCACAGTGCAGAAGACCAGCACGGCAGCAGACGCGTTAAGAAGGGATAATCTTTCTTTTAGCGATGCGCTAAAATCAAATATGTATAATTGTTGCAGTCATCGATAGAAGCGATATCGATGGCAAGATCTCAGCAGATCGCTGGGCAGTGGTAACAAGAGAGCTCTCGGTACGCTACCTAGACTTTATGAAGGCCAATCCAGGACCACCCCCAGTTATTAGAGATAACGGCTGACACCGAGGCCAAGTAAAACTTATCTCTTGTGGAGATCGGAGATCTTGCAATTTGTTTATAAGCTTGCTGTCATTAAGTTAGGAGAAATCTGGGCAGGCACGAAGCTCGAGGTCGTTGCTAAAGAGCAAATCCCTACAAGGCCTAGAGCTCTTGCCTGGATTCCAGAGGAACCCTCTCGTCTAAATGTAATCCTCAAAATAATTCAAAGTAGTAATCCAGACCTGCCCACTCATAACTGGAAAGTTGCGAACGTGGATGAACCAAAGGGCGCTTCGAGATCTGCAATCATTGATGTGAATAAAGAGTCCTTTGCTCCTTTACTGGAAACCAAAGGTGTGATTGGGTACGAATTCTCTTAGATTACTCTGAAGATCTACAAAAATGATGAGGGTAACACCGTTCCTCCACAACCAATAAATAGGTACTTCCACAGTCGCGGAGTCTACGGTAGACATCGATCCAGCAATGGAAATTGATGCTTCCAGCAACTCTGAGTATGAAGTGAAGACCACAAACATCGCCGTAAAGGCTCCTGAAATCGTCGACAGTCTCTCCGAGAAGGAAGCTGAAGACTCCGTGAGGAAGGCTCTTTTGAAGACTCTTAAACTGCCTTCTTTTTAAACGTCTTCGAATGCAATATTTGACAAAAAGAAATGCGGAACATGGGTTTTCGTCATCTTTAATGTCATTTCAATACGAATATACTCTTAAAAGCATTTTCCGAAATAGTGTTGATTCAAACCTGCAAGTTTTGATATATCCGAATTTTTAGAATAAAATACAAAATTTTTGTGATGCAACAGCTCCCTATTGACTTATAAATAACATTTAGTTTGATTTCGTGACAGTTCGTTGGTCAAGCTCAATTACTGGCTATCAGAGAAAGACGTAGATCACATACAGTCAGACGGCTGTGAAAGCTATGAATTCTAGTATACATCATACTACAAATTAGTCCAACAATGCCGGAAAGAACTTGCTACCCTCAATATTAACCACAATGTCACTCTTATCTGGGTTCTGCGTCATTCTGGCATTGATAGGAATGAACGGTGGACGAGCTGGCCGGACAAGGATGAGCCCTTCATAGAGCATACAAAGAGTCAACATTCCGCTCGAATCAATTGACGAATCAAACCGTAAATGGAGCAGTTAAACTTACTGCTTTATTTTTAGAAAGATTTGGCCGACATATAGTAAATTAATCTCGGACGCTTGATCTGATATGCAGAACCAGGTAAGAAAGAGCCAGGATCGTAACTACCTGTAGCGGACACTAGTCAATAGAACAGCATGCAGCGGAGATATAGGCATTCCTCACAGCACTAACAGTCATAGCTGCGTAGAGACAAGCACGAATAGGAAACAGTCCTCCATTTCGTCTGCAAATGCCCTCCTCGGGCCAAATTTAGAGCACTATCTTTAGGAAGGGTATTTTTTAGACGATATTGAAGAACTTTCGGAAATGAAGATCAAGGACTAGATCTTTTTTCTCAATGCGACGAAATGGCTCTAGGACGAACTTCAGTTACTTTTGTGCCTTGTCCTCCGTTTAACTCTTAAGATCCAGAGCTAGCGGACTGAGGGCTTTGACGAAGGTTTACGGTAGGGGGGACCGGATTATCACTCGATCGAATTGGTAACTGTCTCAGCACCAGTCAACAATCTGCCTAGCTTATTGCCTAGTGTAGATGGTATTGGATGAGTGTGTTGGTCCGGTTGATTGAGTGATCCAATTTTCGGATGATTGTCCAACAGCAAATACACAATTAGGGATATCAAAAACTACTAGATTCTTTCATATTCTTGAACTTAATCCACTGGTTCATACAAATTATGGTTATAAAATGGCGCACTTCAGTCATAATTTTGAAGCAGGGCTACAGGGCTAGACTACCAGTGGTCGCCATTTCTAAAATCTGCCACTAGAATTGGCACAATGGAAGATCTCTATTGAAAGCAATCTTGCTCAATAAAAAATTGGAGATAATCCTTAGTATGCCCTGGTCTCGTTCTCCCTACTGCGTATCACAGTCATCCATATTCAGGTGGTGTATGCTACCTGAGAATATGACTAATTTGAGATTTATTATCTCAGTGTCACGGAAGTATCCGTCCCATTTCACTGAGTATCCTGTCCAATCTCTGTTAGAGAGCTTGGGTGTGGACAACATTACGGCACAGGATGCTGACTCAACCATTTCTGTGTGTTGTTTAGTTGGAGAGAACCCACAACTCGAACTCAAAGGTTTAAGACGAGAGGCACTTTCTCTTGACAAAAGATGCAGTACAAGAGTAACACTTTAGGAAAAACTTTTAAGATGACAATGGTTAGGATTCGTAGACCTTCAACGTGCTTGTTCAAACCCCTACATCAAGGGGTACTTTATAAAAAAAAATTAATAACGACACGACAGTGAAATTCTGTTTTTTTTTAACTTCCGCAGAGTCAAATCAGAGACGGTTTGGTACTTCAAAAAACCAAAGGTTTTAGTTAATTTCTTCAGTTAATTTTATCTTTCAAGGATGAAGACTAAGTTTTTCCCAAAATTGGACATACTGTGAACTGAGAGATTTCCAATTCCTGTGAAAAGAGTATTCTCGACTGATTGGGTTAATTTTGCTGTAGTTAGACCAGTGTATTGTCTTAATTTTACAATAACATTCAATGGCTAATATTTTGACTTTAATTTTCCACTGTAACCTTTACTACCTATCTGGTCGGATTAACAAGGGTTCATTCGTATAAAAATACAAAATTGTTATGTCCCAACTAAAAACCTCGATAGAACTACTTGGAAGCAATTGTTGTTGCTGGGAAATAGGTATAGCATTGCCAAATTTGACTGACGCTTTCATCGTGCAAGTTAAGTTTATTAAGCATACAACTTTTATACCCACAAATCCAATACCAGGATACTGAAAAATGCGCCTATGGAGCTGTACCCAACTGAAAGTACCTATAACATATCCTTGAATTTTTAAGAACATACATACATCTTCCCTAGCTTCACTAGGACTTTAACACATCACCACGATTCGCTTACAAATCTTCCCAGCACACCTTCTACTCAGTTCAAGCCAGCAATATAAACAAACAAAAAACAAAGTGAAAAACACATATGCGAACATAAATCTGTCTGCATCTCTCGGGAGCTGCTGCAGATGTTTCCTATCATGACCATACTTGGATACAGTCGGTATGTGTTATTTATATCGCACATCACGCTCTTCATGCCTTGGAACACCAACGTACTATAGGTACACACTTCTATCTATGAAACCTAAACGTCGTCGTTAGCTAACGATGTGGAAAAATATTATTACATTATTATGTCTAAAAGTGAGTTACTTACTAATACCGCTCCTGCTGCATTTGAAGTTAGTATCCTGGTTCTGTGCTCTGAAACCTCGGCAAAGGATATATTCTCACGCAAGGTATATAAATTCTTAAATTTTCCAGAGCACTCTCATACGTTTTCTCAAAAACAAACAAGAACAAAACAATGAAAAGTGAAAAATGTGAAAATGTAACGCTTATTTCCTACGAGAAATAACCGATAGGAGGCGGTTGCCTTAGTGTAACTGTTTGCTTAAAAAAGAATAACTCTTCGTTTAAAAACACCCGTTTGGCTTTTTCATAACGGACATTTTATAAAAAGATAAAAAGCAACAAAATTGTATGGCTATTGGCTTTATGCGCATAACTTAAACTTTAAAATACACAAAATGATGAATAATGTATGTATGTGAAATTTCAACCAGCACATAAAAATATGTACATTATATGTGTCGATATTTTGTTGAAGCAAAATTTTACATTTATAAAATATTTCAAAAGAACATCGAAATGAAAGTTTCCTAAGGTCAGATTTAAAAGTTCTTATTTAGAAACTTCATTAAAAAATAACATCACACAATTAAAAATACAAATTCAGAAGTACGGGTTTGTCATTTCAACTTAATTCTTTATGGTATACTAATTTAAAATTCAACTGCGGTAACCATTTCCAGCCAAGACTATTGCTTGTAGGAAAAATATTATTAAAGGATGAAACGAAAGAATGTCTGCCTGAAGTACGGATGTTCATGCAATCCTTCAACACTAAAAAACCCTAATTGATATCTGTGCGTTCAATTAATTTTAGCTTAACTTATGAAGATACTTGCAATTTTGAAGTCAATTATAAAGTCAAATTGTTTAATATTAAAACCTGTGATTCAAATAAATAGAACTTTAAAAGGTTTCAACAACTTTTTCTTTTAAGAGAAATTATTTCTCCGCTACAACATGGTTTTATCGGTGGGAGATCTATCACAACCAGGGGCGAACGTAGAAAAAAATTTCGGGTGGGGTTTTCAAAAAAATATGAGATTTTCATAAATAAATTATTTCCCGAATTTTTTAATACGTGAAATCATATCTTGTTGTACTTTTGCGATCATACGAAAAAGAGTTATCCGAAAACATAAGGACACTAAACTGGTACCTACATACGTTAACTATACTATACTTCATAATTATAACCAAAACGCTTCCAGAAGGTGTTATGGGCTACTCATCAGTAAATGTAACTTTTGAACAAACGAAATGAGTTATTTTTTTTTTGCTGCAATACAACACACTCCGATCAAAAACTCAAACTTGCTCCGTTACTGCCCATATACTTAAACACATAATGTCAATCATCAAAAACGCAATTGCTGCTGGCTTCGTGTGTCTATTTGTTAATGATCAATTAATGTTTCTAGAGAAAAAATGTTCATAAGCAAAAAATTCATTTTTTAAATGACTAAACCAACTCCTTAAGTTATTATTTTATAAATACTAGTTTAGTAGTTAGAGTTAACCACATAATATGTTTTATAAAAGATTTTTAAAACATAGGTATTTAAGAAAAAATTTTGGTACGCCAATTTTAACTAGAAGCTTCTCTATACAAAATTTCATTGAAATCCATTCTGCCTATAATGACAAATTCAATATTCGAAATTATAATTAAAATTTATCAAAATTCTCGGAGCTATTTTTTAGAAAAATACGATTTTCGAAAAAGATTTTTTAACACTTTCATGGTGGGTCTGGGTACCTCAATTTTTAGTTAAAACAATTTTTTTCCCTCAGATATTGTAGATTATATTAAGAAACTTTTATTTATTTAAGTTTAAAAAATCGAGCAGGGGTTTTCGAAATAGTGAGTTTCCAAAAAAAATAATTGGCGTTTTTCTTTTTTCATTCAGAGTAGAGCTCTTAACAGAGCATGAGCATGTCAAACATGCTCTGAACTTTCGAATCGAGTGTGTTCTAAGAGCTCTGAATTATTTTATAAACACACGCGAGTTTTTGAGTTTTTTTTTCTGTCTGTCAGAATGATTTCAGCATTTAACTCTGTCTACTCAGCTATTTTATACCGAGCTCATAGAGCGCGCTCTGAACAATCTCTGAACACGCTCTCAACGAAAAAGGAAACACAATCTTTGAACTGTTATACACTCTGAGCTAAAAAAGAAACACGATATTTTGTTTGACAGTTCAGGTACTACTCTGAACTAAAAAAGAAAATCGCTCAATATTTAAAATTTGGAGAAGCTTCATAATGATTAAAATCGGTTGTACTGTTTTCGAGAAAATCAAAATCAAACAAAATAAAATGGTTCCAAGAGGGCTTCCAAAAGATGATTCGTACCGTTATTTTTGGTTTTAAAAAAAGCAAAATTTAACGAAAATCGGCCCATGCTCTTAGGCCGTAGTCGAAGAGACAGACAGAATTTCGAGACCCACTTTTTCTTCGTTATCATGAGCTCGATTTATTTTGCGAATGCATTATGTACTTGCCTTATAGTACCTATAAGTCGTAAGAAAAACGCAGAGAACCGATAAAGGGAAACACAAAACTTCTAATAATCAATTGAACTTACATTAATAGCTGTGTTTTATTTTCCCCCAGATCTGATCCAGATTGGATTTTGTTTTCAAAATAACATGTGAAACAACAAATACAAACAAAACTGGGCCTTGTGTTGTTTTTGTTATACATGTAGTTTTGAATGAAGATCCAATCTGGATCAGATCTGGGGGAAAATAAAACACAGCTAATATTAATATGGCACGAAAATAGCACTTTGTCTCTTTTTTATTTAACAAAATGAACTCTTATTTTTTGGTTGTTTCGGGGGGGGGAGGGGTTTAACCCCTTAACCCCTACCAGCGTTCGCCCCTGACTTTTACTACGGGCCCTGTGATGGAGGCCATTATTTGGTTCGAAAAAGAGTGTAAGTGATTCCATAAGTGTACCTAACAATATAGTTATAATAAGTTCTAGGTTCGCCTAGTGGTCCAAATCTGCAAAACTAAATCCGGCATATATTAATACGTGAAGTTATAACTTGTTGTACTTTTGCGATCATAGGAAAAAGAGTTATACGAAAACATAAGGACACCAGCAACACTCAACTGGTACCTAAGTTAACTATACTACATATTTATAACCAAAACGCTCTCAGAGGGTGCTATGTGCTACTCATTTTTAACTGTAACTTTCACACAAACGAAATGAGCGAGTTTTTTCTATTGCTGTAGTTCAACACACTCCGACCCTGGAGCCATTAATAACTCAAACTTATATAAATCGAAATCATTTATTAGCCATAAATCGGCCCTTAATATTAACACGGATATCTGTATCGGTATATTGGCTCCGTTAGTCCGTTTTCTGCCCTATACATAATGTTAATTATCAAAAACGCAATTGCTGTTCGATTCGTCTCTTTTTTTAATCATCAATTCAAATTAAAACAATTGCGTTAAAATACGAAGACATAAAAATAAAATGCACGTCTGGGTCGCTTGTAAAAGACTATGTAAAAGACTAAGAATTTCAAAAAATAATGTTATTACAGAAAAAGCATAAAATTCATTTTTTAAATGACTAAAACTCCTGCCATGTGTTTTGAGCAAATATAAGTTTATACAAGAACAAAATTGTAATTCGTTTTAGTGGTTTCTTAAAAAAATAAGCTTTTGCATACAAAATTTTTAAAACATATCTAAGAAAATATTTTGGTACGCATATTTAAACTTTTTATTATTGTTTGAATAAAAATTTAATTTACAAAAAAAATATTGAACAGTTTTTGAGATATCGAATTTTCAAAAAAAAATTGATTTTTTTCTTTCAAAATTTCAAAAAATATTTTTTTTAAATCTTAAAATGCAATATTTTTTTAAACTTTTTAGAAGCTTCTCTTAAAGTAAAGATTAATCGAAACAAAAAAAACTATCAAAATTCTCCGAGCCGTTTTTGAGAAAAATACGTTTTTCGAAAACCATTTTTTTAATTCTTAGCATTTGTATGGTAGGTACCTTTATTTTTAGGTAAAACAATTTTTTTTCCTCAGATCTTGTAGATTATATTGAGAAACTTTTATTTATCAAGTTTAAAAAAAATCGAGCATGGGGTTTTCGAAATATTGAGTTTCCAGAAAAAATTTTGAAATTTTTTTTAAGAATCAAAAAATAAAACTTTTAAAATTTGTATACGCAATAATATTTAAACCTTGGAGGGGCTTCATAATGATTAAAATCGGTTGTACTGCTTCCAAGAATAACCATTTTTTGCAAAAATTTTTTCAACCGTTACCTTAAATGACTAAATGAAATTTTATGAATTTTGTTTTCAAAATTCTGTGGGACAGTTTTCGAGAAAAAAATATTTATAAGATTTCGAAAAAAAATCGTATGGCAGGTACAGAGTTCGGACTTGGGTTTTAAATTTTCGAAGTAAATACGGAAAAAAACTGAAGTAGATCCAAAATGTTCGAAGTAGATTTAGGAAATCAAATTATATAAACATAACATATACATAATGTATATACGTGAATTCTGATTATAGACTTGTAAAAAAATTTTAATTAAGTATTACTATTTTAAATGAAATTTTCCATCAACCGACTTGTACTTTGGTATGAATTTTATTAATTCAAAAGGTGGCTCATAACTATCTTTCCGTTTTTCTGTAAGTGTTCTCGAAAATATTAAATTATTCCACGGTGCTTACATTTAAACGATTTATAAACTTGTTATTTATGTAATACAGAGTGATCAGTGCTGTCTTTAAATATGTTGGCTAAGAATTTCAAAGAGAAGTAGATCAGAAAAAAGAGAAGTAGGGAAGTAGATTAAATTTTTTTCTCAAAATCGAAGTAGATCTACTTCGATCGAAGTAAAGTCCGAACCCTGGGCAGGTACCATTATTTTTTGGTTTTAAAAAGAAAAAAAAAAAAAAACGTGTGTTTAACGAAAATCGGCCCAGCCTTTTAGGCCGTATTCGAACAAACAGACGACAGAATTTTGGGACCCACATTTTTCGTCTTCGATATCATCGTAATATCAACTTTGATAAAAATTTTGAGTTCGATTTTTTTTTACGAATGCAAGCCTTATAAACTTATAGTACCTATAAGTAGTCGTAAGAAAAAACAACACTAACAGAAGAATTTGTGTCACGAAAATAACACTGTTTTTTTTTTTCTTTAACAAAATGAACCCTTATTTTTTTGGTCGTTTCGGGGGGGGGTTTGAACCCCTAAAACCCCTACCTGCGTTCGCCCCTGATCACAACAAACCTTACTATTTTGAATAACTATGTAGTGAATGTCATTTAAAAAGGTCTACAGTGTGATGTAGTTTACACTGATTTCTCAAAAGCGTTTGATAGAGTAAATCATGTAATTTTATTGGATAAACTTCAAAACTTGGGCTTGAATAAAGTGGGTCCGCCAGTGTTCCCAGGTTGAAGGGAAAACCACCATTTTCGCCGATTTTTTATGCCAATAAAAGAAAAAAGGGGACGGGGAAAAAAGGGGGAAAAACCTAAACGGGGAAAATATAATCTTATCAAAAACAGTCTTTAAAAATTTACAAATCTAAACAACCAATTAGAAAATATAATAAACAACAACATGCTCTAAAAAACAGCGCATGCAACTTCTTATTAATTCTTTTGACATTTTATAACTAATGTACATGTAATGTTCATATAACAAACGAAAGAGCATACAAAAGAGAAACGAAAGTTAAACTGTCAAATGGATAACGGACACCGTTGCTTGTCTACATGGTGATGATTGCGTGGTGATATGACAAATTATTTCATCTTTACCAACGTTTCGTCGATTTTCGCGACTTTGTCAAGGGTTTAATTTATAAATGTTTTTTGATTATTTTTAAATAAATGAATAAATGATAGTTTATTTAGTATTGTTTTCTATGTTAATTTACTAAAATGTGTATTACTAATTCATTTATTTAAAAATAATCAAAAAACATTTATAAATTAAACCCTTGACAAAATCGCGAAAATCGACGAAACGTTGGTAAAGATGAAATAATTTGTTTTTATTTGCATCTAAAACAATTTGACAAAAAAAGCCCACTTTAACATCATAATTAAAGAATATATTTTTTGTTTTTGTGATTTAGTCCTGAAGACATTTGTTATGTTTTTTTTTTATTTTTGTTATTTTTCATGGATTATAATATTTTTTTTTATATAAAAAATAAAAAAAATATATGAAAAACAATTAAAAACTCGTTTTTTTCTTCGGGGGAAAAAAGGAGATTTCAAAGAAAAAAAAAGGGGAAAAAAAGGTTTTGGTGCCAAAAAAAGGGGATTTTTTGTTTGAAAACTTGGGAACACTAGGTCCGACAATTCCGTCTGTCTGTCTGTATGTCCGATTGTCTGTATGTCTGTACCTCTCCCTCCAGCCTAAACCACTATACTTCATCCAACAAAAATATGAAGTACACGTCTTATGGGAGAGCTTTTTCAAAATCAGTAGCGTGCTATATTTTTGCACTATACTAAATTGAAAGAACTCCTCCATAAAAAAGTGTTTGTGCGCCCGTAAATTTTCGATTGCATCTGACCAGACCCGACGTCCTATTGACCGCACATCTGAGTGTGCACTGAAATGCTGTGGCCTATGGCTACGGTGACCATTTTTTCAGGAGCAAAAAAAAGGACAGTCTTTTATTAACAAATAATTATTTTCATTAAAAAGTTTTGTACTTCATATAACAGCTCAGTTCAGTTTTTAAAACAAATAAATAAAAATGAATTAACAAAAAAAAAACGAAATAATATATACTTTTAGATATATGTATGACTATAGATATAAGAGTCATTCAAAGGAACTATGAAAATGTTTAATGTTGGTATTTTTCTTCGCAATGTATTTATTTTAAGATATCTTCACGATTTCTTAAAAATGTGTTAAATTCTGCGCAATCGAAATCATAATTGCACTTTTTTTTATTAGCGTTGCCTCTAGCATATCAACTTTTAATTGGGTTTTCTCAGGTGTCTTAATTATATTGGAAATTGAAAATACCCTTTCAGTCGGGGCATTTGAAGCCGGAAACGAAAACTCTACGAGCTTTAATATATTGTCATATTTAACATAATTATTCTTCTTCAAAAAGCCGAACGAAAGCCAATGACACTAACTTGCAGATGGAGATGTAAATTTGAAAATCATTCACAATAGCAAAAAATATGTGACGGAATTCAATGATATAAAGAAGTGCTGCTAGTCGTAAAATCGTGGTTTGAAAGAGAAAAAGAGGACCTTGAAAGGATAATTTAGAAAAGAGAGGACAAATGTCTGTCCTCTCTCGGAAAAAAAACAGAAAGGACACGACACAAAAAGAAAGGACTGTCCTCTAAAAAAGAGGACGGATGGTCACCGTACCTATGGCTGTTGGTGATATTTTCAATTTCAACCCCCATTAAATATTGATGTGCATTAAGAGTTACCCTTGTTTATTTGCTAACTTGTTCAGTTTTTTTTCTTGCGTTTCTGTTGAGGTGCTTTTGATTTTAGAGCTTTATAAAAAGGGTCCATTTAAAATCAACACTACGACAACCCTGTGAGAGCTTTAATCAAGGACAGATTTATGCAATCCACTGTAGCCAGAATGCGAGGCAAACGTCCTATCTTGCCCACACTGCATATTTTTGTTGGACAGAGTATAGACCTATGTTCTTCAATCCCGATAGTTAAGGGTCTTCGCTGATTCCCTAGAGGAAAAATTGAAATTTTTGTTAACCTCCAAAACTAACGGTACCCCCCATACACCCGTATTGCAAAATCTTATTTATCTCGAAAATGGCTCTAACTATTTTGATAAAAAAAAAATTATGGACATGGACTACTGTCATACAACCGTTTTTTTTGATTTTCGACTTTCTCATTAACGGCTCTAACGATTTCAACCAAAAATTTTCACAAGGAGCCCCATTAAATTTAAAATAATATTGTATATAAAAATATTCGAAAGAAATATTTTTTTGTTTTTTTTTTGAAAAAAAAATTCCAATTTATTTTTTGAAAAATCAATATCTTGAAAACGTGTGAACAATTATTTTTTGAAATTACATATTTCCTAAAATCTATATTACTAAGTACTTAAAATTGGCATCCCAAATTTTGTTCTAGACAAATTTGAAAGAAATTTGTTATATAAAAAATTACTTTAATAAAACGATTTTTAAACTTTATTTGCGTAAATTCATACTTTTCCGAAAATCAGGCAATTCCTTGCATTTGAACATTTGTATCTCATTACATCCATGTTTTATATTTATAAAATGTATTTTAAATTTCAAAGTACTGTTACATAAGAGCAAGCTCGTGCGAACCAGTCGTGCATTTTATTTAGCTACGTAAGATCTATTTTGGAGTACTGCTGCATTGTATGGAACCCACATTAAAACGTCCACTCCTTAAGAATTAAAAGAGTCCAGAAACAATTCACTAGAATAGCTATAAAGACTTTGAGTTGGAACATTGATATGCCCTCTTATAAATCAAGATGTTTGTTACTAGGGATACAATATCTGGTAATTCGGAGGTCATAATTTGAAATAATGTTCATCAAAGATATTATTAACAATAAAATCAACTGCCCCTTTTTGCTTTCGCTGGTAAGTTTCTACGCACCCATGCGGGAATTTCGCTCTCATTGTCTTTTTTCACAAGGTTAAATATGGAAATAATGAGCCATTAACGCGCTGTTTAAGGTATAGGCAAACTCTGTATGTAGTGTTCTTAAATTAAATATGTTTCTAAGCAGAGATTGTTTAAAACAAAATTGTTATCCTTTTTGTACTTTGATGTATAATATTTTTTTTTATGAAAGTTAGGTATTAAGTAGTCTATAAGAGATTTGTAAGCTCTGTTTGATGAAGAATAAATAAATAAATAAAATTCCATCATTTCATCAATGCAATGTATGTTTATCAAAAAAATCGGACGTTTTATAATTATTGCTTTTTTTTACCGGTGTTCCTCAAGGGTCAATTCTTGGACTGCTTCTTTTCTCATTATTCATCAATAACATAACTGAAGTTTGAGCGACCTCAACTCCAAAGCGCGTTTCGCCCAGGTACGACAGTAGGCTCATCAGTTAGATGCTGTCGTACGCTTCTAAGACGCAATTATTATTTGTCGATGTTTAGCGACGCGAAACGCGCTATGGAGTTGAGGTAAACTTTCTATTGAATTTAATTCAATCACTCCACTTAAAATTGAAGTAATTTTCTTATTTCATATAAATATCTTGGTTGAATAAATGAAGTTTGGCTTTATGTGTCTGTAGACCTATATTTTGTGTCAAAATCTATTATTGGAGGTCTTCTGGTCTGTTTGAATTCCCAAGAATTAGTGAAAATCTTAATCAAAAGATGATCTCAGTAGCGGATCCAGAGGGGGGGGGGGCGTTTCGGGTCCAGACGATAGCTTTTTATTCTCCTTAAGGTAAATATTTGCGGAGTTGTAGTTGTCAAGGGTTATACTGTTAGCACTAGTAAAATCTCATTACCACTTTTGAATGTTGTGTCATTTTAGCATGCAGGTAATGCTTAGAGTTTTAAAATAATTTAATTTTGCGCTCTAAAATTGCGATTCGAAGTAAATTACTAATAAAATATCGAGCGCATTTTGGATGTTCATGCAATCATTTCAGTGCAATTCAGTATTTCATCATAAAATTTCTAGAGATCTGCGCATTTATTTTTATCAAATTCCTTCAATTACAAATTATTTGTGTTTTCTTTTAACCTACTTTGAATATAAATGAGATATAAATAAGATTTATATCGAGAAATGGGATGAAAAACGAAATCTTGATAAAGGCTTTAACTTTTTTTTTGGTTATAATTTGTTTCATTTGCTTCTTGTCTTCAAGGATCGACAAACAGAACTCCAAAGAATACTTTTCATTTATGTATCGGTTAAGTTTATAAAAACATAATTTTCCCTAAAGATGTAGTTGGACCGCCATGACCAAATCCTAGATGCGGCGCTGGATGCCCTAATCGTAATAACTTAAGACTGAATCCCGTTCGGAAATGAGTTCTACCATAAATACAGATGTGTAACATTATAAGGACTTCAAACTCTGGAGCTAGCCTTTTTAATATAAATAAGTAAGTAAAATAAATAAGTTACACTGCGTTCTACTTGAGAAGCCTTTATGCGAGAGTGCTGAACACAAGACACAAATAGCAACAATATAATGTTCTCTCGGAAACGACTAACAGAATAAGTAGGCTAAAGTCTTGGAAGACCCCTTAGGACAATGATGTTCGGTGGATGAATTAAATAGAGCAAACAAAGGTGTTGTCAATACTCTGAAAAACTGGGATCTTACGTCAGATGATCGTACTTAATAAGAGCTGAGGACAGTGAGGATTTTCAATATTAGTCTAGGTATTGAAAAATAGAAGGTGGGCAACTGATCTTCTAGTTATGTATTCGGGTTAACTTTCGTACCTCGCAAAAATGTTTGGTTATAAAAGTAACACAAGGAGCTTTGGATAATTATTTCCTACAAATAGAAATATGACCCAGAGTGCCAAAAAAAACGAATTTAGAGTATGTACCCGGAACCATGCTAGCACATTATGCTAGAATGACACCTAATCGTGGGAAATCGACTAACAGTTAAAGTTATCGATCTTAAGCCAATATAATGGCTTGAGTGTGATCCGCATTAAAGCCACACTCAAAAACATACCCCTAAATGCGCCCACATGTTTCAAAGAAGTTAACAGATCCTATGGAGTCTGATTATAGTTAGATGTGAACGTAAATTTTTTTATTATTTATTCCATTTATTTATTTATTTATTTAAATTAAATCATCATCATATAATAAAACGGCAAACGTGTTTTTTGTGGTACACTTTTCTCCAAAAGTATTTAACCGATTTCGATAAATTTTATATGGTTGGAAAGCCACAGTTACGGAGATGTGCAGAATATACTTCAGACACGCATTTACACACTGTGGGTCATTTTTGATTTTGCACTATCGAACACTTTGCATATTACATAAAATAAAATTTAGTTTAATAAATTTGCTTGAAAACACTGCCAATAATACAAATAATAAATAATAAATAAATTGGCACTCGAATTTCGAGAGCTGGGTCGGCTAGTAAATAATAAATCTAGGGGAGGTCAAATTCAGGCCACCAGAAAATAAAGCCCGTGGTGTGGCATATTTGACTAATCAACTCAGAATACGGTGATTAGTGCCACTATAGATTTTGGATATTAAGGGCTCACACCACCACCAACCAAGTCAACCACTTACCTACATATATACACATAGCACTTAATCAATATCTTAGATGTAGGCAAATTTAGTGGTGCAAACATTGACTCTGACCATTCATTCATTCATAGTTCAGAGTAAAGATTCTCGAGCACAAAACAACAGTCAGTAATTTTATAAAACAGTTTCATTTGGCCCATCGATCTTCCTAGAACTATAAAATTATATCCCTGTTAAGTATTAAATGCAAGGTAATATCCAACGTACTGTTTGAGTGTCTTAAGCAGTTCTAAAACACTATATTATCGCCATACTATGTATGTCTTCAGAAACCTGCTTTATGACAACGAGTGTTGGACTATAAGCAGAAATTGAAAACAAATATTTGGATCATTCCTAAAAGAAATTCGTCGACGAATATTTTGCCTTGTGCTCGAGAAGAACGATTGTTCAACAACGACCTATGTGAGCAATACGTTCACGATCGATCAAAGCGAATGAAATGGTCAAAATAGGCTTCAGTACTTGAGTTATTTGGTTCTTGTTAGTGTCCAGACCAAGAATAGAGAGTTTCCCAATTTCTGTGAAATGCTTTTTTTAAGCTGAAGCACTTACGACTGCAATATTTTCGGTAATTTGCATTGTATCCCTGGCACATGAATATGTAATAGTGAAAAACTAAACTCATATGAATCCACTATGGCATGCAGTCTGGTTGGTGGAACAGTTATTATGAGTTGGGGTTAAAGTTGCTACCAAACACGTACGCATTATTCCGGTAGTAATTGCTTTTCAATGCGCATCCGAATTTTCCGAGGAATTATTTGGAGTTGAAATAAGAGCTAGAAGAATTTCATTGAAACCAACCATACTTTCCACGCCATTCATACAGAATCCAATTTTATAGTGTCCTTGTGTTAATTTTTGTAAATGGAAAAAGTAATTACTTACTTTATTAATGGCATATTATTGTCAGCTATGAAAGCTGAATACATTCTTTGGTGAGAACAAATATCATCGAGTAATCCTTCTACCGAAGCTTTAAATTGTTTGATTTACGAGTATGTTAGAAAACTACATATAGAGCAATAAGCTAACTATATGCAATTTTTCAACACTTCCAATAGTAACAGCCACTTTTGAAGAAATCTTTTCGACAATTAAAAGGATGGAAACAAAGCCTCGAAGCGATATGGCAAAATGCAAGATTAAGGACTTGGTATGATAAAGCTATGACTAGAACTAGATTAATAACCTAAAAGGAAATTATTATACGAATGGAGTCCCTGCTATGATTCAAAAAACTTGCCTTTTACATTTGGTTAAAGCTCTGACTTATTGTTGGAAATCAAAAGCTCCCTACTATTTGGAAAAACTCTTTCATGCCCTAAGAATGAAATTCTTAGCTTTGAAATTGCTAACCTCTCTAGCATTCATATGCTCTTTGAAATTATTATGAATTACACGATGGTGATTCACACTTAGCAACTTGTCTTCCCCTGTCAACATAGGTGCTTTTAGAGCAGATTTTAATTAATTTCTGAAACTTAATTCTACCTCAAAAATGGAAATGAAGTTGATGTAATTGTAACTGACCTAAGTGACAAAATCTCTTGCAAGCTTAAGGCCTACCGTAGAAAAAGTAATATTTATATCCTTTGAACCTGATATAATCCTTGAAACCTCTGGTACTCCAGAGGATATCAACCTTGGCCTTTTGATTTTTACAAAATGATGATAAAATAAAATGCACGACTGTGTCGCACGAACTTGCTCCTATGTAAAAGACTAAGAATTTCAAAAATGAATGTTATTAGAGAAACTGTTCATAAGCATAAAATTCATTTTTTAAATGACTAAAAAAAACTTCTTTAGTAGTTAAAAGTAGGATGTGATTCGAGCAAATATAGATTTATGCAAGAACAAAAATTATAAGTCTTTGTAGTGGTTTCTTAAAAAATAGGGTTTTATATAAGAAAATTTTAAAACATTTTTAAGAAAAAATGTTGGTACGCCGATTTGAAGTTTTTATTAATGTATGAATAAAAATTAAATTTACAAAAAAATTGTTGAGCCGTTTTCGAGATATTGAATTTTCAAAAAAAAAAAAATTGATTTTTTTTTCAAAATTAAAAAAAAATATTTTTCTTAAAGTTTTGAAATGCAATGTTTTTTAAACTTTTTAGAAGCTTCTCTCTACGAAATTTCATTAAAATATGAGAAATCGTTCTATGGTAGGTACAGTCAGTAATATTTTGTTTTCAAATTTTTTTTATTAAATTACAGATATTAAAAAATAATAGAAAGAAAAAAATTTAAGCAAAATTCTCGGAACCGTTTTCGAGAAAAATACTATTTTTGAAAACCATTTTTTAACATTTGTATGGAGGGTACCGTTATTTTTAGGTAAAATGAATTTATTTTGCTCATATATTGTAGATTATTTTTCCAAACTTTTATTTATCAAGTTTTCAAAAAATCGAGCATGGTGTTTTCGAAATATTGAGTTTTCAAAAAAAAATTTGTTTTGGAAAATTTGAATACACAATAATATTCAAACTGCTGGGAAGCTTTAGCATAAAAAAATGATCAAAATCGGTGGTACTGTTTTTGAGAAAATCAAAAACAAAAAGAATGGCCCCAAGGTGGGTACCAAAACTAATCATTTTTTTGAAAATTTTTTTCGACCATTACCTAGGTTTAACTAAATTAAATTTTTTTAATTTTTTTTAAGAAAATCGCAGGGACAGTTTTTGAGAAAAAAAATATTTATAAAATTTCGGAAAAAATTCTTATGGCAGGTACCGTTATTTTTGGTCATAAAAAATCAAATCAAAAAACGTCCGGGGGTAAAAAATCAAAACCCATATCTACCAAGTTTGAAGAAAATCGGCCGAGCCGTTTAGCTATGATCGAACAGACAGACAGACAGACAGAATTGCCAGACCCACTTTTTTCGTCTTCGCTATTATCGTAATGTCAACTTTGATCAAAATCTCGAGTTCGATTTTTTTTTACGAATGCATAACTTGCCTTATAGTACCTATAAGTCGCAAGTAAAAATCTATAGGTGCATATACATATGTATATGTACATACATATATAAGTTGCCGTCTTCTTTCTACTCCAAAATAACATTTACCAACTTTAAACTTCGTTGCCTTAAAAACTAGTTTGAACAAGTAACATGTGTCAAGTTATCACATTGTGATCTGGAAGTTACATGTGGTAAGGAATTTCCGATCTCACATCACATACGTTCATCAAGAGAGTTAACTCTGCACTCGACTTGGTGAAACGATGATCAAAGAATTATCCGACTCCTATGTTACCTACAATTACCTTACTTCACTTTAATAAACTTTTGTTAAGTTATGCAAAATTGTAAGTATGTATTTATTAAGACGAAAAGTTAATCAACTCACAAGTTGTTAAACTAGAAAATCGATTTGTCCATACTCGTATTGGTATATTTGTCATCCAAAGGAAATGTTTCTTATATAGAAGCCTCAAAGCACCAAGTAAACGAATAGAAAATTTTGACGAATAGAAGTTAATAAGATGATCGGATATGCCAAGATAGTTCTAAACAAAGATTTCTTGCGAAAGTCGTTAAAGACAAAGAGTATTAAACTATCAACTTCTCATCTCTTCCAAACTCGATCCAAGATTTTCCATTGTCACTGTGAAAGATTTCTGTCCTCGATTACACCCAACTTTATTTATACCAAACCTATACATCTTTTCGATAAAAAAAAAACTTTCTTCAATGAATTATAACAACATACAACCATACTTGCACTGCTCGTAAAATGTTCACCCCAAAAAGGAGTTGGTTGTTGGTTCAAGTTTGCACACTCGACCTTCATAGTGTGCTGGTGAATATTCTTAAGAAGTAACATATCTTCCTTCGGCGTCATGAAGTAGGCATATGACATGGTAATGTCTCCACTTATTTCTCCAATCATGCAATTCACAAAGTCACTGAAAAAAAAACTTATGCTGTGCACAGTCTTACAATGGAATTTAACTTCCTACTTCTTGGTTCCCCTTCGGAATCCACACACACAATATAATCCGATGACGACGTAGAAGGCACGAACGATGGCAAAAACGAGATGCATTTCATTGATATTTCAGTTTTCCACTTTTTCACATCCGGTGTGTGTCCTGAAAGCAAGGGAAGAACTTCTGCGCTTGCACTCGAAACCTTTTTTCACTTTAAAACCCACTTAAGTGCTAAATCATGTTCAAGTTGAAAGATTGAAATACAACGCGCGAATGCAACTCAGACTTTGCCGGCTTTAAGCTGTTACGTGACCCAAAAGGACACTTTTCAATTGGCCAGGTGTAGAAGTTCGCTTAAGCACAAAAATTTATTAGGGCCCTGCAAAAAGGACCTTCAATTAAAACTTCGGACCGGACTGGCATGGACTTTCATGCTTAAGCGGAAAAAAGTGTACATTTTCTAATATCCCTAGGATAAAACATGAGATTAAAGTGGAAAACTCTCACGACACACATTCCTACACAAAATACTGTATACCTATATAACCACTGTGCCAAATAGAACACGAAACTAACGAGAGAGTACGTGGATAACTTTTAGGTAATTCATTTAAACGATGTTTCAAAGCGAAATCCTTTTGGGAGTGAAATTTTATATGGTAGATATACGTTTTTTTTTTTGTAAGGTCGATGTGTTTCGTTGGAAAATGGCGGTGCTGTTCATATTTCGAATTTTATATTGTTAATTAAATACAACCCCAAGGAATACGAAATACTTTCTCAAACGCAAAAATATGGTAGCCTTTAGGATAAGTTTTCATCAAAATCGAATTCAAACTGAATGTGAACTTAAGAAAAATGCTATCCGAAATGCATTTACTAATACTTTTTATTTGAATTAAATATTTTAAACTTATTTTTTAGTTTTTAAGAAAGAAAAATAATTTAAATCGATTTGAATGAACTTAGGGATATGTTTCAGTCATCAAACTTGAAGAGTCCTTTACAATTTTGGGGAATGAAGGAATGTAGGTTAATGAAGTTATGTTCTTTTTTATTTTACTCCATGTTACTGAGCCCTTGATAAGTTTTGCGTTTTTAAGATTTTCCTTCACTCTCAGTTCTTTGAAGTTCTACCTTTTTGAATGTTAATATTTACAATTGGTTTAAATTCTTTAGCACACTTGCGAACATATCGTCACCTGAGTTCTATCTTGTTCAAAGTCCATTTTGGAAAATGTTGGGAAAACGATTTTTTAACTTCAGAAGCAAAATTTTTACTTAAATTTGAAAGGAAGTACTGTGGAGTTTTTTTCTCCATTAAACTCAATAATTTTTGTTTGCAAAATGATTTATAAATCTAGGTTTTATTAAATCCTGAAATAGTTAAAAAATAAAATCAAGTGGGATGTCGTTTTGGATATTGAACAACGTAGTATGGGCTGTAAACAAGTTGATTAAATTGGTGGATATTGAACAAAAAATCTGAATATTGAACAAAATAGAAGCACTTAATAATTAAATCATTGAAACTACGAAAATACTATGAAAATTGAACAAAAAATTCTAACTCATTCTTTGAGTTAAGCACTAGAACATAATGGGTGATCAGAAAAAATATTGCTGCTGCTCGGTAGGTAATGAAACTCAAAATTTGTTAAACATTTTTTTGAATTCACTTTTTACCCTTCTTTTTTTCAAATAAATACATTATTAACTTCCCATAGGGAGTTATCGTAATCGGTTCGATTTGTCAAATTGGAATTTTTGACATTTCTCGACGTTTCAAGGTCCCTAGAGGCTATTTATCAATCATTTTTAGAGAGATGTCTGTGTGTGTGTGTGTACGTACGTTCGTACGTTCGTACGTTCGTACGTGCGTACGTTCGTACGTCCGTACGTTCTCGTACCATTTTTCGTCGTCGATATCTCAAGAACGAGTAAAGATATCGACTTTAAATAAGTTTTTTTAATAGATAATAACTTCGAAAGAGGCTGAAAGGGCGTTTATTAAAATTCAGTGAGTAGTTTTTTCACTTTAACGGTTTATAAAACAAGTAAAAATTTTGGTTAGTTTCAAATATCTCACGAAAAAATAATGCTATTGATTTCAAATAAAATTTAATGTACATATTATAAGGTCGTACAGATTTGGTATGAATTTGGAAAAAAATGAACATACCGTTATTTTTTTAAATTAAAAAAAACTGAAAAAAAAATTTCATAACCCAGATATTCTAAGAACGGAAAACAATTTGAAACTCAAAATAATTTTATTTTACGAAAAATAATGTGTTTGACAACTGGTGAAAATTTCAAAAAAAATCAGTTTACAGTTTTTTTACAAAAAATAAAAAACTATATAAAATTCTATTGAAAATTGGTAAAAATTGTTTTTCGACTCAAATTTCTCGAGAACTAGTAGTGATATTGACTTCTAATTTAGTTTATCTTATACATAGTATAATTTTGTACAATTGGTAAAATGTTGACAAATATTGAATTAATAGTTTTTTTTTTTAAATAAAAAAAACTATTAAAAATTCTAGTGAAAACTAGTTAAAATTGTATTTCAAGTCGAATTTCTTGGGAATAAACACCGACAGTGCCTTCTAAAGTATGTATGTTGTTTTATACATCGATACCTTTCCGTAAGAATGTATACTAAGCGACATTTCTAAAATTGTTCAGGAAACGAAAAAAACAAAGAAAGTTCGTTGGCGAAACCCAGGCCAAAACGTGGCCCTTAACATATATTATATTTCCTCATCAAAAAGTCATTTTCGAAAAAAGTGCCGCTTTGTACATTCTTACGGGAAGGTATCGACATAATACAATTATTAACATATGGTTAAATTTTGACAAGTATCGAATTGACAGTTTTAACAAAAATATAAAAAAAATCTACTAAAAAGTGGTGATATTTGTTTTTCGACTAGAATATCTTGAGAACGAGCAATGATATTGACTTTGCCATTATTTAATTTTATACATAATACAATTTCTAACAAATGGTTTATATTTGACATATATCTAGTTTTAGAGCGGATATATTTTGTAAGTACCCTTCCATCAATAACCAAACCATATCTTTTATATTCGAATATTTCGTTTTTAATTTTTTTTCAATTAAAATGTTTGGAACCGAAATAATAAAGTAATTACTATATGTATTATAATATTAAAAAAACACGGAAATCTATAATTCAGTATATAATATGTACCTACCAACCTCCGTAATTATTACAAGTTTTCAAGACCACAAATGGGAAGTTATCAGTGTGGGTCGCACCCAGCCTCTTTTTTATTTTACATACAATTTCTAATTTAAATTTTGTCATTGTTTTAAACAAACTGGCGCAAAATTTTAATTAAATTAGTACGATGCTAAAGCTGTTTTAGTATGATACTAAATTCGTCGAATACCTATATTTTTTCTTTAGTATCGTGCTATTTACAAACGCCACATAAGGACTTAGTTCTTTGCACGAACTTTCATTGTTTTAGGTGCAATTTATTAAGAAAATTGCCTTAGCACGATAATAGTCAGAAAATTGTAAGAATTAAGAATAAGTTAGTAAACTACTTTAAAGTTAGCAAATCGTTAAGAATTATCATACTAATACCTTAATAAAAGGCTGTTTAAAATTTTGCGCCACTGAGTTTTATTGTAATTGGTTTCTTATTATTTTTTCATAAAAATCGTTGTTTTAACCTAGTTTTATACTAAAACAGAATTAACATCATACTAATTCAAAATAAATTTTGTGCCATTATGATTTCATTTGTAATGCATTGAAAGAGGATCAGGAGCCTGTTTCTCAGATCACACATTTTATACAACATACAACATTTTTTTACAACATACACATCATTCTGTTTCTCAGATTTCATTGTTGTATGACATTTGTTTGGTTGTATGATGTGTATGATTCTGACATTTCATTATTATTTGAGTGTGAGGTTAATATAAATCTCAATTTTTGGTGAAGACGTGGGAACTAGTTGAAATTAATATAAGTGTCAGATGACGCCCTAAAATAATAAAAGAACCTGTTAATTTCAATCTTAAAGATCCATATTTTGTTGAAAAATTTAGATTGCCAAACATTTTTAGTGGAAAAATTGGGAAGATCAATTGTGCGTTCAACTAATTGCAACGAAGCCTTGTCACCTTTGCAAAAAATATTGTTAACCCTTCATTAGCTTGGAAATGGAATCCATTATCATGAAATTGGCATAATGCAAGGCCATAAGACAACCCAATGAAACTACCTCTCTCTATGCCCTACAGACTCTACCATGTTTTGTGAATGTCGAGCCAGAGAACTTCTCAAATAAATTTTGTTTCCCCAGCATTGACTGATGAAAACAATGTTGCTACATGTTACATGCAGCAGCCACTATACAACAGAATTTTGTGCTGTATTAAATGTATGATCATTTATAGGTAAATTTGCTGTATGATGTAAATGACACATTTCTGAGAAACAGCATACAGCAGAACTGCCAATATCATACAATGTATGATGTGTATGATCTGAGAAACAGGCCTCAGATTGTCGATATTGTATCTATTTGACTACATTGAAAGTAAACTTTTTTCTTGAAATTACTTTAGCTACTCTCTTTCACTTTGGTTCCGATCTTATCACAAATTAATTAAGCTAGGCGCGCAAATTCAATTTTTAGTTTCGCAACTGCTTGGGTCGAGCAACTAAACAGTTTGTGTTTTGACACAAGCTTCTCTTGGTGTAAAGCATGTAGTTTGTTTAGATGAAACTACTGCTGGTACTACATTTTCCAATGAAGGTACTGAAATGACTTCTTCAGATAAAGGAGCTATATTAGAAATCTGAATCATAGAATTCTGAAATACCAGATCCTGGATGAGGTGGATTTATCATACTGTAAGCGACAAATATTGTATTCAAAAACTGTCTAAAGATAAAAGGGTTTCTCAAAATATGTACATTAAAAGCGTTTGAAGATTACGCTTCAACTTTTCGCTTACATCACATTGTGCTTACAGCTTCCAATATTATATCAGTATTAATTTTTTGTGGTACATTACAGTGATATTGAACAAAAATGCGGTTTTCCGTCCGCATAACTTTTTTAATAGGATTTTGTTCAATAACATACAAAACTAAATGGATTAGATATGGATATTGAACAACAAAGAAATACATGGTAGTTTTTTTTTAAAGTTAATATAAAATTGTTCAATTTCATATAAAAACAAAAAGCAGTGTTGATTGAATAAAAAAGACACTCAAAATATTTAATAAAGTGGTTTATTGAACAAAATAGTTCTTCATAACTTAAAAACTAAAAGAGATAGAAAAAAATGGAGTATGCCATTCGAAAGAGCATGTTCGATTTATAAAAACTGCATTTCTAACTCAATTTCGCCAAAAATGGTCTTTTGAACAAGATAGAACTCAGGCGACGATATGTACGTTATAGATCGAGACTGACCCAGGATTAGCGTATCAAATTAAGGTTTTCATTGCACTAAGATACCTTGGCTCGGGATTTCGTGAGATTGCATTCTTTGGCGATATTTCGTAATTTGATCTTCTTTCCCTAAAGCAGTAATTATTGGTTAAGCGTAATTATGTTTTCTTCTGAATATAGTAATTGTAGTTCCTGTAGTTTTTACGATGCTCTCTGTCGAATTAAAATTGCGTGCATATGCATTTTCCTTTCGAATACTTCAAGCTCCTTCATGGCCGCCTTGGAGACCTGTACATAGATTAAAATCTCTGTTTGTAGCCCAAATCAATAGGTGCAGACTACGAAAATCCCAGCTGGCTTTTTTGAGCACATTTTCTTGAATCCAGATTAAATGGTAGAAATTCGTAGAAGAAGATCAACAATAATTTGAAGTTTCGTTTGATAGCTATTCTTAGATGAACTGGTATACTTTTGAGCTTTCGGCAACTATATGGCTCTGATGTTCTTCATTAGCGATTGAATTCAACTGTGAGAAAAGAATACATTTAAAGGTGATGAAGATCGTAGTTCTAGTAGATGAATTTTATGGATGAGAGCTTCTATTTATACACTGTCGAATTCTTTCTTAACATCCAAAAAGCATCTAACGGTATCACGATAACTGTTTAGTGCTATGATGATGGCGTATTGTAATTTCTAAAGCCGTTCCAGTGTCAAGTTTTTTTTCGAGAAAATCGAACTGCTGGAAGGATTGTGTTTTCACTGCAAAACGTCCCTAGTACCAGTTCTTCGAGTAGCCCATTTTTCAGCATTGCTACGATATTAATTTGTTGAAGTAGTTGTTTAGGATAATTGTTGAAAAAGAATTATCAGTTCTGGTGACTTTTTTGACTTTGATTTGCTGCTGATCTTGCTATTTCTTAGGAATGCTTAGTTGTAGTTCATTTGGTGAATTACTGCCGTGAAATTTCACTTCTTCCATATTCGGCTAAAGTTTCTGTTGAATAGATGTCTCAGTTTCATCTAGAACGCTAGATCAGCATCTTTGTTGGTTGTGAAGTTTCCTACTGTGTAAGTGTTGCTTCTATGTTACTGTGGAAATTTTGTTCAGTTGATTTCCTTGATTTGCGATTTCATCGTTCGTAGTCTCATCTGAAACTCGAAATTGTTGTGATGTTAAATGGAGTTTTGAAATATGATGTTGACAATATTGAAGTTCGTTCTTAATATTGTGATAGTTGCTGCTGGATTTATTAAATTTCCTCTGGTGGAACGTGTACTCGGGAAAATGCTAATACCTAACTTTTGGAAACATAGATTGCTTGTGAT
The DNA here is from genome assembly GCA_911387755.1 of Chrysotoxum bicinctum. Lineage (NCBI taxonomy): Eukaryota > Metazoa > Arthropoda > Insecta > Diptera > Syrphidae > Chrysotoxum > Chrysotoxum bicinctum. The sequence continues at coordinate 149,249,500 of OU426989.1, forward strand.
TTTTCAATGTGTTACAGAACGCTTATTTTAGATCAGCTATAAGTTTTTCTTCTTCACCCAGAAGGTTTCCGTTTAAGGGCGAAAACTTTATGTTGTTTTCAATGTAGTCTTTCAACAAACAGTATTATGTAGTAAGTATAGTATTGTTCAGTGGTTCTGTTGCAAGAATAATCAACGATGTCGTAATGTCGTAATCACTCGGTGATTATTCTGCAGATAAAGTTCGTAAGTTCTGCTTCACTCTATGGATAGGTTTCCACATACCTTTTTTACTTTCCAAAGTAGTATTTAAAAAAAAAAAAACTGAAATAAAAATCAGGAAAAATTGTTTATTCAATCTTTAAAAAAAAAAAAAAACTATTATAGTTTTTTTAAACTCTCGGCACATCTGTTAACAGGAAATACAAGCTCATATGCTATTGAATGGCAAAAGTTTCATAGCCTGTAAAGACTTACAATCATTCTAGTCTTAAGTCAGAATTTTGGGACGTTGTAAGCTTTGCTTGTCTCCATCAATAATCATTAAGTATTGATTCCCTGGCAGACTTATTTCAACCCCAAGGCCGGTTTAAGATCTAGAGGGTTTTTCAAAATGGGCGAATGAATGTTGAAATGGGATAAAAGAAGCTATTTAATTAAAAGCTATTTAATTTAATTTATTTATTTATTTAATTCAAGCGAAACGCACCGTTGAGGTCACTTGAGCTTTTAATTGAATTTAATTCAATCACTCCACTTAAACAGAAATTACTTTCTATCTTCATTAAAAGAAGCTATGGCTGAGGTGTTAACAAAATTCTTTTATATTTGGAGGCCATAATGTATGTATGGAATGTATAACATCGTTTAAATACCGGCCTCGGCTTCTTGTGGTGACACGGATATGAATGGTACAACGCGCGCAATGTTTGCACAATCGAACACTCATTTCAATAATGAAGGTTTATCAGTTGGACGTAATATTCAACCATGTGCCATGATAATTATCGGCATCAGTAATAAATTATAAGCAATAAATTTGACAGATGTCACCAAAACAACATGGCCAATCTGATGATCAAGTTTCAATATCTTGGTTGCAATAAATTCTATGAATTGAATGAAAGTCAATACAATGGAGTTCCAATTGAACTTTTCAGATAGTCTACCCCAACGCACATACATAGGTAAATTTTCCCAAAAACATGGCCAAAACTATAAAAAAAAATATCCGATTTCTAGTTTTTTTTTTAATGCAAAGTTGCTTACAAATAGTGTGAGCTTCAAACCTCATTGATCATTCAATGCAGATTATAACGGTTTAATCAGATGATGCTTTTAAAGTGGATGGCGATCAAGTTTAATTTTACTGTCAAGAAATCAGCTATATGATTATTTAAGAAGTTGCACGTCTCGTGACATGACAGAAAAAATCCATTTTTTGGAAGAAAAAGTACCTCCAGAAACTACAAAAACTTTTTTAAAGCAAAATTCAAAATGGCTGCAAAGTGAAATTTCATTTTTTTTTCCTTCAAAACTAACTGTTTTTAATGTTTTCATGCAATAATAAATTGAAAATAAACAAAAAATAATGTTGGCCATGTTTTTGGGAAAATTTACCTTTGTGCAAACGGTTTTAAGTATGAGGTTATCTTTTTAAAGATGGTGTTGAAAGACGAGTTAATTCCTTAACCTTTTATGGAAGACCTTTAGAAGCTTGTCGTAAGACAAATTTTTTACAAATATACTTAAGCTCAGATTATTTGAATGGGTGGAAACTTATAAGCACCTAAGTTATTTTCAAGTCGGCTTTTTTAGTTCAGTATTTTCGACTATTGATCAGTGGTCTATTTCACCAAATTACAATTACAATCACAAATTTGTAATTGTAAACTATAATTACAAATTTGTAAACTGATTTTCTGTTTCACAAACTACAAACATAATTCCAACAAATTTGTAAGAAAAGAGAAAAGAGTAGGGGAAATTGTAATTTACAATTACAACGTTTAATTTTCAGACTTATAGACTACAATTTTTTTTACAAATTTGTAAGTTGGTCGATAGAGCACATCAACAGCTATGAATAAGCAAAATAAAATTGCTGCATCGGTGTCAATGAAAAGTTTTTTTCAGTCTCATTTTAAATCCGTGGACCAGTTTATCCTATTATTTCCTCTGTCTTAACACGTTTCAAACGAAACTTTTCGTTGAATGTAAAAGTATCAGAAATTTCGTAATTAATACGCGGTCGATAAACTTTGTCTTCGTCTATTTAGCACGAAATGGTCACTTATATCACTATCGGTGCTATTATACTTACGACGTAACGACATTCTTAAACTGGAAACGAGATTCTTATTGAAAATTACAAGTTGTAATCAAATCTACACATCATCTTTCTATTGTAAGAAATTTTCATAAACTGAACAAAATTGTAAAGTTATTTCATTTGGTGAAACACAAACTTACAAAAAAAAATTATATTTTACAAACTTGTATTTGTAAACTACAAAAAAAATAGTTTTAGTGAAACGAAAATAATTAAATTTCTACAAATTTCCCTTTGTAATCTACAACTACAATTTTGTAAAACAATTATCTCGTGAAACAGAATTAATCAATTTTTGTACAATTTTGTTAAAAAAGCACTTGTAATTTACAATTTGTAAGTTGGTGAAATAGACCACAGATTGACATAGGTATTTATGTGATCAGATTTTTTTTATAACCAATAATTTAACACATCCTCTAAACTTTACAAGCGTATTGCAAAAGTGACGAATCCTCTTATCTGCAGTGTTATCCATGCTGCACAGATTTTATCAAGTGGAATAATGTATTGTACATGTGAAGTGATACAATTCTTTGTTGTTTGCAACTATTTCAGCAATGTCTATGCTCCTTATTAAATCAGTTTAATTTTCAAAGCGAGAAATGAAATATTGAGTCTGAACGATATGCCACACAGGCAAGGCCTTTCTGATATTTTTAGTCTCTGCAATAGAAATTATAACTAACATATTCACCACGTTGAAGCTATAAATGTCCAATCCTGCAAGAATTGCGCAGATTTTATCCATCTACGAGGTCTGTATTATGTAGTGCCTCTTGGCTTAATGGGTAGTGGATTGGACTGTCATGCAGAATGTCTTGCGAGTTCGATTCTCTGCCCCTGCAAAAAAAAGGTTTTCAGGGTTGTATTTTGTATTGCCTCTTGCGAGGAATTGAAAAATTCTCTGAGACTATATCTCTTAATACTGCTCATTAGCCGTTCGACACGCAAACAGAAATGTTTTTTTTGAAGTAAAACTTCTTTTCCGGCGTTGGGGGTGAAAAAATTTCTATGCAGCTGTCAGTGACATGTCAAACCGTCACGCCATCCGTCAAAGACAGCGACATGTTTTTAGCATGTGCAAAGTAAAACATGAAGTTGGATACGATTTAGAATTTACATATTTCAAATGGCTGCATTCAAAGATAAACATAAAACTATAGGTTCAGACGCGCAATGGCTATGCAACCGAATAATTATTGACAAGCATATTGCAATCCAAATAAATTTTACCAACACCTAACCCTCGCATACAAAGTACTGGCCAAAAAGTTGGGTATATCCACTACCATTTGTATTCTTGCTGTCATAGACGGCATGCCATATGACCATCAGGTTGCCTGAAAGTTTTGAAATTATACTTTTTAATAATATTTATTCGCTTAATCGCACACGCCACCGACATTTGTTTTGGTATTTATAAATTTGAACGTCACCCGACTAATCAATCAAATACTTTAATAATTAATTTTACAAGAGTGCCGCTGTCAGTGTACTTGCTTTCCAAGTTGCCTGGATACTGAATTAATGCCAGGTGACTACTAAGTTGCTCGGGTTTGTACGGGTTAATAAGAAATGCTTGTGTACATTACAAGATTACAACATGCTTGCCAATACTTGCACGTGCAGCCCTAGGGTAATACAAACAAAGCGAGGCAACTTGCTTGTCAAGTGGCATGGGAGTTTTGTACTTTTCTTCTCGATTTCATTTAAGGCTAGGCGCGCACATTCAATTTTTTGAAGTAAAACTTCTTTTCCGGCGTTGGTGGTAAAAAATTCTCTATGCAGCTATCAGTGACATGTCAAAACGTCACGTTATCAGTCAAAGACAGCGACATGTTTTTAGAATACAAAATGTTCGTTCGTAGGTTATAATCTTAGAGAAGCTTTGCTTGAGGAAAAAGAAGTTTTACTTCAACCGCGCGTACGTCAGTACACACAATCTTTTTTTTTAAGAGAGAGATATTGAATGGGAAATATTGTTTATTTCAAAATATGTAATATTGTATCTGTAATTATACTTCTATCCTTTTTTCCATTATACATAATTGTAAGAATATGCTCAATTTTCTGTAGTACTCTGTTTTATTGTAATCGTATATTATTTAAATAAAGAATATTAATAATAATTGGAAATACAATATATCCAAGCAACATTATGCTTGTGTGCAACTCATACCAGCAGGACCGTTTTAAGCCAAATAAGCATGTTGTTCCACTCGTAGCTGTCCACAACAAAAGTCTTGCCTTTTTATTTCTCTCCAATCACATGTTTTAATTTGTCCTGGGATCAAAATCAAACATTGCCCTACTTTTGGGTTGAAATCTTAATCATTTATTTTTCATTACATTTGGGGATTCTCAAAAAGTTTTGGCAAGTATTGAGTGTGTGTAGAATACTCAAAGCTATAAATATGTAATCTTGGGAGTTGTATTTTCATGTTCATTCTAAAATATTTTTGTATACATTGCTTGTGAACTATGAGAGTCTCCAGTCCCTGATGTACTAGTATGTGGGCTGGTCCTGGTACACAAAAATATTGTTTTTCTCATCCTTATTCTGTATTCGTATTTGCTGCAATTTGGATGTGTTTACTTGGCAGCAGCCTTACGGCAACATCCTCCTAACTTCCGTTATATAGTTGAAAATGGATGAATCATCGGACGAAAAGCAGCAGGATAGTTTTCTAACAAAAGTTTGGAAATTTTGCTACACCCAAACTGTCTGAACTTTAAGTGTGGTGGATTTTGAAGATGTTCAACCCAGATCAAGTTTAAATTGAAATTTATTGTCAAATCTTAAAATTCCCCCTAATGATTAGAAATGACAACATGTTGAGTGACAACAAGAGATTAACAAAATATAGGACAAGAAAGTTAGTCCTTTTGAGACACGCTGAGACTGATATTAAATCTTGTAATTTGGAGAACCGAATATTTTTTAAAAAATAATACAAAAAAAACTAGCCTTACAGCAATTTAACGCATAGCGAGCATTAGGAAAATAGGAAAAAAAAAATACACCAAAGACACCAAAATGGGAAATTTCCCCAAAGTTTCACCCTCAAAAACCCATTTGTTTAGATTGTTGTATTTGTAAATTCTTTTCTTGGAGCTGTAAACTGCACTTATATAATAATAGGCTGAATACAATACAGATATTAGGGTTGAAACAGATTGAATTAGTTACAATTATTTATGTCAAGGTTTTTTTTTTTATTAAAAGGGCGGCTTATTCATACAAAAATGTTCTGGAATGGAAGTACATTAAAAAATAAAATGTACGACTGGGTCACACGAACTTGCTCCTAAGTAATAGACTAGGAATTTTAAAAACGAATGTTATTAGAGAAAACTGTTCATAAGGATAATTTAGTAGTTGGAGCTAAGCACAGGATGCCATGTGTTTTAAGCAAAAATTAGTTTATGCAAGAACTAAATTATAATTCGTTGTAGTTTCTTAAAAAAATCAAGTTTTTGAAAGATTTAAAGTTCTTATTATTTTTCGAATAAAAATTAAATTTACAAAAAAAATATTGAGCCGTTTTTTCAAAAATTCAAAAAATATTTATTTTAAAGTTTTGAAATGCAATGTGTTTAAACTTTTTAGAAGCATCTCTATAAAAAATTTCATTAAGATCCGTTATGTGGATAATGAGAAATTCAAAAGCTATAATATCTTAATTTCCAATTTTTTTATTAAATTAAAGATCATAAAAATTAATTAAAAGAAAAAAGATATCAAAATTCTAGGCGCCGTTTTCGAGAAAAATACGATTTTTGAACCAGTTTTTTTAACATGTACCATATATGCTGGGTACCTTTATTTGTAAAATGTTTTTTTTTCTCACATCTTGTAGATTATATTAAGAAACTTTTATTTATCAAGTTTAAAAAAAAATAGCTTGGGGTTTTTGAAAAAAAAAAATTAAGTTTTTTTTAGAGATGGCGCGAATAGTGACTCGGCCGAATACCGAATACCGAATATTCGGCCACGCTCTTCGGCCGAATACCGAATATTCGGCGGCCGAACATTCGGCCAACGATATGTTGTGTATCTATCTCCTATGTGACTTTTGACAACGCAAAAAAGTTTCTGGCTATGTTTTGCTACAGACAATATTGAAAATGATGAAAATGAAATTAAGAGACGACTTCAATATTTGATCAAAATGAAGCATTATTTAATTGACTATATAACTGACCATATACATATGCTACATTTTATTTTTTAGGTGCCTTACAATAGTTCGTTCATAATTTAGAGTTCACAAAAATATTAAGTTCATAACATGTATGGCTAACTTTATAGAGCTGTTTACATAATGGTCCATTTCACTCAAATATTAAAGTCGTCTCTTAATTTGATTGTTGATAAGGCCCGTTGAAAAAAACTGCCATTGAAAACGAAATAGAATTACTGAGTACTCCAAGATCGGACGGCAGACACAAAACAGTATGCCTATTTGACAACATTATTTGCTAAAATCTACCTTTCATCTCCCGGTACTAGTGTTTATACTGAGAGACTATTTTCAGAAGATGGAATTGTTTACGAAGTTAGACGTATGTATATACATACATACATAATCAATTGCTACCAACGAATGCTGAAAAGGCAGTTTTTATTCACCACAACTTGCCCTTAGTAGATTTTAAATATACTAAAATAAAAAAATTAATAAAAATAATTTTTTTTTGTAAGATATCAAATTTTTTTTATTCTCCATTTAATATTCGGCCGAATACCGAATATCAAAAAAATAGGCCGAATACCGAATAGTGGCCGAATATTCGCGGCATCTCTAGTTTTTTTTAAAAATCCAAAACAATTTTTTTTGAAAATTTGAAGACACAATTCTATTTAAGTTTTTGGGGAGCCTTGGCAAAAAAAATTATCAAAATCAGTTGTACCGTTTTGAGAAACTCAAAAATAAGAAAAATTGTTTCATGACGGGTACCCTCAATAACCATTTTTAACTAAATGAAATTTGTTTGTGTTTTTATTTCTTAAATCTATCCAACAATTTTTGAGGAAAAAATTATTTATAAAATTTCGAAAAAAAATCGTATTTCAGGTACCGTTATTTTTGGTCTTAAAAAAAAGAAAAAAACGTGTGGGGGGAGAAAATTCAAAATGATCTACCAAGTTTAAAGAAAATCGGCCAAGCCGTTTAGGCTGTGGTCGAACCGACAGACAGACAGAATTGCGAGACCCACTTTTTTAGCCTTCGCTATCATCGTAATGTCAACTTTAATAAAAATCTCGAGTTCGATTTTTTTTACGAATGCATAACTTGCCTTATAGTACCTATAAATCGCAAGTAAAAAGAAGACTTAAAGTTAAATAGGAGGTTAAGCAGAACTGTTACCACTTTGTTCCATTTATGTTACGAATTTACAATATTCACCCATGTTCTGCATTTCACTTATTGTGAATTCGAGCAACAAAAGTGAATTTTGATGTTCTGCATTCCGCATAAAATGACTTTTGTGATTTGTTCATTCCGAATGTGGAATTTTGGGTTTCTGAATTCCACTTAAAATGAAGGTTGTGAAATGAGTTTTCGGAGATGGAAATTCGGGTTCTACATTTCGAATACATAGCATTTTGCAGTGAATTCAATTCACTTAGTCTTATTTGGTGAAACTTTACATTTGCGCGACAATTGACAAACATGTAAATAAAGCTTTGAAATTTTGATTTTATTAAAATAAATTGTTGTTTACAAGAAAATACAAAAGATCTCCAGACAAGAAAAAGTTTTGTTGCAATTTATGAAATAAGTTAAGGAAGAAGTTTTGTGTTAAGGGAATTGAAGTCAATTTTATTAAGGGATTTATTTCCAAAATGTAAACAAATGCTTCTTCATTTAGTCTGAAGCTTCTTTTGAAACTTCAAACAATTCAAATATAATCATGTTAATTTATTCCCCATTTCAACTTCCGCTGGTGCTGGAAGATCTAAACTTTTCCACAAACTCTCTATCATTGATTTTCGTCTCTTCTACCACTTATTAATAATAATAGCGAATCTATTTTCGTTTTGCACAAGAAACAATGTTTGAATAAATGCTGCAAATTGTCTTTCAGCTGATTTTGACATTTCACAAATAAATTCGGAGTGAATTGAATTCCCTCGGAATGTAGAACATGCCTTTTCATTTTAAGTGAAATTGAAATTCGTTTTCAATTCACTTTCACTCGGAATACAGAACATGGGTGATTATCTCGAGATTTTGATCAAAGTTGCCATTGCGATGAAAGTGAAGACAAAAAAACTGTCTGGTTGTCTCTCTGTATGTCCGACTACAGCCTAAACGGCTAGGTCGACTTTCTTTAAACTTGGCATATATCATTTTTTCCCCCACACGTTTTTTAAGACACAAAATATGGTAGGTAGCCATAACAATTTTCTTTCAAAATTTTATAAAATATTTTTTTTTTCAAAAACTGTTCCACGAGCTTAAAAACAAATATAAAAAAATCATTTCGTTAGAGCTATAGGTAATGCTTGAAAAAATATTACCGAAAAATGGTTATTAATGGGATATTTTAATTAATTAAAATACTAGACGAAAGTGATTTCAAAGCAGAATTAACTTCTGTACTACTTAACTCTATAGCAGTGGCGTGGCGTGAATAATTTCAAATGGTAAGTCGAAGCTTAGACTAATTACCTGCGAACGATAATTAATTCTAATATCGATATGTATCCTAAATTAAAAAACGTATTGCAGTTCTAATTTCCAAAACAAACAAGCGAAGCAATTCATTCCAATTTTGTATACTTCAAATCATTAATTTATAAATTATAAATAATCTTAAAGCATAATAAAAGTGACTTCGAAAAAAACCGTTTCTGGCAAATGCAGTACATTAAGGAAAATTTAAGGTAATGTTATGAAAAAAATAAAACATAAGGAACTTTAAAACAAAAGTAGGTACATATATTAAAGTATGAGATAAATAAGCAAATAAATCAATTAAATTTTTCAAGTAATTCAATATCATGATATACAAAATATTAATTAAAAATAAATAGTTATATACAAAAGTTTACAAATAGACGATTTATGTATGTTACCAATCTCTGTAAATTGTGCAATATAGGTTCAAGTATAAGAAATATAATATTTTTTGGCTACAATAAATATAATAATGTATGTTATTAAAAAAAATACCAAAAGTTCGCGTTTCTAAACAAATAAGAAATTATGAAAAGTGTAACTAAAAAAACTTCTCTTATTTACCTACATATATTTTAAAGCTATTCAACGATCTTTTTTTTATAAAATCTGCTAAAACTCTTTTATAGAAGTCAGGTCTATTCCTTATTTTTAAAAGAAGCCGCTTTTCTGTGGAAATACATAAGTGCTAAATCTGAAAGCCTGTCTTCTCACTGAGAATTCATTAAATATGTATGAATTAATGAATGACGTACTCAATTAATCCAAGAAAGTACAGCGGTAGAAAAAACTCACACAATTCAGCAAATAAGTCGCTGAAAAGCGATTTACTCGTATGTTTTGCATAAGCAGAGAAGAGTATTTATAAAACAAAATTTAACAAATACAAATAACCTTCTCCTTCAGCTTCAGTCTTCAGTTCTTCACTATACTCTGTCCAACAAAAATTGTCAGTACAAGGAAGATAGGACGTTTGTCTCTCATTCTGGTTGCATTTCCATGCATAAGTGTGTCGCCTTTTAAAGCTCTCACAGGGATTCCGTAGTTTAAATTATAAATCGCCGCAAATGAAAGTAAAAAACGCGTAGGGCTACCGTCTACCGATTCAAAACGACTGAAAACAATATTCAATTTACCTTTTCCCACAACGCCAAGCGGTAAGATAATAGGCGCGTTTTTTTTTTAAGTTGAAAAGCAATACGACAACACTCAACATACTCATCTTCTTAAAATGTGTTCTCAAAAGCTTCAAATCCCAAAAGCTCCTTAATAAAAACCACTGAAAAAGCTCTTTGCGAGCAATTGAGAATGATAATGGTAACTCTGTTTTGATGTAGATAAAGAGCGCACGATCGTATTGAGTGACACTTGACACTCTTGTCTTGATCTTGACAGTATCTCAATCTCATCAGCAGTGGAATACGACGGTCGTGTTGGGGTGTACAAATTTTTTGCAAAGAATTACAACAACAATTCCTTAAGAAAAGTCAGTGGCTTGCTCTTTTTTTAGTGGCATTTTTCCTAACGCATTGTAGTGAGGGTGCATAAGGCGCCACTGCTTTAGAAAAAGCTCTCCCATAAGGCCTGTACTGACAATTTTTGTTGGACAGAGTATAGGTAAATTTCTTGCGCACCATTTTTTTTTGCTCTTTCTGCGCAACCCACCATTGACCAAGTGACTTGGTTTTGGAATTGGGTATACTCACCTCACCTCACAACACAACATTCACAAAATAAGTCGAAGAAAAGTGTGTTATTTCTTTGCATAAGACAGCGGGCGTTAGACAGAGTCGACCCAAACTCAGAAAAACCATAAGTAAAACAGAGAAAGAAAACTAACATTGTTCTATCCAGCGATAGATCTTATAACCCGGGATATTTCAGCTTTCGGGAATCGGGATGCTTTGGCTCGTGGGCAGAGATTGTGGAAGAAATTACTCATGATAATATATGGTGGGTATGTCGTGCTGGTGTGGTGTGTATTTGATTAAAAAATGAGAATAAATTCAATTGATTTGGTGGAGTGTGCAGTTTGTGGAGATAAATTAAAAGATACGTATTTAGTATATAAAGTGGGTTTTATGTTGGTCGTTATTTAGTAAACATTCTTGTGCAGCAAGTTGGTTTGAAGTTTGATATTTAGTAAACATTGTTGTTGAGCAGAAAATTTAAAAGGTAACCCGATAGGAATTGGGTTATATGGACGCCACGCCACTGCTCTATAGATCCGATATCGTTATCGGATAATGATATTGTTATTAAAACCTGAACATGAATAACCTGACTCAACAAATAAGAAAATAATTCAACTGTGGAGTCCAATTTCAATGATTCGGGATCTCTGAAATACATGGTATTTGGATTCCTTACTGACTTTCTTTTGAAATCGACAAAGGACCAAAACGGTTTGCTATGAGTTTTAACATTGCTTTCGATATTCACGATGTAAGCTTTATATAAAAACTTGATAAGAACGACAAAACTTGCTAAAATTAGCATAATCAGATTTTTTTTGATTTATTGTAAGTATTAAATATATATAAATTAGTTAATTTAATTAATATGAAACGTTTGTATCTTCATAAATAGTAAGTAATGCTAACCATCCTTTGTTTTAGGACATTCAATTTTCTATCCATATATGTCAAGGTCTATGCTCAACATTTAGAGAATAAGAAACTTCCAAAGCTTTTCCAGCGCGACATAGAACCTTTAAGCCTTATTCCCCGAGCAACCAAATTCATTCTATATTTAAAGCCATATTAAAGGATACAATTTGACCCACCCTATTCTGTAACTTCAAATCCCATTTTGCCTTGAAATATCTGTTCCCTTTTTAAAATGTTTAATCTATTCGTATTTATCTAAAATTACCCATCTAAAGGCCCCTCTTTTTAAATACCTGATAACCTGGATTGTTTTTTTTTTTTTTTTTGTTTATAAGGAAACATTATTGTTCTCATTTGCATATCTTTTGCCTTTGAACAGATTTTATCCTTAAACACCTCAAAGCTATCATGTGTTATACAGCATCTGCCACAAACATTGTAGACGGTAACGAGACTTTCTCGAAGCAAACTTCAACAGATTTTCATTTCAAAGTAGGCTAAGTCTTCGGAAAACAACGTTAACGATAAAAAGGAAAGTAAACACAAATAAGGAAAAAGAAAATATCCATGTTTTGCTTAAATTGGGAGTCTTAAGCATTTAAGCCTATTACCAACAATTTGGCACGGATTATATTTAAATTAACACAAACATCTCATTGAGTTCGGAATCATGTTTTGGCTTTATATGAATTAAGGTGGTATAAGTGTTGGTGTATATTCCTTATTGTAGAACGAATGCGTGACATTCCTTGTGCATTGCTTGTACTTACAATTGCAATAACATTTAATTAGAAGCATGTGTGTTGCGTAATGTTTGTGAAAAGGAATTTTATAATTAAAAGCTGAGCGTAGACATTTTTCCTACAACCAATTTCATTTTAAGGTAAATCTTTTCCTTTGACAATATTCAAATCCGCTTTCTTATCTAGAATGTAACTCTTTTTCAAAATACATAAATACTGAATGCAGACAAAATTTTATTTTTATTGTAGGAGTTAGGATAATACCTTCGCTTTTGCGGTAGACATAAGCTATTTCATCTTCTTCTGTGACATATACAATAATATTCAGAAATCACTCCTCTCATAAAACTATTAAGGATCTCTTGCACATTTCCTCCTAGTAGTACTGTGGTCCTTTTTGTCACAAAACTTCAATCAATCTTAAAGTTGGATGGACCTATGATGAATCTAGTTAATCAGAATATAGGCAAGAAAATTTACGGTTTGATATTGAAATGGAAAATGGCAGAGCCATTTTGCACCACTCAGGGATAAACTTCGTTCCAACAGAAATCAAAAAATGTATTTCATCAGTTCAATTTGGCATTTTATCTTTCTTGGTCTCTATCAAGCAAGGTTATAGTTAGTTCGTCAAACTGTTACGCAACAAAGGTCTGAGTTCGATTTTCAACAGCTGCCTCTTGCAAGGAAGTAACAATTTCTCCAAGACTATCCCTTTTTACGGAAGTGCTTTTCATCTAAACCGTTCGATATTTTTCTGTTTTCTCCGCCAACGTGCAAATAGGAATAGTTCAATATTGTAAGTTACTAGGTCCTGGTTTTCTACCAGGTTTTGGCCTCAAATTTATTTATTTTACAAGTGATGCCTAAAGCTTTTTTCTGTACCTTTTACGACTTGGTTTACACATTAAGTATCTAGTATCTTGCGGTGCATTAAGACTAAAGGAATCGAACTCTTGGATTGCCAGACCTTATGGCCAAAGCAATATTAAGGAGTTGATTCCAAAGGAGATCTTTTCGACTCCCACTGACTATTGCATTCCTAAAATGGGTATCAGTAAAGATTTTAAGGTTATTTTCTCAATAAGAAAGGTCTGGAATGATGACGATGTGACAAAATACTTGGAAACAACACTCTTTACTGGTGGCTCAAACATGGAGTGTTGGGTTGGTTCTGGAATCTTCTCTGTGACTTTGGATATTCGATTATCTAAGTCACTTAGGCTACCCGAATTGGCTATTGTTTTTCAAGATTAATTACTTACTATTATATAATTATATTTCTATGAGGGAAGTTTGCAAGATACTCAAACAAGATCCAAACCAAAACCCGAATACGGCTATTATCACAGAGAGTCAATCGGCTGTTAAAGCCATTAATTCTAGTACATCATACTCCAAATTGGTCCAGCGATGCTGGGATGGCCTTGCTAACTTCAATATTAACCACAATGTCACTTTAATCTGGGTTCCGTGTTGTTGTGGCATTGATAGGAATGAATTGGCGCACGATCTGGCAAGGATCAGCCCTTCCAGCCCTTCATCAAACCGTAGGTGGAGCAGTTTAACTTACTGTATTATATCTAGAAGGACTTGGCCCACTTACAAAAAAATCCCGAACACTCGATTCGATGTGCAGACTCAGGCAAGGCATAGCCAGGATCGTAACTACACTGCATCGGACACTGGCCAATAGAAGAGCATGCAGCGAAGAGGTATCCCTCATAGCTGTGGGGATCAGCGGTAAAAGGAAATGATTCTTCATTTCCTACGTAAATACCCTGCCAAATTTAGAGCACTTGATCTCTTTTCTCAACGCGACGAAATGGCTCTAGGACGAAGTTTGGTTACTTCGGTGCAATGCCATTCGTTTGACTTCTATAAATGAGAGCTTTTTGTGCTTCCTAGTAAGTCTTCAATCAGGAAATTTAAAAAGTTTAAGAATAATCATTTGACTTGTTAGCCAACGAAAATCCTGGAGGGGTTAAAGAACTCGAAATGCAAATGAATCCTTGAGAAAGATGGTGAGTTTCAATGAATTGATTCGTAGATGTATTGGAGATTTTTGCTTTTAAGCCAAAAAAAGAAAAAGGTTTGAACATTGTTAGCATACAAGAGAATGATATCCTTTTGGCATACTCAAGTCTTTAAAAGTTAGAAGTAATTAAATATTAGATGATACTTTCTACCAACAATAGCAAAATCTGGGAATGCAATTCCGTTTGGAATACTCTTAATAGTAATTCACTTACTTGATTGTGCTACAATTCGTTGTCGACATGGGCTTCAATAAACAACTTTATTCAGAATCTGAGTTCTAGCTAGCTACCCCCTGGGAAGGCGTATACCTTTCCCTATAGCTAGGTTATTATTAGACGATAGAAATTTCAATACTTTAGAAATACCCTCCGACATTTCAGGCTCTAGCTTGCTGTAATCCATCTACACCCTCAACGGGCTTGATCGACATAGGATTATCATAGGTTTCGATACAAGGGGTCAGAAACCCTAGGGTATCACAACGGATCTACATTGATCTAAGTGTTACGGTAACAAGATCAACTGTCAGCCCACCTACCGAACCTAACCTAACCTAGCTACTTCCAGTTTCGCATACCACGTTACTATGGTGTCGCCACTTGAGAATTAAGTCATATATTTGTCGCGCTATAACATAGAACCTTTACTCTTATTGCAAGGTTGGCGTATCTGTACAGCCCGTGCAGTTTGTACTTTCTCTTTTTTATAATTTTCAGACACTCAAAAGATTATGACTAACCGTCTTTTCAGACGGGATTAAAAATCACCCTAGTCAGTCTTCTACTATTGCACCTTCTCTCGAGAATGATCTCAAAGATTTTCTAGCCTGGAACATAGGTAACCATCTGATCTACATGACTCAACTACCTTAGTCATTGTACGTTTACTCTTATTGTCCTGTCAGTGTTCAGTTTGTATTTTCTTTCCACTCCCCGTCTTTTCAGACAAGACTGAAAAATACCCGGTACTTTTTTTATTACCTTTGACAAGATCCACGTCTCTGCAACATAGTAAGGCCGGGATGATTATCGTATAAAGAGTCAACGGCCTAGGCTTTGATGAAAGCATCGCTTCCCATCGGTCAGTGAAATCAAGCATCTTTGCTGCATGGTTAGTACTTAGATGGGGTTCAATTAGTTCAATACCAACCGTTTCTTCTGTTATTCTTTCTTTCTATGTGTCTCTCTCTGTTGTAAGGTCTAAGCCGATGGTCTCAGATTCCAGTGCTTTCAGTGTCTGTACTTCGTGGATTTATCTACGGAGTAGAGTAATTTGTAATGTAATTTAGTCGGACGAGAGTAGGCCTTGTTCCCTTCAATTCTAGCAAAAGATATTCTTCATTTAATCTAAGTGCTGATTTCCTTGTCTGAGTTTATAACGGAGTCCATGTGTAAAAATCTTTAAGCTTCTCTAAGTTATAGTTGGATGGAACAAGACATACATCGCCGGTGTTAGCTGTCCTTTTTTGATGGGAACATACACTATATTAAACCCATCTTCACCACTTCCATCTCAAAAGACAAAAATATCACTAACATCAAAAGCAAGAAATTCAAAGACCTTTGAGAGATTATTTCTCTAGTCCTGGCGGGAGAATCGGAAGTGAGGACATTTTTTGACATTTTGACAACCTATTGATGAGTTTTCGTCAACATGCATAAATGCACAAGTTTGACAGACATACAAAAATTGTACATAGTTCTACAAAGCTCATCTCTATAAATATCGTTAAACGTGACCTTGAAACAGATGAAAAGGTGAAGGCTGTCAATTTGAAGGTTATGGATTTTTCTAAAGTATGGTCATGATTTCTTACAACAAAATTTTGCCTATCTTCTAAGTTTTAATAACGCTATCTTCACTTTAGCCAGATCAGCTGGAAGGAATTGTTGGTCTATTGTCTAGGTGAAATGTTATAATCTGGCTGATAGTCATTAGAGACTTGATTTTTCTATATCCTCACCATCGACTTAGGTACTATGATATTTTCTCTAGTGTTCTTTCTGCCTTTTGTTAGAACTTACTGCTATAGCATCTCTCTATTTCCTAGATCGCATATTTCTAATGGTTCTTCGTTTTTCTTTTGAGAAGAGAGAGGAACCTCCGTGAGCAGTTCTGTGCTTGCCGGGAATCATTATCAAACCAGAGGTTCGAATTTAGTGGGTTTTGGCAGTGCTTCCACTGGTACTCAATTCTTGATGCTGGCAGCAAAAAACTTCTATAAAAGTTATCATAAACCTTCAATAAGAAAAGGATTCGATGATCTCTTCAGATTGTAGTCTTCCAACGTCGAATTTCCTCACGATATTTTCTAAGGTTCGTCTTTCGTAACACAAGGAAGTCTTCTTTTTTTTTTAAATAAGTTATATTTTTATATAAAAAGTTTAAAAAAGTTCCACTGTGTATATAGCTCTAAATCGGATAAAGATTTCCTCTTGTAGTGTTGCCTGATGGGAGATACAGGACAACTCCGCCGTGGCAAGTTAGAAATTTTGTGGGACTTGTATTGTGTATTGCAGTGCTTTTAGATTGATCTACTTTAAAGCGATTATAGTTTGAGAAAGTTCTTTGAGGTATTAAAATTGCAACTTGAAATATTACTCTAATATATTTGTGTGAACAATAGAACCTTAATAAAAGTGAACGGAGGAATTAACATTCACTATCCATTCAAAGCCAATGGTTGAGTGTTCTTCTATGATACACACAACTCTTAATATACTGAATTGTAACTCAACTTTTTATCGTTAATTTTAGAAGACCTTCAAATAGGATTGTGGTGGATGCGTTTGGAGATCAGAACTTGGCTCTATCCATGAAAGGTTTGCCTCTGGAAAAGGTTTGTTTAAGAAGACTAACGAAGTTATAGCTTTTCGGTGTTGTTTTGTATCTAAACCATTGGTTATACCGATTACGAGGTTAAAATTAATAAAAATAATGACTCATACTCCTAGATCTTTAAGTATATCTGATTTTATTTCTGCTAAATTAAAATGGAGTTTATCTAATTCATAAATAATTTAAACCCATGTCTAAGCGATAAACATCTCATGTATATTGTTATAATTGTTTTTATATTTTAAGCTTAACATGGTAAATTTAGATGACATTTACTTTTTATTTATGTATTTGGCTTAATTATGAAAAGATTGCTGCTCGGAGCGCAAGGAAATGGCTCTAAAAGTGCAAGCGCTTAGTTTGAACTTCAAGTGGTCCCTCATGGCCAATTAGTATTTTCCATTAATTTTGTAAGGAAGGTTATTGGTTTCTAGAATCCCTGATATTATGTAGTACCTTCCTACAACTTATAAACAGATTTCCTCGTCTTCTCAGAGACTAAATGTTTTGTAAGATAAAAAATGTGATTCGTATAAGATGCGAAAAAAAACTTAGCAGCTGCAGATAAGAGGCCTATTGCACCATCTTACAAAATTGTGATTACAAGCATTTTTTTAAAAAAATTTGTAAAAATCGAGTTTTTTTTATATGTAATTTTTTTTAATCACAAATTTGTACTTGTAATTTGTAGTTGGTGCAATAGGCCCAAGGATGGATGGTGTCTGTAGTACCATAGCAAGTGGTTATATCTGTTTAGTTTGGTACAAACATGATGAGTCCATAAAATATTTTAAAATCTTACGTCCACTTTTTCGTCAAATTTTGAATTTTTATGAAAATATTCTTTCAAAACTTGTGTTAAAAATTTTAAGAAAATCGGTTCACCCGTTTAGGTTCTAGCTCGATGTAAAGTGAACGTAGGGATGCTATGCTATTTTATGGAGCTATCATGTTTATACAAAACATCCAAGATATAGCATATATAATGCTAGAGATCTGAGTTTGCTCTCCATATACAAACAAAAAAAGAATGTTTTTTTCAGATCATGAAAATTACTTATCATTTTAGCCGTCTGGTATCGGCAGAAAATTGTAGGACTGATTGTTTTAAGTTCTAAGTCATTATAGGTTTTCTACGAGGTTTCAAAGTATCTAATTTATTTGTTACACATACATAAGTTAACAACCAATTTTAGTAATACTCTCATTTTCATACTTTTAGCATACGCTTAAAGGCTTTCACTTTTACAGGCAGACGGCATAGCCAAGCTTAAGCGATTTTTTTTGTAAAAAAAAATACTTTGTAAAAATATGATACAATACATCGAATTATCTATCCATCTATCTATCTATCTATCTATCTATCTATCTATCTATCTATCTATCTATCTATCACATACATAACCTTTAGCAAAAATTTGGCATTATGGATATGATACGAAATCGTTTTTAATGAAAGAACTAAAGTATTTTTTTGGCTACAAATCCTTTAAGGCCGATATATGCCACTCCATAAAATCATCCGATGAATCAGGGTACATGGCATTAATATATTATATAACTTTTTTATGGTTACACACAATAAAATTGAAAATACAATTTAGAAAAAAACTCTTTTCGAAACACAATAATTGTACGTCCTATCGTTTCATTCATGCTAGGAAAACCCTTTCCTATTATAATTAAGGTTTTGAGGGTGTTTGTCAGTTCCTCGTGCCTTTATATGAATTCTATCGATGCAACCAACGATGCCTGGAAGTCCGGCTTATAATCTTCCTTGATCTAAGAAATTTCATCTTATAAGGATAAATATAAGTAATTATGTTCAACTTCATCGATTAATTCCTAACACAGTTTTGGTGTCTTCCCTCATCACAGTTTCTCAATGTTAAAATTTGAAGAACTGTGGTTTTTTGCAAGAGCTTCTGAAAAACTTTTTTTGAAAATTTAAAGTTCTTTTTATATATTTTTTTTTCGTATATACGCATACTTATGTACATATTATCATGTAAGTATATTTAAAGAATTGAACTCTTAAATTTCGTCTGTTTCTAAAACGCGTCTTAAATCCTCTAATTCCTCTTCCAATTAATAAAAAGTCATAGAAAAAATTATTGTTTTCCTTAGAACGAACCGTTTGTTTGATTTTTCGTTTGTAAACTCTAAGATACTTCAATTGAAAGCTCCAGTCAAGAACCTCTCTATAGAACCCCTATATTTAATAGTATGTCCGAAGTTAGGCTCAAGGGTACATTGATGAGCATTCCTAGCTAGACGAGTATTACGGCGGGATTAATTATGTGTAAGCATATATTCCAACAGTAAAGTAAACCAAAAACATGGGTCTAGCGTTACCTGAAGACCCTGTTAAGACGTTGCACAGTGTGAAATTTTTCGATTCTAGTGGAACTTAAGTCTGAATCTTAGTTATGTCATCTTGTTATGCTTGTTTTTTGGGGAAAATGATTTCTTTTTGTCATATTAATTAGAAATTTTACATTTTCCAAATTAGAGAATAATTCAGGACGAAAAAAATAAGAGAACAAAACTTATTTTGCCAAACATTTAATTTTTGTATTTAGCAGTTTTGAAATATTTTTTTTTTGTTTTCATTTTAAAAAATCAAGTTCAAAGAAAATATGAAAACAAAATATAAAAAAAATCTTTAGTCTTACAAAGGCATCTTCGGTGTTTTTAGCAATGAAATAGTTTCGTCTGGTAGACTATGGCTTTTAGTTTTTGAAAGCTTTGATCTAGTGGAAAGAAGAGGATCTGATGACAACAGAAATCGGTTTAAGATATCTCTATTTGTATCTTTTCTGCTCGTCTTTCGACTAAAGTTTTCCCGATTTCGTTTATACTCTTTATGATATGACCACATATCACACTTATCTAAGAACCTGCTTAACATGTCAATTGAAAATTTTATTAAATATCGCTCAATTAAACTAGTTTTTAATGAAAACTGGTAAACCAATGTATTTATATGATAAGCTACAATTTCCGGTATATCAGAGATCTATGGACATAATTATACCTCGTTTTTCATTTTTGATATCAGAAAGACAATTTTTAATTGCTGTAACGAGACTATGGAATTCACTTCCCTTGCACTTAAAATTGATAGACGACATGCAAACTTTTTTAAAGAGTTTACACTCATATTTTTCAAATTTTGGCGACTAATGTTTTCTCTTTTTAAGGCAGTATCTTAATTTCTTAATTTTCTTTAATTTATTAGGCTTTCTCAATTCTTGATTTCAATTTTTTCTTTCTCTCTTTATAAATCTTTCATTATAAAATATTTTGTTCCTACTTTATATTATAGTGTATGATTAATTTAATTTATAAATTTAATTACTTTGTTTCTTTTTATAATTTTTTTTTTTTCACTTTTAAATATTGTAGTTCGTTATCCATATTATAAACTTCACAATTTTATAAGATTTATTCTTAATGTGTAAGAAATTAAATGAATAAATAATAATAATAATAATAATAATAATATTATTTGCCTCTTGAGCCTCTTCAGCGAGCTGGCCCAATGGCAAAATACAAGACTTTATGATTTGTTCTCCGTGAACAAGAATTTTGTGAATACTTGCAGCAAATAAAACCATACCAATAATACCAATGTTAGATAATATTTTTTTGTTTCTTGAGAAAAAGCTCCAAATTTTTCTGCGTCAATTTCCATATCGCAAGATAATACTTCTAAAATGACAAGAAAACGTTGAATAAGTGTAAGATCAATGCCAGTAATTAAAGCAGTCAGCTCTGAATTTCTAAAAAATCTTCTTGCAGAATTTCCGTCATTTGTGTTGCCTGCCGTTTGTTTCGGCATATCAACAAGAAGACCCATTTCCTGTAGAAATCGTTCTTGAATGTACGACTTTCTTCCCGCCACTGAAGTTTTTTCCTGTGGTGACTTGGCTTGCCATTTTTTAATCTCCAATTTGTAGGATATGTGCAGCATAAATTCGAAAGCTCTAATCCATGAGTGTAACGGTGATATTCCGAACGTAAACATATCTTCATCTATGTTGGATGAACGGGAAGTGTCTTGTTCCTTATTCATTTCTTTAGGGCTGCACCCACATACATATGTAGCATCTTTGTGATGAGTCGTATTGTGACAAGGCACTACAGATTTTACCATCCACCATAGTTATAATAAAAGTGTGGCTTACTTTTATGTTCAAACCGTTGATTTCAATACTACTTAAAGAAAGGTTTTTAATTTTTGTTTGCATTTTGGTGGTTTCTGCCCTTATAGTCTAAGAGCCGACAGCAAATTTTGGGAGTGGAGGTATAACCAAAATTGGCAGGCGTGTATGTGTAGATATGCGTGTTAGTATATCAAATCCAAAAGTCTGGCAGGGTTATTTTTCAGCCGGGGCTGTAGGTGACCTTTCGAAAATGGTAAATTTTACGATTTTTGTGTGGAAGTTATAACCACTTCAATGTATACATAAACGATATATAATTGCACACTGATTTTAAATATCTAGGTGTCAGACATTATACTTTCAGCTTTCCCCTTGCCAGACGCCCCCCAAAAGTAGCGAAAAATCAGCTTTTGGTGTTAGGGGTATAACCAAATGAGTGATACATCAAAACATCAGAATCATTTTCCTGATTTTAAATATGTAGGTGTCAGACGTTTTATTTTCAGCCTTCACCCCGCCAGACGCCCCGAAAGTATGCAAAAAAATCAACTTTTTTCCTTTAACGTATAACCAAATGAATGGTGCACCAAAAAATCAGAATAATTCCCCTCATTTTAAATATGTAGGTGTCAGACGTTTCAGTTTCAGCCCTCACCCCGCCAGACGTCCTTAAAGTTTCCTGAATTGCATTTTCTAACGAAAATTTAAAAAAACTTTTTTTTTTCCAACTATAACCATAAGCTGGTCACACCAATATACTCTGCTTTTATTCCTGATTACGAATATGCAAGCTTCAGACGTTTCAGTTTCAGCCTTCACCCCGCCAGACGTCCTTAAAGTTTCCTGAATTGCATTTTCTAA